>JARWLC010000005.1:59308630-59703626 GCA_033318265.1 Phyllotis vaccarum
AAGCATAGCATATCTGACCAGACTTTGCTTCAATACACAGAGAAAATAGATTTGAAGGCTAAAGGAAGGTCTGCAGAAAGCCAGAGTTTACATAGACACATTTTTCTCTCCATCCCAAATATCCAGCATCTCATTACATCTTTAAGACAGCTTCCATCAAATTTACACACAGTTCAACAAGCAAGAAGAAGCTACCACGTTAAAGAGAAGATGAGGAGGAAGAGGAAAAAGACTTGTAAGGAAGAGCTGCTTTAGTTGGAAGTTGAACAGGAACATATGGACAAATCCTAGTAGTCCAGTGGCTGCAAACATTCACTCTCTCAGTAGCGGGTGAAGGAAAGCAGGCCTGGGCATCTATGGGGTGCCTCAGTGACCATGGGCATCCTGGAGCAGTGTCTCATTCACAGAGAGAAGCCATCAGTGCGTTCACTGCTGCGTGAGAGTGCAACCAAGCATTACCTAAGAACCACTATTCTCAAGAAGATAGAAACTTTGATTTTTCTGTGAAGTATAGGCATGAAAAGCGAGATCTGAAAGCTGCCAGTTTAAAGTTTCTATGTGAAACACTCACTTGATCAGGCCCCTCACAAAACTTACTAATAAAGGATCTTATTAAAGAGAGGACAGAAAACCACCTTTAACAAAACGTGCAGTAATTGTAGATAAGCTTAACAATGTATAGTTAAGTACTCTATGGAGTGAGATAAAATCCTTTAGTGTTCCATGAGCTGGTGCTATCACTGTCCTGCATTAGAGGGGTAAGGTCTTTCCTGTTTTGGAAACTGAAAAGTTTAGGTTTTAATATCCAGTCATAAAAGTAAGATCTTAAACCCACAGAGGCTCAAAAACTATCTATGTATAGATCCAGGATTCTTAAATAGTTAAGCAGCTTAGGGAGGACAGCGTTTATTTGTCTTATACTTCCAAGTCTAGTCCACCATTGATGGAAGTCAGGTCAGAAACATGAAGCAGAAACCATAGAGAAATGCTGCATGTTCACTCACAGGCTTGTACTTAGCTAGCTTTCTTACACAGCCCAGAACCTTTGTCTAGGGAATGGTGCTGCCCATAGTGGATATGCCCTCCTACATCAAGTAAGGTAATCACGACAGTCCCTCATAGATATATCAACAGACCAACCTGATCAAGACAATTCATCAACTGACATTTTCTTCTCAGCTGATTCTAGGCTGTGTCAGGTTGACTATTAAAGCTAACCAGAATAGGAACTTTGGAGCTTATACATTTTTGGAGTCTTTCCAGGCAGTGGTGGCATAAGACTCCC
The DNA here is from genome assembly GCA_033318265.1 of Phyllotis vaccarum. Lineage (NCBI taxonomy): Eukaryota > Metazoa > Chordata > Mammalia > Rodentia > Cricetidae > Phyllotis > Phyllotis vaccarum. The sequence continues at coordinate 59,309,916 of JARWLC010000005.1, forward strand.
AGGAGAAATATCGATTTATCTAAAGAGCTGTGCCCTTCACCAAGAGTAATAAATCACCACCTCAGACAAAATATAAAGTTGAGTCAGAAACTCAAACACACATCACAAGCCACTATGAGTCGAGGTCAAGTCCTGTTGACCTTCCAGGATTCAAAAGTCATATAAGTGCCAGATAAAACAAGTATTGTTGAAACAACAAAACAATTCAAAGGGGAATTTAAACCACATGAGAAGAGTAAGACCCTTGTGTGGTGGAAGTTCATGGGCTCACATACATTCCCCATAGAATTCTAGAAATAAAAGGTATGGTCACTGGAACAAACTCCATCAACAGATTCAAGTCAATGAAACACATGTCAGAAGAGAGATACCATATGGAAAGATATATGGGATGGGATTATCTAGACTATACCATAGTCTGGGGCTGGCTAGGCAAACAGTGAAGAGAGAGATATTGGAGACTCCCCTTTCTGGATCTTCTCACTCCCAAGCTGGCCTGAGTGGAATCTGCGGGGTTCTCTATGCTCTTCCTGGCCTCCATGGCCAGGCTTCAACTTTCATTGCACACAGGATGGGATCCTGGGGGAAAGATGGGGCTTATTAGGTGTTCAGTGACGCTTGAATTCAAATTTTTATTCTTCCTCTTTGACTTACCTGGTAGACAGAGCTCTTCAGCATCCAGTGTGATGAGAAAGGTCCCCTTCTAACAGCGGGCCCACGTAAGAAACAGTAGCTGTTTCAGGTAAGGGGCTAGTCCTTTAGCAGCTCACCTAGGAGAGAGACAGTCTTTAATCCATGGTCTCTGATGAATGGCATTCGCTTAATTACACTTCAAGCATGCTAAGGTTGAGATATCTCCAGGGGGAAATATGTCTGAAGCTTTGATGTGAACCAGGGGTAAGAGACAAACATCTCCATCTTCAATGAACAGATTATTATTGTTGTTGTTGTTATACTTTTGCATAATGCTAGTGAAAGCCAACAGGGAGACTCCAGAGTCTGGGGCCTCAGAATCCAGATGTGCAGGAGAAAATTAGATTTCCCACTTTAGTTCTTCCCTAATTGCGTGCACCATGCTGTTGCTGTGTTTGGCTGAAGCCTGCTACCGCTTGTCTCTGTATCACTCGAAGCAGGATCTCGGAGGGAGGGAGAGGGGTGTTCAAAATGCTGACAATCAGGCCCCTACTTCAACTTACATAGATCAGCTATGCAACCAGCCTGCCTTTCAAAGCAACTTTCATCGATGTGATGTTTATCAACATGTCAACTTCACGGAATTTAGAATCACCTAGGAGACCCCTGTGGGCTGTCTGTGAGGGTGTTTCCAGGAAAGTTTAACTGGGAGAGAAAGTCTCACCTTGTATGTGAGCCAGGATCCTGGCCCAAACAGACACTCAGATCCCTGTGCTTCCTGATGGTGAATGTAATATGACCAGCTGCTGTACAGGCTGTTAACAAAGCTTTCCCACCATGATGGCCTTTAACCTTTTCAAACCATTTTTCAGAATAATTCCTTCCCTCCCTCCCTCCCTCCCTCCCTCCCTCCCTCCCTCCCTCCCTCCCTCCCTCCCTCCCTCCCTCCCTCTCTCTCTCTACCTCCCTCCCTCCCTCTCAACAGTGAGAGAAGTAGTTGATACTCCCACTGCTCTAGACCTAGGGAGGATGTAGCTGACTCTATTACTACAATAAAGAAAGAGAGTGCCTAGCACAGAGGTAGGGAAGTGAGTGGTAATGAGAGAGAGAGAGAGAGAGAGAGAGAGAGAGAGAGAGAGAGAGAGAGAGAGAGAGAGAGAGAGAGAGAGAGAGAGAGAGAGAGAGAGGAGGATTCCAGGGTTTGGGAAGCAACACTGGAAGAAAAGGAAGAAGATCCCAAGTGGCCACACTTGAAGTAGTTAATCTATTATGTAGGCAGCTTCTTAGGAGTCATGGGGCTGATGGCTGACTGGGGACAGTGAGCTCAGGGTAGCTCTTCAGTGGCATGTGGCAAACTGGTATTCTTAGGACACAAAGGATTTGATTAAGTCTCCGTGACAATCCAGAGGAGAATAGTGCTCCTTGTGGCTTCCAGCCACACAGCCGTTCACCGGGATAATCTGCTACATCATGTATGGACAGAAATCAATGGACAGGGCATGTACCAGAAAAGGGGGAGAGATATTGAGTTCCCAGGCATGTGTCTAGCATCAGTGCCTTAATGGTAAAGAGGTGCCTAGTCTTCCTGAAGCTTGATGTAACATGGCTGGTTGATATGCATGGAGGCCTGCCATCTTCTGAAGAGAAACAGAGGAGGGGGAGGGGGAGGAGCAGGGGAGGAGGAGGGGAGGAAGGGGGAAGGAAGGGGGGAGGAGGGGAGGATACTGGGAGAAGAGGGGAGAGTAGAAGCTAACAAAAGACATTGTACTTACTTGAATCCACCATTACTTTGACTCATTGTGTTCTTTGTAGTTAACAAGTTTATGAATAATCCAGGTTCTTGGGCCACCTGGAGAGTTCTCTGGTAGATGTTTAACCACTCTTGGGAATGAAAGGGAGAGGGTGAAAATCCAGACCAGTATATTTTCCTTTCTGAAGGCAATCCTGGAAAAGCTGGGCTCCTGGTGGAATTGGTTTGCTTTTCAGGAGGAAAAACCACAAGGTGGAGTCCAGGTTGCTGAACCCCTTCCCTTAGCACCCTGCTAACCTGCTCAGGAGGAAGTAAAATCTTGTGTCACTGATAAAGCAAGAATCTGGAATCAGAGAAGTCAGGCCACTTGCTCAAGGTCACGGACCTAGAAAGTGGACTAAAATGTAGTGCTGGACTTTTTTCTCTTGTGTTTTTCTATCATGTGATCACTTTGATGTGAAAGAGTCGGGACCTTTCCCATAAACTGATGACTTCAGGGCAACTGTTAATGCATCAACAGGTAGCCAGCATGGGTGTGAAACCTGGGCAACAAGAATCTTAGCTAACTAATTTTTTCTCAGTGAAAGTACATCACAGTCTTAAAGACATGTTTTTGGAATATTTCCCTTTAGTATTCTTATTAATATACTTCCAAATCACAGGATATAAAAATGGTTTCTTTTACCCTTAAACTAATTGTCTACTTGTGGTTATGGTAGTTAAAAAAAAATCAGAAGGTAACTCAGTCATAAAACACTTCAGGTTTCAGGTCAGTGGCCGAACTCAGCAAGTTAAGGCACTTGCAACCAAACTAACAAGTTGGGTTTGATATAGGACCCACATGATGCAAGGGGAGAATTGATTCCAAAAAGAATGTCCTCTGACCTTCTCATGCAGAATGTGGCATACACTCCCACAGGTACACATAAACTAAACAGATGTAACAAATATATTTCAGACTTACTCCATGGGTTCGGGTGCAAAGTCTATTAGAGTCACTCTGAAGATGTGGGGTAGTGGGACTTTTAGGTGTGACTAATTTACTATCCTCAAGAAAGTTTTGGTCCTCTTGCCGAATGTTACCTTCCAAGAGAAGCCAAGGAGCTCTGAAAGGCCTCACGGAACCCTACACATGTATAGACATCTGGTTACCAATTTGCAACATTCACAGAGACCATGAAACAGACGACAAGTTTCTGTTTTATAATCACAGTAGAGAAATAATTTCATGTTTCCCACCTCCTCAATCTTTGAGCTCAGCCTGGGGGTTTCAGAGCCAAGTAGAAGTTACTGGCACTTACAAGATGGGTAAAGGGCACACCATGAGAAACAGCCGGCCTAAGGGGAGTTGAGTTCGTGGATGTGACGAGTAGAAAATACCACAAGGCAGCAGAGAAATAGCAGAAGCCAAAGCTCAGATCACTCTGAATGGCTGCCAGTTAGCCCTGGATGGCAGATCAGGGGAGACAGGAAAAAGCACTGGGACCAGCCGGGGGAACTGACTTCAAGACTACTGTGGTTGAAGAATTGCTCACATACAATTGGCGCTCTGCTCCCCCATCTTTGTGTTAATTTCTTTAAAGAAATGAGAACCAGGCATGGTGGAACATACTTATAATCCTAGGGCTTTGGAGATAGAGGCAGACAGATTGCTATGGCTTTGAGGGAAGCCTGGTCTGTATAGTGAGTTCCACGCTAACCAGAGCTATATAGTGAGGCCTAATCTCAAAAAAAAAAAAGGGGAGAAAAGATTTGGGGGCTGGAGGATTGTTCAGTGGTCAGAGCATTTACTACTCTTGCAGAGGACCTGAGTTCAGGTCAGTGGCCATATGATGGCTCACAACCTTCTATAACTCCAGTTCTAGGGGGCCTATCACCCTTTTCTGGCCTTTCTGGGAACCAGCCACAGGCATGGTACACATACATAAATACCTGCAGATATTCATACACATAAAATAAAAATAAATAAATCTTTTAAAAGGGAAACGAATGCAGATGGCCATCAGTTGTCTTTAGCTCTTCATCTATGAATGATACCTTAGGATATTTCCCCATGCACAGCAAGACTGAATAAACTCAGCAGGCTGTATTTATATGTACATACACACACATGTATGCATGTGTGTAGTGATAATAATTAGAGAAGTCATAAATTTGAGAGGGAGCTGGGGCATCATGGGAGGAGAGAGGAAGAGGTATAAATAATAACAGTACTGTATTTGTGTAAAATTTTCAGAAATGTAGGCTGATCTGTCAAAGAGCTGAAATAGATCACTGCCCAGGAAGATATGGGCTTAAGAAGCTGACCAATCGCTCAAAACATTATAAACTTCTTTTCTCTAATTCCCAGTCTCTGTCGTACTAGCTCCCCCATTCATAAACTCCCCTTCTTATTTATAATTGAGGGAAAAGCACCTCTCAAAAAGATGGGTGGGGCTGGGGACCCAAGGAAAGACTATCCCTATCCCTAGAGATACCCCAAATCTTTTGTTGACTTTTTTCCTCTTTGGCTGCACCAAAATCACAAGTTTCCTCATCCTCCTCCCCCTTTTCCCTCCTCCTCCTCCTCCTCCTCCTCTTCCTCCTCCTCCTCTTCCTCCTCCTCCTCTTCCTCCCCCTCCTCTTCCTCCTCCTCCTTCTAAACATTTAGAGTCTCGTTATATGCAGACACAGAGTTTTAAAAGTTGAATTTCCGCTCTAGCAGTGTGCATCCGCTAGCATCATGTTTTTCATTGGGAAGGGACGCGATGCATCTGTTTTTCACAAGTGTAGCTTGTCAACAAACCAGGGCACTTTAAAAGTGCTACCAGGTCGTGTGAAGGACAAGGTGAGACTCCCTTGCTGGCCAGCTTTGGAACCCATGACCAAGTTCTGGAAAATTATACAAAAGAAAGACGGGGCAGAAGGGACAGAGATAAAATGATGGGAAGAAATGAAAGGCAGGTCTTCCACACATGTGCAGTGGTTGAGTATTTTCTGTGTTGCCTCAGGACATCACTGTACATAAAATGCTCCCTTTTCTCCTTTCTAATGGAGTCTTATTAATTACTATTTAACAAATCACAAATGCTATTCCGAAGCTGCTTGATTTTGAAGAGCACTGACTAGCCGGGTGCTTGTTAAGCAGTAGTTGGCATGGCGATGCCCACCTAATATAAATGTCTGTGGCCTTTCAAAGGCCTTAACAGGACATCTTTTGAGCATGCCAATTGCCATGGTAACAAGTGTACTCATTTGCAAGGAAAATTGGGAGCCATGCTCATTACGTCAAAAACTACATTTGGTAATAAAGAGAGCATGTTTGCTTCAGAGTTGGCAACTGGCTATTTGTCAGCCTCCCAGCCCACACTGTTCCATCAAACAATGTCTCATTCAACTGCTGAAGTCAAAGTATACAGTTCCCATCTTTCAAACTGGAGCTGGGGTGTGCGTGTGAATGCAGAACCACCACCAGCAGACACACAGTTCAGATTGAGGGCGACCTATTCTGGTGACTTTGTAAGAACAATGGAGGCAAGTCAGATGGGGGATGGGATAAAGCCACAGAATCATACATTCTTTTTTTTTTTTTTTTTTTTTTTAAGATATGTGTATATGCATTTGCTTACATTCATTTATATGCACCACATGCATACAGGTGGCTTTGAAGGCAAGATGAGGCTGTTAGATTCCTGGGAACTGGAGTTACTGTTGTTAATTGCTCATGGGAACTCAACTCAAGATCCTCTAACAGCTGAGCCACCTCTCCAACTAAAACAAGCTGTATTCTAGAACTGTCTAGCATGAACCAGATGGTTGAGCTTGGCTATGGCACTTCTGAGTTTCTTTAGCCATAAACTGAGGTGGGTGAGGTATCTTAATCTAAGCCGGGTATAGTGGCCTGTACTTTAAATTCAGCATTTGGGAGCAGAGGCAAGCACTTCCATGAGTTCAAGGACACTCTGGTTTACATAGTGAGTTCCAGGTCAGCAAGGGCTATGTAGTGAGAACCTGACTAAAAAAAAAAACCAAAACAAAATCTCATAATTTCTGAACTCTAAGTTCATACATTCATTTCATGTGTTCTAACACATGCACATACACACACAGGGGAGAGAGAGAGAGAGAGAGAGAGAGAGAGAGAGAGAGAGAGAGAGAGAGAGAGAGAGAGAGAGAGAGGAATTTTTTAAAGTGAGGTTGAGAGTGAAATTGACATACTTGACATTTTTAAATGAAGTGCCCCCTGCATACCACCCTTATCTGTAATATAAATGCCCAACTTGAAAATGAGTTCCGTAGCTTTCCCAGCCTCTGACTTGAGAGCTCACATGAGAACACATGACTTAATTATTCTAAGTGAGGTAACCCAGGCCCAGAAAGACAAAATCACCCATTCTGTGTTTAAATTGGAATATCTGTAGCACACAGGAACATAGGAAGGGACCATTAGTGTGGAGGAGAAAGACAACTATCAAGAAAGTGATAGTAATGCACAGGTGACGTGGAGGGAGAGTGAGGAATCATGGGAAGGAAGCTTAAGTGGGAGAGGGATCGGAGGGTAGGGAGGCAGGGGTTGATGGAGAGACTCTCTAGCATAGCTAGTGACTGAGCTAGCTCAGCTAGCATAGCATAGCTAGTGAGCTCATAGCTAGCAGTGAGGATGTCTGAAAATACATATGGAAACCCACAATTTTATAAGTTCCTTATGTAATATGATTTCATTGGAGTTACTCTACACAGGGATTATGGCCCCCTCAGAAACCACAGATCAAATACCCAGTGCCAGGTATGGGATCCTTCCCCTACAGTACATCTCTGAGGGTCCATCTTAGGGTTTCTATTCCTGTGAAGAGACACCATTACCATGGTGACTCTTTAATTAAGGTGGCTTACATTTTCAGAGGTTTAGTCCATAATCATCATGGTGTGACATGGTGACACGCAGGCAGTCATGGTGTTGGAGCTGACTGTCCTACATCTTTATAGGAAGCCAACAGCAAGTGGTCTGGGACTGGGTGGTATCTCGAGCAGGTATGAGACCTAAAATTCTACCTCTACAATGACACACTTGCTCCAACAAAGCCACACCTCATAATAGTGCCACTTCATTTGGGGGTCATTTTCTTTTAAAACACCACAGGGTCCCAGAGAACCTCCTAAGATTCAGGGTATTGCCACTGAGCTCTTGGTTGCCCACCAGAACTTGATGGTGTGACACTATTGCTAAAGTGTACTGCATACACATCAGTGAGAGAACATGGGAAAATCAATTTGGTACTAACTGACCAAGAATTCCTGCTATTGGTTGGTGTTCAAAGTACTATAAAGCATTTTATTGGATGCTGAGGGAGAATATTTGTCCATAGTCTTGCCTAGCTTCAAACTCTGTGAACTATAATAATATGCCCATGGATGCAATAGTGCAAATGTTATATGGGTAACTAACCAATTTCTGAGGAGGTGCATACCTGATATTATAAATCTGGTCAATAACTCGTAGTTGGGAATTAAAAAGCTCTAAGAGTGAAACTATTACTATTCTTTTGCTAACTGAACACAGAATCAAACTATCTTTTAAATTCTAAGTATATATCACTCTGTCCATAAAATAGTGCTGTTCTCAGATCCCATCGGGGAAGTTTTCTTTGTGTAGTAGACAGTATTAAATGTAGACTAATAACTATTCAAAGTGCTTAAAACAGGTGCCTGTGCAGTGCTCAGCCACAAGTGTGACATCAGTATCGCCTCCCTCTCCTCAAGGTTCAGGAATCACCGTGCAAAAGGGGATTTAAAGAGTGAACGAGTCAGAGGTCCAGGAGAATCTACCTGTATGAAACAGTGTCTTCTGAATACAACAGAACCTACACACTCACAAACTCAGAGCAGCTGTGCATAAGACCCACATAAAGTCAAGTCAACCAACAGCCATGAGCTCCCACCCCTAGTTGATGGCTTCAGGGGGAGGGAGAGCCAGTTTTCTTTAAGGGTGTGGCCCCTGGTATGTTGATCAAGCTTCAGTGGATGGCCCCAAACCCATGAGTTTATGAGCGACATCAATTGGACTAGGTGGGTTATACAAAGGAAAAAGAGGGCACAGGAAGTTAAGAGAGGGTGGGGTGGAACTGGGGAAGTGAGCAGGAGTGGTGTGGAGATGTAGTCAAAATACATGGCATTCATATATAAAATTCTCGAAGAATCAATAAAAAATATTATATAAAAAGGCTTATGCACACATCCCAGGGTAGAGAGTTAAGATGCTAACAATATGTCATGCATGAAGTTGTAGGTGAACCCCATGTAACAGAGCATGCCAAAGAAAATGTGTGTTGTACAAGTAAATCAAAAAGCCCCAGTGTTTCTACTGCTATAACTCTGTCCCTGTAGTAGAGCTTGAAGTCAGGGATGATGATGTCTCTAGAAATTTCATTAATGTAAAGGATTGTTTTAACTATCCTAGGTTCTTGTTTTCCCATATGATGTTGAGTATTGTTCTTGCAAAGTCTGTAAAGAATTGTGTTGGAATTGTGATGGGGATTGCAATTGAATTTGTAGATGGCTTTTGGAAGGATGGGCGTGTTACTGTTAATCCTCCTGATCCAGGAGCATGGGAGATCTTTCCATTTTCTGATATCTTCTCCAGATTCTTTTCCCAAAGACTTGAAGTTTTTGTTACTTGCTTGGTCAGAATTACCCCAAAATATTTTATATTATTTGTGGCTATTGTGAAGGGTGATGTTTCCCTGATCACTTTCTCGACCCGTTTATTGTTTGTATATAGGAGGGATACAATTTTTTTTGAGTTAATTTTATATCTAGTCACTTCACTAAAGGTGTTATCAATTGTAAGAGTTCTGTGGTAGAATTTGGGGGGGTCACTTATGTATATTATCTACCACTCTGGAGCATATACACAAAAGATACCCAATCATACCCCAAAGACACTTGCTCATCTCTATTCATGGCCGCGTTATTCATAATAGCCAGAACCTGGAAACAACATAGATGCTCCTCAACTAAAGAATGGATAAAGAAAATGTGGTACATTTACACAATAAAGTATTAATTAGCTGTTAAAAACCAATAACATCACAAAATTTGAAGGCAAATAGGTGAAACCAGAAGAAAAAAATCATTCTGAGTTAGGCAACCCAGACCCAGAAAGGCAAACATGCTATATACTCATAAGTGGATATTAACTGTAAAGAATAACATGCTACGATCCACAGACCCAGAGAGAATAGGTAGAAAGGAGAGCTAAGATGGGTGGCATAGATCTCTTTGGGAAGGGGAACTAGAAGGGATCTCCTGAGCGGACTGGGGCAGATGGGGAGGGAAACATGAGGGATCAGGTTAGGGGAATGGATGGAGGGGGAAAGTACTGAAAGAGATGACTGAAAAGAGAAGCATTTCAGGGTCAGATTTAAACTTGGCACAAAAGAAACTCCCAGGAATCTACAAGGATGACCCCAGCTAAGACTTGTATCAACAGAGGATACATAGTCCCAATTGGCCATTTCCGGTGAGCAGACAAGACCTTCAGTGGAGGGATTGGAACAGCAAGCAGCCATACAACCTTTGACCTACAGACTATGGGGTTTGCTGGGATTGGTGAATACCCCAGTTGTCATTAGAGAGTCTTCACCCAATAACTGAGGGAAACAGATACAGAGACTCACAGGCAAACATTAGGCCCAACTTGGAGAATCCTGCTAAAGAGGATGAAAGCCATCACAAGAAAACCCATATGAACAACTAACCTGGAATCACAGATCTCACAGAAACTGAACTGACCTCCAGGGAGCCTGCGTGAGACTGACCTAGACTGTTACATATATGTGATATTGTCATAGCTTGGTATACTTATGGGTCTCCTAAGAGTGGGAGCAGGGGCTGTTCCTAACACTTTGTCTGGCTTTCGGGAACCTCTTTCTCATTTTGGGTTGCCTGGCTCTGCCTTAATACAAGGGGAGGTGCTTAGTCTTACTGCAACTTGATCTGCCATGTTTTGTTGATACCCAAGGAAGCCTGCCTCTTTCTGAATACAAATGGGAGAAGTAGTGGATTAGGGGGAGGGGCAGAGGGGAAGTGGCGGAAGAGAGTGGGAAGAGAAAGGTTAGGATGTGAAACAAACAAATAAATTTAATTATAAAGGAAGGCTCATTGTCATCCTTTGTATAGTAGGTCTTGAAGCCACTAAACATTCTCTCTTTGCTCTGGCTGGCTCTGCCTAGGAAGTGCATCTTTTTCTAACAAAGCCTGATGAGCATGCATTCCTGCACTAAGGTTGCCTTTCTTCAGCTTCCTTCTGTATTCTCTTAGAAGGTTCTAGAAGCCAGTGTGAAAGCAGAAGGTTCACTGTAAAGGGGTATTGCATTAACAATTTGATATAGTAAAATTGAATTTTTTCTAGAATAAGTGAAATTCACTAATAAAAGGTATGTGCATACTTAAAGTTTACGCTTTATGTCAGAAAAAGTGGTGTGGCCACTGCCACCTGAAATTTCTTTATAAAGCCACGTTACAGTTCAAAGAAGATAAAAGTGAGACAAAGACTCAGGTGTGTTTGTTGGAGTGGAATACCCTTAGAATAGCGTTCCTGGGACTGTGCCCCTTTACTGTTGGAGTGTGAGCATCAAAAGAGCTAATGGATACAAAACAAAGCTGTAAAATAGAATACTTTATAAATGCTAATGACTATCAAAGAAACACAGGTGTTTCTAAAAATACATAATTGATTTTGCACCTGGGTTTCTCAAAGTGCTCACCTCGCTTAGGTAGGGCTTAAGAAGCATTTCTGCTCTGTGAGTTTGAGACCAGCCTGGTTTACAAAGTAAGTCCCAGGACAACCAGGACTGTTATTCAGAGAAATCGTGTCTACAAAAACTAAAAGCCAAGTGCATGCACACACACACACACACACACACACACACACACACACACACACACACAGAGAGAGAGAGAGAGACAGAGACAGAGACAGAGACAGAGACAGAGACAGAGACAGAGACAGAGAGACAGACAGAGACAGACAGAGAGACAGAGACAGAGAGCCACTGTAGTACAAACTGGAGTTGCTCAGCATGTTTTCCAAAGTCTTGATTACACTGCCACAGTTTTATTCACCTGCAATGTTTTCCCAGCTATGATGACAATTAGCATTTTGATTTGAATTTTCTCCAAATATGCTAATCTCTCTGGCCCTTCCCTTGGTAGAAGTGGGACAGCCTCTATCAGTCACAGCTGCAGGCAGATGTTTAAAAAAACCATCCCCAAAAGCAGAAGATGAACAGGCCAGGAGAAAGAATTTCCTTGCAAGCCTTTCCTTTAGGGATGTCTTTAGCATTCTGAATTGGAAGCCTGCATCTTTGACAAGATGAGGAATCCATGCTGGGGAGGAAGAACAATCACAAAGGCATGCACACTTTTCTCTTTTATTGCATATAAAATGACCATAGCATAGAAGCCATTGCTGCAAATATTTTTAATAATTTACATTCACATTGCTACCACTGTCTACTTCCAACATGTTTTAAACCTTGCAGAGCTGAATCACTCTGTCAATTAGACAAGAGTTCTCTATTATGATTTGATTATGGCCTGTCCTTTATAGGCTCCAGTTGTAGGATATACCAGAATGTTGTTTATGAGTTCGTGTGACACTTGGTTGTGCCTTCCCTTTAGTTACTGCAGAGGATGCTTCTGTGAACAGTAGTGAAGGGATATCTATTAGGTTCATGCTTTCAGTTCTTTAGGATGTGTAACCAAGAAGTAGAATAACCGGGTCAAAGAGCATCAATTATACCTTGTTTGGTGGAACCCAGAGCATTGTGCATGCTGGACTAGCACCTTAGCACTGAGCTTTATCCCCTCTATTTTGCCTTTTTTTGTGTGTGTGTAAAATGCAATGCTGCTTTCCATAATGGCTGTGCATTTTTTCTTCCTGCCTGTGTAGACAAGAGTTCCAGGTCTCTGCATCTGTCCTAGCACTTACTCTTTCCTGTTTCTTGATATCCATTTTACTAGACAGAAGGTGGTCCAATTCTGTTTTTCATTTTGCTGATGGGTTGTGATGCTGAGGATGCTCTTTTGCCTTTTCTGTATCGGCCATTTAGAGATTAATTTGCACCAGAGCTAGCTAGTATTTCAGCTGGGCTGTTTATCTTGGCTGTTGTTGCTCAGCTGTAGAATATATATTCATATTTTTATATGGTTTCTGATTTGCAGATACCTTCCTGATCATGGAGGTTGGTTTTTCCCCCATGTTTGTGCTTTATAACAGACTTTTCAGTTTTTCTCCGTTATATTTTTAAAAAGAAGTCTTTTATTGTAGGCTTCTTTCCCTTATAAAAGCATAAAGCCCATTCCCTGAAACACACAGAATTTGTGAAATTGCTAACATCCCTCATGACCTACCCTTTAATCACATCTTCAGCCAGGGTCCTGCCAGTGGATAGGAACCATACTTGAGGCCCGCAGTTAAAGGTGCTTGCATCCAGCGCAGAGGACCTGAGCTTCATCTCCAGAAGCCACATAATGGAAAGTAACAAGTGCTGCTCTATTTCCAAGAAAGAAGTGGGAGGGAGAGAAATATACATATCTGTTAGAAAAAAAGAAAAAGACAGAAAGAAAGCACAGCAGCAACTCCGACAACTTTCAGTGTGTGTGGTACCACTGAGCAGGTGTTAGGGGACCAGGGGAGAAAGCGATATTGCTGAGGAAGTAAATTAGAATGTGGCAGGGGGTGGTTGTGGGATTTTCTCTGCTGTCTGCTGGCGTCTGTGAGCAGCAAGAGGGTGGCTGGAGGAAAGTTTGTTGCGAACACATTGCTGCTGCCAGGGAAAGAAAGGCTTTGCGGTTATGCTGACGTCATGGGAGGCAGGCGGGAACAAAAGCACCTATCCTTCATTCTTTCCTAGTCTTCGAAAGGCTGCTCCTTGGCAGAACTTCAGAGGCAGCAGCTGGGAAGGAAAACAATATTTGTGTGTCATCTCCAGTATCACCAACCCTAACAGGGAAGGACCGGTTTGCCTCTCAGATCTAGTCACTACCCACAAGTACAACCACCCCAGCCAGCCCTTCTCGACTTTCTATCCTTAAAGTGAGCAAACGGTTCATTTTCATAACAGAAACTACTCAGCGCCTGCAACCAGAAAGGTGTTTGAGAAACGTGCTGAATGAAGTGGCCAGAGCAGAGGAACAGACTTCTAAAAGGGAAGTCCAGAATCATGGCCCTCCACTCTGTTCATTCTCTTAGGACTTTTGTAGCACCTTGAATGAGAATAAGAAATGTTCCCCTCCGGCTTAAGGCATTTGGTCAAACCACAGCCAAGGCAGCTTAGAAAGGGAAGTTGGTGGCACTGGGGTGGGGAAAGGCTTAGGAAGTGGAGCCTTGTTGGAGGAAGTAGCTATGGGGTTGGTCCAGTTCACTTTCTCTGCTTCGTGCTTATGTTTGATGCATGATCGCTCAGCTTCCTGCTCTGGCTGCCTGCTGCTCTGGCTGCCACTGTTATGGCCTCTAACCCTGCAGAACTGTAATCAAACATACACTGTCCTCTGTAAGTTGATTTGGTTGTGGAATTTTATCACAGCAATAGTATAGTAGCTAATACTGCTTTGGTTGTATTTTTAATTTCTAGCTGATATCAAGATATTCCATTGACTGGACATTTATATTATAGAAAATATTCAGTATCATTTCATTGCTTTTACAAGGTGCAGCATCCTTATGACATTTTACAAAGGAAAACATGGGAGCAGGTGGGGTAAGAAGTATGCTGAAGATCAGCCAGGACTTGAATCAGAGCCAAAATCTAACTCTTAGCCCTCAGATGCCTGCTGGTTTAGGAGACTCTTAAATTTTAGCTCTTGTACTTCCAGAGTCTGCACTTAGAACCAATGCTTCTCTTGCCTGGTCCTTTGTACTATACTGTTGTGTTAGGTTTGTGGCCCGGTCTTCCTGGCCTAACCCTCAGGTTGGGATCTGCAGACCCACGGAGACACACAGATGCTTACATTAATTTTATGCTTATTGGCCTAGGACCCAGGTATATAACTTTCTAACTCTTTACATTTAAACTAACCCATGATTCTTACCTTGTTCAGCTAATCTGCTGGCTTCTCTGGCATCTCTGTGGCATGTCTCTGGCTTCTCTGTAAATGCTCTTCCTATTCCCAGAGTTTTCCCAGTCTGGTAGCTCCACCCACACTTCCTTTCTGCCTTCAGCCAATCAGCATTTTTATTAAACTAGTAGATGGGACAACTGTTTATAATATAAAATAATAATCCCACTACATTACCCCTCTTTTTCTTTTTCAAAACAAGAAGAACCTCAAATCTAATATATCCCTTTTTTCCCATTACCTATAATGACTTATAAGCAACATTGTAAACAAACATAGACATCCATAATCCACTTTGGGGAATGTGGACGTAGTTCTCTAGGCTACTTCTTGCTGAATGGGGGTGCTGGCAATCCCATGGGGACCCAAAGAAAATTTATGATTATGGACAAGTTTTTAGTGGAGTAGTCTGTAAGGCTGGGTCAGCTCAGCCAGTCTCCTTGAAGTTGCTTTTGGATACAGAGCTTGGAAACTTCAACAGAGGTGCTCTGAAATGCTGGATCATCTGGGCCATCTGTTTTCACTGGAGACTTTTCAGGGAGGTCTTCCTCTATCAAACTTTATTTCCTATAACCAGGAATAAATCCACAGCCTCTCATTTTCCTGGAAATAAAAAGAAAATCTCTTCTCCAAAGTAGCATATCTTTTGATTTCAATTTTAAAGTCAACTCATTTACAAAATATATAGGTTGGATTAATCCAGCAGCATTTATAATCAAATGGCTTTTAGCAGCCTTTACTGTTTCATTTTCAGTGAACAGCTTAAAGACAAGACATTAACATACAGACACTCTTTGTAACTTTTATCTTTATGTGGCTTATTATTATTTTACTCTATTTCTTTTTTAAAGACTTTACCTTTTTCCCTTTTTCTTTTCTCTCTCAAGCCTACATATATACATTAATATGTATATGTTAACATATTCTAAACCATTTAGAGATTTTTAAAAAAACATCTGTCTTTACTGTACATCTCTTATTTCTTATTTTATTATATTTCTGGCCACGTCTTTGCTTGGCTAGGGTGGCTGACTTTACCCAGTTTCCTCTATTTCTTTCTGTTTCTGACCATACCCTTAACCTTCCAAGGTGTGGCTAAGGATTAAAGGATTCACTAGGGTAGCTAACTGCCTCTACCCAGCTCCTCATCTAGCTTCATAGAATTTAATTTTTACCAGAGATACTTGTAGAACCCACAATTACCACTCTGGGGAATTTTAGAGTTCATATGATCACCAAGTAAAGCATTGCTGTCTGCTGCTCATTAACTACATTTAAGTAATTGGCAGCAGGGTCTCTTAAAAGACTTACAAGTATTTTGCCTCTACGGCTGAGTCAGGAAGGCTCTCTTTTAAAAACCCACATCTCTGCTTGCCTCCAGCAAACAGAGCTGACCCAAGAAAACCCAGCTGCTACTAAGAAGCAGTCTTTGATTCTGCTTCATTTTTGTCTATATAAACAGAAAGCTTAAATACATCATTAACAAATTGTGGCTTAAATCGAGGCTCCCAGGAGACTTCACAAATGGGCCCTGTTTAACTGTACTCCAAAAGCCCCCCCAATTTTTTAGCTCAAGTCCACACGCCTCACCAGGGCATCTCTGTACCAAGGCTCATGTGAGGGACACAACTTGGAAGCTGTTTTTTGGGTCCAATTCTGTGCTCTAGAACCCTTTTCAATCTTTCTCCAGCTTTATGTTGGTATATATCACCCATGTTAGGCTGCCATTTGTTATATTAGGTTTCTGGCCCCGTCTTTCGGGCCTAGCCCTGAGGTTTGGATCTGCAGACCCACAGACCCACAGTCCCATAGAGACACATAGATGCTTACATTAATGCTGATCAGCCTAGGGTCCAGGCATTTAACTTGCTAACATGCTTCTGTTCAGCCATGTGGCTTGGTACCTTTTCTCAGAGCAACATATTTATCTTCTGCATATGCTGGCTTCTTTAGCATCTCTATGGCATCTCTCTGGCTTCCCTGCTCTGCTCTTCTTATTCCCAGAGTTTTCCCAGTCTGGTAGCCCCACCCTCACTTCCTGTCTGCTTTCAGCCAATCAACATTTTTATTAAACTAGTAGGTGGGACAATTATTTACAATATAGTAACATAATCCCACTACACTATACAGACCACTACCTGTGAAGATATCTTTAATGTCTTAGCTGCTGTTAGCAAACCATTTCTGGCTCTATAGGCCTGCACACAGCAAGTTGGTACAGGAGCATCTATTTCCTGAGAAACTAATTTCCCCTCTCTTCCCTTCTTCCCTCCCTCCACTATGTCTCCCCTTCCTTTTCCACTTCCTCTCCCCCTCTCTATTTCTCTGTTTTTATCTTAATGATTCCAATAATGATTCAGCTACAGGAATAGTTTGAAGGGAGATATTCACCATAAAAAAGAATCCGGCCCAGTGACTCTGTAGCCCCTTTGGTACATCTTATGAGAAATACCTTGATGTGAAGAGTGCATCTGGACCATATGAAGCCTTAAGTACAGATTTCCTCAGTGCTGGCTACACTGTATGCTGGAGATGTCAGCTCCTGGTAATAGATCTGCTGTTATAGGGTGTATATTATTGGGACAGAGCCTCACTCTTTTTGTTGTGAGTCAACCATAGATGCCTTCACACATCTATTTATTAGTCACAACAAGAATTGTGTGATCCACAAAGACCAATTAATACCTGGTCTGCCCTTTTCTGGGTAGTTTACCAGTTTTTGGTCTAACCTAACTGAGGACTTAATTGACCTCAACTACTCTGTGATTGCCTGCAAATGCGTCATCTTCATGCTTTGGGAGTGAGAGCTGCTAACCACACCAGATACACATAAACTCTGGATCCAGAGTGTGGCTTCCAGTGTTAGATTTCAAACAGTTCCTCCCCCCAAGAAGCATGGACTCCCTGGACCAATGGAGGTGTTGCTTGATGTTTAAAAAAACGGAGTTGTGTAGTAGTTAGTTCGCTGGTCCCAGACAGCCGGAGATCTGAGACTCACAGACCCGCCGCCCGAGACCGCCTAGGAACCCACCGCCGCCCGGGTCCCCAAAAATAACTCAGAGGCTTATATTAAGTTCATGCTGTTTGGCCTATGGCTCAGGCACATTGCTAGCTAGCTCTTACATTTTAAATCAACTCATTTCTATTAATCTGCGGGCCACGTGGGCCCAGCCCGTAGCTCACCAGTGTTCTTTACATGTCGGCGGCTTCCGCGCGGTCTGCTTCTAACTCCGCCCTGCTTCTATTACCTGAACTGACTCTCCTCCCACTTCCTCTATGGTACCTGCCATGGCCTAAACCAGCTCCTTTATTTAAAGATACAGTACGCACAAATATATTCCCACATTTCCCCTTTTTTCTCTAATCAAAAAGGAAGGTTTCAATTTTAACATAGCAAAATTACATATAACAAAATAGCCATCAAGCAAGAATTACAGTTACAATATCTAGTCTACTTGCACTTAGCAAAATTAAAGAAAACATTTTATCTACTTTATTTTTGTGAATCTAAAGTTTTATATCTAGTATATTTTTTAAATGACTAAGAAAAACTGTACATATAACTATCTAATCTTCAACTACATCAAAGACCACAGAAGGATATAATATTTATCCAAGTAAACCAGAAGTGCAAACGACCTCTAAAATCTAGAAAGGACAGAGATGACACCTATCTGCCTGGACAGTCACTCAAAGTTCCTTTATAAGGTTGGGGCATTTATCTTCAGCCTACAGGCCCAAAGTCTCTTTTCATTTCAGTGAAGCAGGAAATCTGCTCTGTCCATTTTGGCACAGTTCATCCATTGTTTCTCCTTGAGTCTTGAAGAATGTCTGACAGTTTTCTCTGTAAAGCAGGAACCCGAATGATGATCTTGGCTTGCTCTGCCAAAGTCCAGAGGTCATCTTTTTATGGAACCTGCATGTCCAGTTTAAACAGCATACTGTCAAGCAGTCAATATAAAAACAGTTTTTTTTCCAGTGGCTTACCATTACCACAAATAGATGAGACTCTATATGGAGTTTCTTCAATGCCCATTTTCCTGTTGAAGTAGATTAGTGCTGCCAGGTATAGACCTGTCTCACTGTCCAGAAAAGTCTAAGCTCTTAAAATATTTTAAATGCCATATTTTGTAGGTCTTAGAAGTATTTGAAGATTATCTATTTAATTGAAATATATCTTTGTATACTTAAAAATCTTAACTAACCTAACTATAAGTTTGATTATCAAAAGTGACTATTAACCTTCATTTCTTAATTATACACTACAATTTTAAAACAGTTACATGAACATCATACCTTAAACAAGAATAGAAAAACACATACAGCATAATAAAATTGACTTTAAATTTGTATCAATAAACCAAAATCTATACCAATGTAAAGCAGTTTGAGATTAACAGCTGATTACCTGTAAATTTAATAATCTAATTTTTTAAAAAAGCATTTACATACCATATCCCCCGTTTTTTCTTAGAAAGAGATTGACTATGACCATTAACCATTTATAATGAAAACAAACATTTAGAAACAATATTTGGGGAATTTGGGCGAAGTTATCTATTACTACTTCCTGCTGATTAAGGGGCGTTGAAAATCTCACAGTTGTTGAAGATGAATCAGTCTGCAGCTCTGAAGCTGATAAAGCCACCTCTTCTCATCAGAGGTTTTTTCAGGGGGTCTTGGTTGATGAAACCATATTTGCCTGGAAGCAATCCACAGGTTCTCATCTGTGGAAACAGAAACAGAACTCTTCCAAAGCAATAAATCCTTAGACACAAATTTCAAAATCAAAATACCTTTAAAATATACATTCTTGTTTAACTTAGTAGCCTTTGCAATCCATTGTCTTTTTGCAGTTAGCTCATTAACAGTTAAAAAATTAAAAGAAAACACAATAACAACCAAAATCCAGATTTTGTGTCTATTTTCCATCTTTACGTGGCTTATTATCTTTTTATTACTTTATTTCTCGCTTTAAAAACTTTTCCTAACCTCTTTCTTTTTTCTGTGAAGCCTATGTATCTTTTACAAACATTGTAACCCGTTTACAGGTTTTCTTTTTATCTGAATCTGTTTTATTGTGAATCCTTATTCATCTTCTAACCTTAAGAGCTTTTAAAATACATTCTCCAAAAAGAAGCACAGTTTTTGCAAATTAGGCTGAATCACTAAGTTTTCTTAAACCGTAACTGCCACGAAGAAAATTTGTTTCTCTTTTGTTCAAAATAAGCAGAAATCTAAAATCAATCACATTACTGAGTCTTTTGTTAGTTTTCAGGAACCCGCCTGATTGTAGCTCACACTGCCTGTCGCCAGCCCGCCGCTGGCGCCATTTTGAGTGTGACCCGGACCATGTTTTGTTTGTACAAAGACCCGCTCCACACACACAATTTGGAAGCTGCCCTGGCTCAATTTCTGCGATCTAGAACTCTTTTTAATCTTTATCAGGCTCTAAGTGGATAATCGCCCCACGTTGGATGCGCCATCTGTAGTAGTTAGTTCGCTGGTCCCAGACAGCCGGAGATCTGAGACTCACAGACCCGCCGCCCGAGACCGCCTAGGAACCCACCGCCGCCCGGGTCCCCAAAAATAACTCAGAGGCTTATATTAAGTTCATGCTGTTTGGCCTATGGCTCAGGCACATTGCTAGCTAGCTCTTACATTTTAAATCAACTCATTTCTATTAATCTGCGGGCCACGTGGGCCCAGCCCGTAGCTCACCAGTGTTCTTTACATGTCGGCGGCTTCCGCGCGGTCTGCTTCTAACTCCGCCCTGCTTCTATTACCTGAACTGACTCTCCTCCCACTTCCTCTATGGTACCTGCCATGGCCTAAACCAGCTCCTTTATTTAAAGATACAGTACGCACAAATATATTCCCACAGAGTTGTTTGAATAGGACATTTTAGTGTTAATTCACACACACACACACACACACACACACACACACACACACACACACACACACACACCCCAAAGGAGCAAGCCTCTTTGATTTCAAAGAGACCATTCACACTGAAAAACATAAACTTTATAGCAAATGCTCTTACAGAAAAATGCTTAAATGTTGCTCTTATATTAGCTCATTGGTTGTACTTCTTTCAGATGAATGGTATGTATGGAATAACCGTCATTGTGCCAAAAATCTCCTAGCCAACCTTGCAATGACAACTT
The DNA here is from genome assembly GCA_033318265.1 of Phyllotis vaccarum. Classification (NCBI taxonomy): domain Eukaryota; kingdom Metazoa; phylum Chordata; class Mammalia; order Rodentia; family Cricetidae; genus Phyllotis; species Phyllotis vaccarum. The sequence continues at coordinate 59,330,571 of JARWLC010000005.1, forward strand.
CTGTAAAGCAGTATTAGGTGAATCTCTTTATCCCAGAACAGAGTAAATATGGCTCAAATTCACTCATGTAGATATGTTCCTAAGGAATTGTGTGGAAAGCAGACATTCATGTGAGATCACAATGGCCAGGGATGGAGACGATCACTATGCCTCTACCATGTGACAACGTCATAAGAAGGCAGTGAAAAAAAAATGTGATGGTTCACATACACTGTCGATGTTCCTGGGCAAGCCCTAGAGCAGTGGTCCTCAACCTGTGGGGCTCGACCCCACAGATCACGTATCAGATATTACAATTTATAACATTAGCAAAATTACAGCTATGAAGTAGCAATGGAATAATTTTGTGCCTGGTGGTCACCATAAGATGAGAAATGGTATCAAAGAGTCACAGCATTAGGAAGGAAGGGTAAAGTCTGGGCAGAGAGCAAGTTACTGTGCTTCTTTAATTCATTCCTGATCTAAATACCTGACTGATTTCTCCCAGCCTGTGATGACAATACTAGTACTTAAAATATTAGTTGGTAAAACATTGCTCAAATATAGATATTATTTAAAATACAAAGCAAAAGTATTCATGGGGATTTTAAAAAAATGAAATCTAGCCTTTACTCTTGGGCACTTTACAATCCGGTTGAGAAGCAGCAATAAAATTGGAAGAATGTAAATACTGATATAGCTAGCTTCGCCAGGTTTTCACTGAGGGAGCCCATCCTCAGATTCCTTTGGGTAAAAGAGCTCTCCTGGTGAGCAGGGAACTTGAAGATTCCTGAGATCTCATTTCTGATTTTGAAATCTGGGTAGAGTTCAACCCTCTACATATTTTCCAGGTATCATAGATATTGGTTTGGGTGGTTCACAAACCATGTCAGAGCACACACTCCACTTGTTCTCAAGAGTATCTGCAGACGGTAAGGAGCTGCTCTTCAAGAAGGGGTAGGATTAGGTAGGATTAGCCACCCATACTCGGAGGATAGTTCAGGGAAATGAGAAGACCCCTTTTCTCATGACTTCTCCCCAATAACTTTTTAACCCTTGTGATTGGAAAACAAATACCTCTACCTCTGGATAATTTTTTTTTTTTTAAATTTGGAGCATTGTCCAAAATAAAGCAAAAACATTGTTAAGTAATCATTTCAATATTTTGTGTGTATTGTGTATACTTTACTTTGGCTGGCTTTATTAATTCTTCCTTGAGGGAGATGTTGATGGGATAGTAGCAGGCACTGAGGGTCCTATTACTTAGAGTGTTGGGAGAGGACTAGCCTAAGCATTTATGACTTCAGAAAGAATGGCAGAGTAGTGGAGTAATAGACAGAGACACATGACATCTAGTGAATTTTTTCTTCAACATTGGTATGGTACAAAAATTTTACTCTCAGTAAAATTATTTTTGTTCTCATTTAATCTGTGTATATTTAGGAAAGTTCCTAAACACAAAGGTTATAAATTGCCAGGCAGGATGGCACATGCCTTTAATCCTAGCAGTCAGAAGGCAGAGGCAGGCAGATCTCTATGAGTTTGAGACCAACCTGTTCTACATAGTGAGTTCCAGGACAGCTGAGGCTATGCAGAGAGATGCTGTCTCAAGAAAAAAAATAAGCTTATAACTTGATGTGTTTTTGTGCTGGAGGATATTGTTTTGCATGAGCATACTTTACAACTATAGATTTTAGAGCAGTATTTCTAAACTTGTGGATCATGACCCCTTTTTGGTTGCTTAAGACTATTGGAAAACAAAAAATTGTGATTCATAACAGTAGCAAAATTATAGCTATGAAGTAGCAGAGGGAAAAATTTTATGGTTAGGGTCACCACAGTATGAAGAACTTTATTAAAGGGTCACAGCATTAGGAAGGTTGAGAACCACTATTGTAGAGATTAACCATAGTAAGCCCTGGGGGCTGTCTTGTTATAGGAGAACAGATAGATTTCAACTACCTACAATCTCAATTGATCGGTAACAATGGGCCTAGTATACTGAGTTCAGTAAGTGATCATCAATATCTGCTTTGTGTGTCATGAGAGCCAGCACAGCTCCATATGTTTGGTATCCTAATTTCATAAATATCCAGAAACTAAAATTCATACTTAGTTGCCAAGAAAGTCAGTGGGAAAAGTTGACAAATGGTTTGTAAGCTTGTGTGTGGCCACAAACGTAAAATGATTTGATTTTTTCTTATTACAAAAAATTGCCTACAGGACTCCCAATGTTGAAAGAAAGTCAGTCCGCTGAATGACTAGATTTGGGTCATTGTGTGTATTGGGTTACCGTGCATCTTTCACATATCCACTTATCATTAGAATGGAATGTGTCAAGGGATCTGTAAACAGAAACTTAAATAGTACAGGGATAGAAGTCTGCATGCATGTACAAGTTTGGCCGAACACTGAAATTGCCAAGCAGGCCCACATGTTCCCCTAGGAAATGGAAAAGAAATTATTTATGTGGTCTCAATTACAAAGTCTCACCTTTCTCCACTTTTCTCTGCTCATCATGCCATTTCTCTGGGAGTTTTCCATGCTCTGAGGTGTTGGAGTCACATATATCTACACATTTGGTCAAAAGATGCTAAGGTAATGTTGTTCTATGTTAATAAGAGAGTGGAAAGCCTTGGAATTTTGACCGTAAACCAGTTTTGGCCTTTTGGGGTTGTAAATAGTAGAAAAGGAACATCCCTTAGAAACTATCATCACAGACATGGCTGCTGAGAAGTTTTGTAATGTTTTCTCCCATCCCCTTCCTGGAAGACATAATTCACACCTGCTTTCCTCCAGACCAACCACAAGAGCCTCTTAAGAATTAACTTTTAAAATTCCTTTAAACACTTGAGCATCGGGAAGTGCCTGACACTTGTACCTTTTGCCTTTTCATTTTGCCCTTGGGTTTTTACTCACAGATTCACCTCTCTCTAATGGCATTCCTTCCCATCTCCAGTTCATAACAGGGTGAGAAAATCCCACCCTTCATCTACTGATGGATTCATCCACTCCACTGCATCACTAAGTTCTATTTACCCAGAAAATATATGTGAATTGCCTCCTGTGTTGCCTGGACCTGAGCATCTTGGGTCCTGGAACCCTGACTAGGAGGGGTGAGGGAGTAAAGACAGGAAACACACACACAGACACATATGCAGTGATGCTGGAAGCAGGTGGAATTCTCTAACAACTGCAACCAGACCTCAGTGTGTTTACTAGGTGTAGTACAGGGGATGAGCTGATAGTCTCTGCAGGTGGGAAGTCTCAGGCTGTAAACATTGGGGGATATAGGCTGAACTTGGTCGTCATTGTCCACACTGATAAGTTCTCCATAAATGCTTTTACTTGGACTTCCAGGAATAGCTCTGCCATTTGTCTTGAGCCTGGCTCATGAAGATAACAGCTTTGCCAACTTTGCATGGGCCAGTTTATCTCAGAGTCCTTGAGAGATTCACATATTTCAAAATTACATTCACTAAAGACTTTACTCACTAAGGGCTTCTTCTACTCCCTTCAAGGGGTTACTGTCAGAAACACATCAAATATAAGTCCAGACCACAATTTACATGATAGCTAGATTTACACAAGAGACGAAAGATTAAGTTAGATGAAGTGAGCAAAACCTCCAAAAAGGAACAAATTGCCTTGAGAGAAGGCAGGAAGGAGCACAGTAAGAATAGGAAGTAGACTACTGTGTGTGTGTGTGTGTGTGTGTGTGTGTGTGTGTGTGTGTATTCTCAGTGACCATAGGTTATGCCTCTGTGGCTTGAATATTTGTCTCTTCCAAACCTCATGTTAAACTTGAATTGCTATAGTAATAGCATTAAGAGGCAGAAATTTTCATAGGTGGCTGGACCACCACAAGGCTCTACTTCCATTAGGCATTAATGGCATTTTTTTTGGAGTATGTGCTTACAGCTCTTCTGTTCTCTCTTTGACATATTCTCTATGTGTTGTATAATATCATTTTAAGATGTGTAATTGATTTAATGATGTGAAGATGTGTTTCTTTTTTATGTTTTATTTGTTTAACCCTATGAAGCTGGGCTATTTTGCCTGTCTAAGATACCTGATGGTCTAATGAAGAGCTGAATGGCCAATAGTGGGGCAGAAGAAAGGATAGGCAGGGCTGGCAGGCATAGAAAATAAATAAGAAGAAAAATCCGGGACAAAAGGGAAAGCACAAGTAAACAAGGAGAGGAGGACCCCAGGGGCCAGCCACCCAGAGTAAGAAACAAAGAAAAAATATACGGAATAGAAAAGAAAAAAGCTCTGAAGTGAAAGGTAGATAGCATAAGTTAAGAAAAGCTGGCAAGAAGAAAATCAAGCTAAGACTGGGCATTTGTCAGTAAGGAGAAGCCTCCTTGTATGATTTATCTGGGAGCTGGTGGTGGCCCCCAAAAGAGTTAAAGAGCAAAAAAGCAGCCATATACTGGCGCCCAACGTAGGATGAGAGTAGAAGATAAAAAACGGCATCCCCCTCCTGTGTGTGTGTGTTTCACATTTCAACATAGGATAATGCCATAAGAAAGTTTTGACAGTTCAGAAACCCCCTATCTTGTATATCCAGCTTTCAAAGCTATAAGAAGTAACTTTTTGTTCACAGTGACTCTGCCTACAGCATTCTCTTCCTACAGAATAAGACAGACCCAGAAATTCCCTGATAGCACAGATATTTCGAACCTGTAAGTACATAGAGGGTCTAGACTATGTCAAAGAATTTGGACATAAGGTTATAAATGATGGGAACTCCCCCGTGGGAGTTTCTACAGGGTATACCTCAGATATCATGTCCTCCAGGAAGCTTTTCAATTTTCTTCCAGTGTGTTATTTTTTTTTTAAATCTATAACCATTGTGTTGTATCAGATACATCCATTGTGCTATGTTCTTGTAGGCAACAATCCTGTCCTTTTTATCATTGGATAGCTGGCAGTGAAGCCAGTAGAATAGTGTGTAATAGAAAGGCTAAGGAATCAGGCATACCTGGCTTTGATTCTTGGTGCTATGCTTTGCTGTACCAAGAGAATATAGTAGGAAGACCCACCTTGGGTGTAGGCAATAAAGGCATGTATAGTAAGAGGTTTCTGTGCCTTTGTAGTATGAGGTTTCTGGCCTGGACTTTTGGGCCTAACCTCAAGGTTTAGGACCCACAGACCCCCAGTCCCACAGTCCTGCAGTCCCACAGTCCCACAGAGACCACAGATGCTTTCAATAATTTTAGGCTGATCAGCCTAAAGTCCAGGCATATAACTTGCTAACTCTTTACCCTTAATCTAACCCATGACTCATCCTGTTCAGCCATGTGGCTGGGTACCTTTTCTTAGAGCAGCATAGTTGTCCTCTGCTTCTTCCGGCTTCTCTCTGGCATTCTGCTCTGTGCTTCCTGTTCTCAAGAGTTTTCTTAGTCTGGTAGCCCCGCCCACACTTCCTCCCTGCCTTTGGCCAATCAGCGCTTTTTATTAAACCAGTGGGTGGGATAATTATTTACAATGAAACAACACAATCTCCCACAGGTGTGAGTTGTTATTGAGAATTCAGAAACAATACTAAACTCAGATGAAAACTGATATCCTTTTGAATATCACCATTTGCTGGTGATTCTATATCACATCTGTATCAAAAGGGAAGAATCATCATCTGTGGGTTTAGATTCTAAACAATTGAGTGGTTAAGACTGAGGTCTGTGCAACATTTTATTATGAAAAATTTAGACCTAGAAAAGTTGAATAGAGTTATATGGGAAAGTCACCATCAAGATTCTGTCATTAGCATACTGAATAGCCTCAGCTGACTTTCTACCTGCCTATCAATCAGTCTTTCATCCATCTACTTACTACCTCTGGGATTCTCTTTTTAGTCAGATGCACTCATGAATACATTGTTCTTTAAATATTTAGCTTGTGTTTTATTGACTAGACTTATTACTTATTCATGGGTGTTTAGTGCTTGTTTAGGGCTATTTTTATTTCCCATACAATAAACTTGTATGGTGTGAAATGAATAAATCTGAAGGCTACTATTTGATTAATGTTCACAAATCCACATACTTATTCCCCATCAAAACACACAGTTACCATAACCACAAGTTCTGTTTGTATCTCACCTGTTTCTCTATGTCTCCTTTCCTCTTTTCTCAAGATACAACTCACTCACTGTTAAGACTTTTGTCACCATAGGATAATTTGCCTACTCTAGAACCTCACAGAAGTGACATCAACTTCAAACATGTATTTTAGCCATTTCTCTCTCAACATGTTTCAGATTTATCCATATTACTTTGATTGGTTGTTCTGCTTTAGTTTTTATACCAGTTACATTTTTATTTTATTAGTGTTATTATCATCTCAACAAAAAGACTAGACCTGGAAAGACAGAACCCTAATTGAGCTATTGCCTCCATCAGATTGACCTGTGTTCATGTCTGTGGGGAAATGTCTTGGCTACTAATTAATGCAGCACGGCCCAACCCACTTTGGGCAGCATCATCTATAGGTATGTGGGCCTGAGCTGTATTAAGAATGCTGGTTGATCAAGCCAAGGGGAGTGTCTTAGTTAGGGTTTCTATTGCTGTGAAGAGACACCATGACCATGACAATGTTTATAAAGGAAAAACATTTAATTGAGGTGACTTACATTTTCAGAGGTTTAGCTCATTATTGTGCTATGTGTGGCATTCAGGCAGACGCGGTGCTGGAGCTGAGAGTCCTGCATCTTGATAGGCAAGCAACAGGAAGTGGTCTGTCTTACTGGACATGGCTTAAGCATATATGAGTTCTCAAAACCCACGTCCATAGTAACACACTTCCTCCAACAAGACCACACCTACTCTACCAAAGCCACATCTCCCAATAGCGCCCATTTTCTTTCAAACTACCATAGAGAGCAAGGCAGGAAGCAGAGTCCCTCTGCAGTTTCTGTTTCAGATCCTGCTTGAGTTCCTGTCCTGGATTCCTTTGGTAGACTATGTCCTGTAAGCTGAAATAAGCCCTTTCTTCCCATACTGCTTTTGGCCCTGGTGTTTACAAGAGCAACTGAAAATCCAACTGTAACAGTTTCTCAGGAGTGTCTGTATGACTATTCTGCAATTCATCCTTTTTCATAGATGCATATTTAGGTTGTTGTGTGGGTTTAGATGCTAAGGAATAAAGGTATACTTAGCTTTTTCATAAAGCACATTTTGTGAATTGTATTTCCTTTCTCTCAGGATCACATTTACAAGGACTTTCAAGTTGTAGGGTAGGCACATACCCTGGTTTATCAGAATCTGTAAGACCATTTTCAGATGGCTGTCCTTATCTGCTTTCTCACCAACAAAGCAGGAGAGCAGAGGTAGTGTTGTTTTTTTGCCATCTCTAATATTTAAAAAGTTTAGCTATGCAAATGACCGTGTAAGGATATTGTGGTTTAAAATTAAATTTCACTAATGAACAGATGTAAAATGTTTTTCTCTGTGCCTATTGGCTCCTCATATCTCTCCTTGGTATCTGTTCGCCATCCCCCCCCCCCCCAGGGCCTGCCATTTTTTTTATCCATTTTTACATACCAATTACAGATCCTCCTCTCCTTCCTTTCATGGACCCCCAGCCTCCTCCCATCCCCCACCCCTTCCTCCAAAAGGGCCTCCTATGGGGAGTCATCAAAGCCTGGTCCATTCAGTTGCAGCAGGATCAAACCCCTCCCCCATGCATCAAGGTTGAGCAAGGCCCTCCCACCATAGGTAATGGGCTCTGTAAAGCCAGCTCACGTACCAGGGATAAATTCTTATCCCACTGCCCAGGGTCTCTCAATCTGTCCAAGCTAACAACTCTCTTCCTTATACAAAGGGCCTAGACTTGTGTCATGCAGGCTCCATAGCTATCAGTCTAAAGTTCATGAGTTCCCATGAGCTTGGTTCAGTTGTCTTTGTAGATTTCCCCATCACAACCTTGATCCCCGTGCTTGTACAATCCCTCTTCCTTCTCTTCAACTAAACAACTGGAACTGGGTCTGGTGTTTGTCTGTGGGTCTCTGCTCCTACCTCCATCAGTTACTGGATGAAAGCTCTATAATGACAATTACGGTATTCATCAATCAGGCACCTTCTCCACTATTGCTAGTAGTCTAAGTCGGGGTGATTTTGTGAATTCCTGGGAATTCCCCCAGCACCAGGCTTTTCCTTAACCCCATCATGTTTCCCTCTATTAAGATATCTTTTATTTTCTCCCTCTTCACCCCCACGGCTTGACCATCTTGTTCCCTCGTGTTCTCATCTCCCACCCCCTTCCCTCTGTTGTCCCCCTTGCCTCAGTTTACTCTATTTCCCCTTCCCAGAGTGATTCATGAATCCCTTTTAGGGTCCTCCTTGTTATCTAGCTTCTCCGGAGCTGTGGGTTGTAGACTGGTCATCCTTTGCTTTACACCTAGTATCTACTTATGAGTGAGTACGTACCATATTTGTTTTTCTAGGTCTGGATTAGAGGTTAGAGGTCAGGATGATGTTTTCTAGTTCTATCCATTTGAGTCCAAATTTTATGATGTCATTGTGTTTTTCAGCTGAGTAATACTCCATTGTATAAATGTACCACGTTTTCTTTATCCACTCTTCAGTTGAGGGGCATCTAGATGGTTTCCATGTTATGACTATTATGAATAATGCTGCTCTGAATGCAGTTGAACAAGTGTCCTTGTGGTATAATTGAGTATACCTTGAGTATGTGTCCAATGGTGGTATCATTGGGTCTTGAGGTAGATTGATTTCAAGTTTTCTGAGAAACTGCCATACTGATTTCCAGAGTGGGTTGTACAAGTTTGCCCTCCCACTAGCACTAGAGAAGGGTTCCTCTGTCTCCACATCCTCTCCAACATAAGCTGCTATTAGTGTTTTTGATCTTAGCCATTCTGACAGGTGTAAGACAGGTATCTCAGAGTCGTTTTGATTTGCGCTTTCCTGATGGGTTGCCTGCCTTTTTATCATTGTGTGTGGTGGTTTAAATGAGATGTCCCTCATAAGTCTTTGGAATTTGAATACTTGGTCCCTAGTTGCTGGAGGTGTTCAGGAAGGATCAAGATGTGTGGCCTTGTTGGAGGAGGTGTGGCCTTGTTAGAGGAGGTGTGTAACTTTAGGGTCATAGTGTTTTGTTACTTGTCACAGGTTTGTGTATGTCCCACATGACAGCCTTTTGTCAGATACATATTTGGGATTTCTGCCATCTGTGCTTGTTTACCCATTTCAGAAAAACTGTGCCTTTTATGATGTATCTGAGCTCTTACATTGTCTTATCTAAAGAGACTTTTTGCTCACTCCTTAGCTACTGTTCTGTGTCTGTTTCAAACTGCTTTGTCTTTTTAGCTCTTATGTTTGCCTATGACTGTGACTTTATTCTGCTTTAATGCCACAATGTTGAGAAACAAGGATGTGCAAGTATCTCTGTTGCATTCTAATTCTGTGTTTTTCGCAGGACTGGTACAGCTAGATCATATAGTGGCTGTATCTTAGGGTTTAAGGATTCTTCATCATTACACTGTGGCTATATTAACTTATATTCCCACGAAACCTGCATAAATTTCACTTCAGCCTGTATCCTCGACAGCACGACAGCATTTGTTTGCTTCCTTCCTTGATGAAAGTTATTCTGACCAAGGTGTCATGAATCTACAGATAGTTTTGTCTTTGCCTGCCAATTGGGATAGCAAACAATTCCCGGGGAACCATTGATCATCTACACTTCCTACATTGTTTATTTTCCATTTACCGATTGCTTGTCCCCTTGATATTTAGATTTCTGAGTCGTTTACATAACTGGACTTTATGTGTATATATCCTGCATGATTTTACTGTCAGTTAATTTATTAAGAATTGCTTTAAGGTTAAGAATAAAATCGCTCTGGTGAACATCTGCACTGAAGAAAAATGTTTGCTCTTCCGCTGTTTGATGAGGTGATATATAAATACCAATTAAGAGGGGTGCTTGACTATGATAGCCATATCTTTTTGTCTTTATTGAAGTTTTTGTTTGATTTTCCGGCAGATGTTCGAGATAGAGGCGCCAAGTTTTCAGAACACAGGATTGGCTATTTCTTTAATTTCATCAGTATTTGCTGCAGACATTGCCAAGTTCTATTATTAGCTGCAGACACATCTATAGCTAAAAGACTTCCTTGTGGGCATTTTATCAGCCTGAATTTTTCCTCTTTGCTTGGATAATATCCTTTGTCCTAAGCGTCCACTTTACCTGATTCTCATACAGTAATTCCAGCTTTCTTAGATCCTGTCTACACTACATATTTTCTCATCTTCTTACTTCCAATCCGTCTTTGAATGTATCACTTCTAGGTAAGGGCATGATGTCTCTATGTTTGTTCTGCTTAGAGCTTATGTAATCGTACCAGTTTATAAAGGTGTGTCTTCCACCAAGCAATGTGTGGTTCCGCCCCATCCTCTCCCTTCTGTCTTAAGATTCTAGTGACACACAGACACATGTCCTGAGACTGTTGCTACAGATACAGCTGTTCTTCCCCCTGCCCTGACCCCCTCAATTCCCCACCTCTTTCCTTTCCTTCTACACCTCCCCCTCTGCCTTTCCCTTCTTCCTCCCCCTCCCTCCCCTCCTCTTTTTTCTTCTTACCCTCCTCCTTTATCTTTTGGTCTTTTCCTTTATTGTTTTTTAAGTAGATCAAAATGATGTATCTTTTTCATATATATATATATATTTTAAAAAGTCACTATGCTTTTTACCTAAATAAGCAAACAATCATGATTTTAGTATATTTAAGTCCCAGGGAAGTAGAATGGTGCTTTTACAAGTGGTGGAAGCTAGGGGTGGAATTAGCTACAAAACGATAATGACAAAACTTAGATTGTCAGGGCTTTGTTCAAACTCATTTTGAGGGTGAAATGAACAAAGACTGGCCGGAAGTGAATTCACTTTGAGTTTATTTGACTAAAAAGTGCTGTGGAGGCAGAAAAGCACACTTCTGTGTGAGAGAATTAACTGAGGAGAGAGAAGGTGGAAAGGGAGCCCCAGAAGCCCAGGCCTGCTCTCTTGGCTTCCTGCCTGCGGTGAGGTGAGCAGCCTTCTCCTCAAGGCTGAGTCTCAGGGGAGTTCAGGACTCCGCCTCCTGCTCAGCTGTTTACCTTAAGTATTTTGTCACAGCTGTGAAAGGGTCAGGCATGAAAAAAGATGAACATATCCTGGGGGTTTACCAGTTAACAGCACCAGTTATCTATTAGCTTTGCTCCCATTAAAAACGTGTTTGTTTGTTTTCTTTCTGTGGGGGAGTCACTGTGCTTATCTTGTACATACAAGGCCCTAAGTTCAGTCCTCAGTGCCACAAACTCACAAAAAGTATGTTTCTGTAAAAATATGGCTTGGTGTGTGTGTGTTGCTTTTTATAGTACAGCAATTATTCTGAGTGGTCAGGATTTGAGGATAATTTTTGACTCTCAAGAGACAGGAACTAGCTTTTATTTCTCTCCAGAATGCATCAAGGAAACTGGCTACTTAATTCACATGGCCCAGAACAAAGTGAAGATGTGAACTCCTTGTTCAAAGAGTAAGAATTTCAAAACCATGACAGACAGCATCCACTCAGTGGGAGTCACTTTGAGCATTCTGAGTTGAAACTTCTAGAAACAGCCGAATATTTAAGGCTGGAAAAGCCTTCTCTACCAGCCCTTGGGGTCACAGAGAAAATACTGTATTTTAGGAAAGTGTTAAAAATCAAAACAGTTTTGTAATGATGGTGAAGTTGATTATAGCCGAAATGTATATGATACATTCAAAATGTCAGTGTAGAATAAAGTGACATTTCCACATCAATGAGTATATATATGAGTATATATATATATATATGTATATATATATGAGTATATATATATGAGTATATATATATTATGTAAATTAATAAATTAAGTATTATACATAGTTTTTTTTTCTTTTTTGCTAAGCTATCTAAAATTTTACATGTTCAAGTTGGCAAAACAAATGATTTTACCTTAATTTTTGTTTTGGAAAACCAGCATTGGCTTTGAAATTTGACAGCCTGTGTCCTGCTGTGAAAAGGACATGTATGGTTCTAGCGAGAAGAAAGACATGCATGGTAGCTTCCATTTGGGGGAGGGGTAGTGTGTCTCTTTTCCTGGGGTGGATTATTCATAGACTGTGAAGCGTTTGAAAGAAAGCTCACTGCCATAGCTCCAGCAACCACATTGCTCGCCCTGCTAGTTCTGGTCACCAAAAAATTAGGATGAGTGTCCTATAACAGCAGAAAGATGATTTGCTATTTTTACCATTTAAAACACATTTTTATTTTATTTTTATGGCTGTTTTTCTACATGTCTGTCATGTGTATGCAGTACTAACAGAAGCCAGCAGGGGTGTCATATTCTTTCGAACTGGAGTTAAGAAGCCTCCATATGCTGGATCCTGAGCCCAAAGCCTGTGTAAGAGGAGTAAGTGCTCTTAGCTGCTAAACTATCTCTCCAGCCCCTCACTTTTTTTTTTTTTAAGGAAAAACAACCATTTTTAAATATAATATTTTCTGCTATTCAACTCATAAATCCAGCCATCTCTAATCCATGATATTCAGGGCTACACGGGAAACACACAAACATATAAGCTTTGTTTACTTCATCTCTTTATCTTATCCTCCCAATGAAAGCCAACAGAATTACCAGGATGCAGCCGTTAAATAGACCAGAAGCATCTCTGCCTACCGTTTTAAGCTGGTAACTTGGTGAAATGCCTTTCTTGTTGACTCAAAGCAGAACCACAGAAATCCAAAATTGTAAGCCTCAACCTGAATTCAGAAGAAAAAACCCTGTAATCTCCCAGAGAGTGTTATCCTCACTAACTGTAGAAACCATTATTACCCTCTGTGTCTTGTTGTCCTGTATTCTCTCTGTGTATCTCCTGACGTGCTTGAATCTCAAAGACCTTAGACTTATTGAGACAGACTTGACCAAATCATCCAGATGGAAATTTCATATAACAGGTGACTGAGAGTGAGAGAAACATGTTCCCTCCGTCGGTTTAAAGGTCTTGCCTGCGTGTCCTCTGCTTCTACCTCAGCTCTTCCATTTACATTCAGGGCACTTATCAGTCTCACCTATGGAGGTGGACAGATGTCATGGTGACACAGTTTATTTTTATATTTAAGACAGCATCTGAAAGAAATATCTAGAATGTGTTTTTTTTTAAAAAAATCTATTGGCTAATAGATTAATACGCTTTCAAATGCTCTGGTCATCGGGAATGAATATTGCACTGTGTGAGCTTTGGAGGTGGAGGAGGAATGTAGAAGCCCAGTGAGGCTGACTTTCCCCGTGCTATGCCTGTGTCATCTGTCCTAGGAGGTGAGAACCACAAAGAATTTTGTTCTGTTAGCCTTTTTTTTTGGGGGGGGGGGAAGGTAAGGTGTAGGATTCTTGGAAATTGCTTTTGGGGATTGTTTCATGCTGTGTGTTTGTCTTGGAGAGATATAATGCACATTAGCTTATTAAAAATCTCCAAGAAGAAATGTATTAAGCCTTGTGTAAGCCAGGCTTAAACTCTACATTGAAGAATTCATTAGAGTCTAGGAATTCGTTGTGCACACAGTTCTTATCAATACTCCAGAAGGCCAACATTCCCTGGAGTATACTCAAAGAACTAAAATGTTAGTTCATTACATCTTTATTTGCCTTCAGAATAACCAGTCACTTATTTGTAATAGACAAAAGTGCACACACCTCTCAAGAAAGCCCAATACAATGAGTGTTACCCACAGCCATGGTGAAAATGAAGCCAGGCATGGTCAGGCACACTGAATCTCTGCATGCTGCAGCTTATAAGAAGCAGGTATTCATTTCATATTCATCTCATAGCCCAACTTTATTCTTTCTACAGACTCTAACCAATACCTTCTCTCAGCTCCTAAGGGACTGATGTGGCCAGAGGCCAACAGGATGATGCCCAGAGCTTAACTGCAGCTTCTAGAGCCTCCAGGAGCTTTGATTCCCTACATGCCCCTGCCCCATGTGTCAGCCTGTCCTGAGCTTATGTTAGAAATTAGACTCAGTCCCCCATGTGAAAATTGTTGAAGGAGAATTTTTATTTTAGCAAGATCCCCAGAACTTTGTATGTAGCGGGACTTTCATTTAAACATAGCCAAAGATGTGTTTTTCATATTTTTTAACTTAAATTTTCCTTGGACACACATCAGGCTTTAAATAAGGATTAAAATTGCATTTTCAAATCATGAAAGTTTTTGCCAAAATTTAAAATGTTTGAAAGAACAGGTCAAGAAGTTCTCTAGAAGCAAACATCAGGTTTTCTCATCTGCAGTCAGATTCATGGGTCACAAGTGAGCTCTGTCATGTGTGGGGATCATGTGCCAGAAGCGTGCTGGCTGTGCCTTTAATTTCTCCAGGCAGGGGTACCACACCCTGGGGGAGGGCTGAGTAGCTGTTCCTAATTAGGGTTGTGATCTCCAATTCTAATTACCAAAGCTAACCAAGTCTGGCTCAGGAGTGCGATAATCAATCAGGGTTCTGGTTATCATCTTTTAGACTATACTCCCAACTGGTAACATAACTGCTTGACTTTGTAGAAATGAGTAAAAATGTTCCCTGGCCAATGTTGCGTGGACAACAAAGAAAGAGTTAGTCCAGCTCACTTTCACTCATTTGTACAGTAAGATCCACACAACAGCTGAACCTGCAAGCTCCAAGCAGAGGAGTCCTCCATCCTTTTCTTTCTGACCACTGCCCTCGTCTCCTCTGTTACACTCCCCATCCCACTAGCTCTTTCTATACCAAGGCATGGATGAACTAACTCTTCCTTCTGCATCTCATGGTTGGCCATTTCATTTGTACTCACAAGACTGAGAAATAAGCAGCCACTGCCTTGGGCAGAGGGCAAATGCTTAGCTGCAGGCTGGAACTCACTGAACACAGAACCTGTCCTGGCTAAAGGAGAGAAGACACAACCCCCATATCTGATGCAGTGCAGTGTCTGCGCCCCCCCCCCCCCCCCCCCCCCCCGCCAACTTGGTGAACTAGTGCCCAGGTGCACGTCCCAGGGATCTGAGTTGGAAGAAAGGTGTGTGAATTGAAGTCACAAACTACAACTTGAAAGGGAGACCATAGCTGAGACTAGGTAGGACTGATGAGTGCTGCAAACAAAGAATGTGGACATTGGATGTTGAGTCAGCCCATACTGTGCCTCTTATAGACAACAGTGCTATTTCAAATATATTTTTAGATCTCTCTTTAGGTTTACTCGTGAGTTAGGTGGGTAAGGCCACATAATTACAAGGTGAAATGGCACCTATATTTCTATATATCAGAGTCTGTGATTGTTGGTGTAGGACCATCTAGAGTACCCATTTTCATAGCATGACAGTCAGTGATATTTGATGCCATAGATGTTTTTGAAACGTGGATTCCTGAGCGCATTATAGGCAACTGCATTTCAATGAGATGGACACATTTAACAAGGAGTTGTCTACTAGAATTTGAAAGATAATTGTTATTGTAGCAAAATCCCAACTGATAGAACTCCCTGGATAATTTCAGACCAATGAACCGTTTCTCCACACTAGTCTTCCGTGACAAGATGATGTTCTTTAGCCTGCAGAAGGGTTATTGAAGTTGCTGGCTTGGTTCCTTCTGGTATTTTTGTGTCAGAATTCACTACTTGTAGGAAACTAAAGGGTAAGGAATCTCATGCCTACTTTAACTCAGAACTCAAGGGGAAAAACATGAATTCACTTTCATAAAAAGCCAAAAAATATAAATAAAAATAGGATATCAGTGGAGAGATTGAAGTTTATGAGAATAATTTTGAAAAGAAGCTGGAGACGAACAGCAACTATAATAAGGAACAGTAACTTTTATTAGTTTTATAGAAGTTTGCTTGAAAGAATGCAATTTAAAGCTATTTCTCATTTGATGGGGCATGTGTCACTCAGAGCTTTCCATTAACCATAGCAATCCCTTATTTTTCATAAATAAAGGCATCTTTCTGGGTTTTTTTTTTCTTCAAGGCAAGGTTGCATCTCTCTGTTTTAAAAATCCAGAATATAGGATATGTAAATCAAACTTGGAAAACAAACACAAAAGATGCAGAATTGCTTATAATTCTGGCATTCAGAAATTACTATTGGCCATTACTCTCCTGACTCTGGAGATGTGAATTATACCCTCATCCCAATTTGTATGCTGATTCATGACCACTGACTACCAGTGTGATAGTCCTGGGAAATAAGTGTCCTAGGAGAGAAGTAGGTTTAGATGAGGTCATGCAGGTGGAGCCTTCAGGATAGTACTGGGGTTCTTAAGGGAATATCAGTTCTCCCTATTCCCCACATGAGAAGGATTCAGGGATAAAATATTGTCTCAAACCCAGAAATTATTCCCACGGAACCTGTGCCATGCAGACTCGTTGTTAATCAGATACTTCTCAAATGGAGTGAAATAAATGTCTCTTGTGTAAACCACTTGCTCTATATTTTGTTATGGTAGCTCAAGATGATGTGTATATATATGTTATGTTTCCACGTATAAGCAAATGCCTACTATCTAAAACTTCAGTGCAGAGACATGCCATACAAGAGGGGTTAATACATACAGAGGTCAGAACATTTCTTGTCTTTACTTAACTAAAGGTTATTGTCTTGGTTAGGGTTTCTATTGTAGTGGGACTGTGTTCTGTTACATTGTAAATAATTGTCCCACCTACTGGTTTAATAAAGAGCTGATTGGCTGAAGGCAGACAGGAAGTGTGGACAGGACTAACGGACTAAGAAAACTCTGGGAACAGGAAAAACAGCAGAGAAGCCAGAGGGATGCCAGATGAGACACCAGCAGACCCAGAAGAAAGAAGTTTAAATGCTGCTCTGAGAAAAGATACCAAGCCGCATGACTAAACAAGGTAAGAATCATGGGTTAGTTTAAGAGTAAAGAATTAGCAAGTTATATGCCTGGGCCTCAGGTCAATCAATGTCAAATTAAAGAAGTGTCTGTGTGTTTTTGTGGGACAGCAGGTCTGGACCACAGGCCAGATAGGCCAGAAACTTCTTACTACATTCTATTGCTGTGAAGAGACACTGTGACCAGAGATACTGTTATAAAGAAAAACATTTAACTGGGGCTGGCTTAGAGTTTCAGAGATTTAGATCATTGTGTCATGGCAGGAAGCATGGTGGCACACAGGCAGACATAGTGCTAGAGAGGTCTCTGAGTTCTCCATCTAGATTGTCAGACAATAATAGGAAGAGAATGAGACACACTAGGCCTGGCTTCAACTACTGAGACGCTAAGTTTGTCCCCTTCTCCAACAAGGCCACACCTACTCCAACAAGGCCACACCTACTCCAACAAGGCCACACCTACTCCAACAAGGCCACACCTACCTCAACAAGACCACACCTACCTCAACAAGGCCACACCTACTCCAACAAGGCCACACCTACTCCAACAAGGCCACACCTACTCCAACAAGGCCACACCTACTCCAACAAGGCCACACCTACCCCAACAAGGCCACACCTACCCCAACAGGGCCATATCTTTAATAGTGCCACTCCCTCTGAGCCTCTGGGGCCATTCTCATTCAAATCACCCCAGCTACTAATGTATTGGGGGTCAAATGACTAAAGCCTAATTACTAAATAAAGTTTTTCCCTGTAGTTATCATTTATTTAATAAAAATCAAGTAACTAGTATTTGAAATAAGTAAGTTCTTTGACAGAATATTTCTAAACTGATAACTTGTTTTTTATTCTCTGCCTAGTCCCTGTTCCATAGTCACCGATCCTCATGGAAAATGAGTTGAGACCCCCTTCATGAACTTCTCCAAACGTGAACAGTTTCTGTGACAGAATAAACCGCGGTATTGTTTACCATTGCCCTGAAGACAGCGCGTGGCGTTCTCCTTGCTTGTCTCTGCTTTGTCTCTGCTTTCATCCCCTGCCATTGTCTCTCATATACCAGAGGCTTCAATGGCACAGGCACATTCCCTGCTCACAAACCAACCAGGCCCTGAGCATCTCAGCCCCTGCCCTGCGCTAGTGCTGACTCTCTGCTGCCTACATTGATTTTTCCGGAGACTGGGCCACTCCTACATCCCTCCTGCTCAGTGTCAGCACAGGAAATAGGAATTGGCTTGCTTTTCCTTTGTGAGTGCCGATAACCTCCAGGCGCATGGTCTGTTCTGGTGTTTTCTGCCTCCTCACTCAATGTGAAGCTTCCTCTCTGGTTCTCATTAGTCAAAGTCTGTCTGAATAGACTCACTCACACTTTCACAGAAATGCCCGGCCAAAGCCCTCTGTGTCACCATCACCCTGGGTGAGTCTCTGCCATGCCACCTGAATCTTTCCTCTGTCTCCTCCTCACTAGGCATCAAGGTTTGGGATATGTCTCACGTTGTCACACAGAAAGGGACAGTGAGTATGTGTAAACAGCAAGAGGGGAAACGGAAGCTCAGTGTCAAAGAGAAAGGAAGGCCTGGCTCCAGGGTATCTGGTACCCTTTCAGAGCCAGGCTGCCAAGGCCCTGACAGACACCTTGTGCACACCTGGAGTCATCCTCATCCTCCTGGAACTTCCTCTGGGGCTTTGATTTCATTTTCTGCTTTACCTAAGGCCTATGTGGTGAATGAGCAAACAAATTCTAAACACTAAGACTTTGCAGCTGAAACACAGCCTTTCTAAGTTTGCATTTTTTCCTACTGGCTTAGATTATTGATTATATAATAGGATATTACATATTTCCTGTCATAAACTGCTTCACCCTCCAGCCTCCTCAGTGTTTCCTGCTCCAAAGAGGCCCACATGGCATGGCCTGGGGGTGGCCGGCATCCCCTCAGCCTTTCAGGGACTTCTTTATGATGTCGAATTATTCTTATTCATTTGGATCTTTATAGGACTTTTGGTAGCAACATAAATATTATACCATCAACCATGTAACAAATAATATGCACTTTCATCTGTCATGTGAATTAAAATATTATTATCCTGCTGCTGATCATCTACACTTTGTTTCTTCTGTGGTGGTCTAGAGTATACAAGTGGTTTAAATTTACATAAAACCAAAACTGGAAATCTTTCCTTTGAGGTTTCTGCCTTTGGTGTTACATTACTTAGAAAGGGCTTCCTTGCCATGGCTTATTCATTATTTGCTTATTTGCTTTTTCAGTAATTTTAGCGAGTTACCATTATGGTTTGAATGTAAAATGGCCCTCACAGGTTCAAGAACACTTGTCCCAGCTGATGGGGACTTCTGTGGAAGCTTTAGAAGGTGAAGCCTCACAAGAGCCCCACTTGGCTTCTACCCTGCTTGCATAGGGCACTCAGCTCTCAGAAGCCAGGCTTGCACGGAGCCAGCCACTTCAGTCACTGTGCCTTCACCTACCATGATGGCTCCTACCCCATGATCAATGAGCCACAATAAACACAATCCCTGCAGGTGTTTTCATCAAAATATTTTCTTGCAATACAATTATTCGTTTCCATCCTCAAAAATTCCTTGTGTCCAGTTAAGAAGGTTTTGGTAGCTACAGAGGATAGGTTAGTTCTTCTCCCTCTGTGTGAAGGATGAGTGACATGAATTGGTTCATGGAAGGAATTGGTGGTGCATATGAGAGTAGAATTTAGTATGCTGACTGTATTGACTTCTTTCTACGAGGGTGGCAACAAAACTGTCTGTAATCTGGGATGACTGGGGCTGTAAAATCAGGACCATGCAGATCTCACATACTGCCCGCTGTAATTCAAGCACACTCACTTTCCCTCACTGTCTGAGACCCTGGGGTGGCAAGTAACAAAGTGCTAAATCACACACACACACACACACACACACACACACACACACACACACACACACACACACACAAGATGCTTACATAAGATTCTAGCTTGATCATTCACTGACCTAATCATTAGGCTCACCAAAGTCCCATTTTTAAATAGTCTTAAGTATCCATTACTCAGCATGAAGTATTTGTTAAACACAGAGAGAGAGAGAGAGAGAGAGAGAGAGAGAGAGAGAGAGAGAGAGAGAGAGAGAGAGAGAAGGAGGGAGGGAGGGAGGGAGCACAAAACACAAGACTAGCTTGAGTCCCATTAGCCAGAATTATTATATAGGTATTTTCCAAGAGAAGTTATTCATATAATAAATTTTAACCTGGCCCCCTTACAATTGAGAATGGCAAAGGTCTTCCACATTGGAAAGCATTGCCCAGAATCTTTTTCCTTGTTTTATTATGACCACGGAACAGAATGCAGAGGAGCTGCTGATTGCTGATAGGTCTCTTCCCCTGCTGTCTCCCTGTGGGGCCGGCCTGAGCCTTCCCACAGTGGATTATTGCCTTCTTATTTTCCAACTGGGGTGAGTTCTTCCTAGAGAAACACTCAGGACAGAAACATGAGCAAAACGGCTTGGCTAGCTCTCCTTGCCTTTGGTCCTCACACTGTAGCCTCGGGCACAGACACCCTGATTTTTGTTACTTTTCGGTTTCTGTACACAAGGGTCAAAACCTTCAGTTACTTTCTACCCATAATTATACGTGGGAAAAGGTACATCCAGCAGAGCCAGTGAACTTCCTTGGTTGGTCTGTGGTCTGAGTAACTCCGATGGTCACACTTTTTAGCTCACACTGGTCGGGAGTCTTGTCTCTCCATAGATGACATAAATGCTCGCAGGGGAAGTCTTTCAGGAGCCCATTGGGACGGATGAGGAAACAGTGAAAGCCGCCCTTGTCAGAAGGAATCACTGACTCAAAAACCAGACGACCCCGTGGAGAAATTCCCGGGTTTTAAGCACCCTGGTATGTGAGGGGGAGCTCCAGACCATTGGCTTCTTCGTTACTATCCCCGCCTTGTCCTCCTGCGGACCAGAAAGAGACCCACGAGTTCTTGACTCAGTCAGCAAGATCAGAGCCTCCATCTCCAAGCTGCTCCCTCCTTGTTTTCTTCCTTAAAGTCCTTTTGCCTCCTAAATGGTTCCATTGTCCCAAACTCCTTTCTTAGAGAAAAATTGCTCCCGCAATATTTACTATTTTTTTTTAAAGAACTGACCAAATGAATGGTGTTTTTCATTGCTGTCCCCCCTCCCCCCTCCTCCCCTCCCTCCCTCCCCAGTACATTGACACACTTAAATTAGAACTCACAGTTGGACCTTTAGGGTCTCACTTGGGAATCCTGAAAACTGGCTGATTCTGAAGGTAGTTGAGGAAGGCCTAAGACTGCTCTGAGAATAGGCCTCCCAGTGTCATGAGAGGATTTCTGAGGAGCACACACTTTGAGGACCAACCTTTTATTTTATTTATTTTTTGAGACTTGAGATGAACTTATGCACTTACTAAGTTCTTTTTTTTTTTAATTTAAAAAGCTTTTTTTTCCTTATACTCGCCACTGCTCCCCCCCCTCCTCCCAGCCCTCCCTCAGCCTCTCCCAACCCCGTAACCCCATCCATTCCCCAGGGAGGGCAAGAACAACCAAGGTGAGTCAGTTTGGTCTGGTGTATCCAGTTGAGGTAGGTCCAAATCCCTCCCCCAGTATCAAGGCTGACTAAGGTGTTCTTCTGTGGGGAATGGGATCATTCTCTATAAGGAATGGGCTCTGAGATGTCACTCAGTTCATGTACCAGGAATAAACTCTGACCCTACTGCAAGAGGCTCCACAAACTGCCCACACCATTCAACTGTCATCTACCTTTGGAAGGTTTAGTTCCTTTCCATGAGGTTCCTCAGCTCTCATTTCAGAGTCAGTGAGCTCCCAATAGCCCGGGTCAGCCATCTCTGTGGGTCTCCTCCCCATGATCCTGATCCCTTTGCTCATATAACCACTTATCTCTCTCTTCAGCTGGAACGGGAGCTCAACCTGGTGCTTAACTATGGATCTCTCCTTCTGACTTCATCAGTTGCTGGATGAAGGTTCTATAATGACAATTAGGGTGGTCATTCATTTGAGTATAGGGGAAGTCCTGCTTAGGCACCCTCTCCACTATTGCTTGGAGTCCTAACAGGCAACAGCTAGGTAACAGGAGGAACTTAAGAGAGACATCCATAGATTCCCCCTGAGAAGAGGAAATAGAGAAGATCTCCTGAGTAAGTTGGGAACATATGGGGGAGGGAGCAAGGGGAGGTGGGAAGTGATCAGAGAGAATGGGATGGCTGAGTGGGAGGAGCAACAGAGAGGGAGAACAGAGAAATGGATATCTTCATAGAAGGAGCTGCTGTGGGGTGAGAGAGAAACTTGGTGCTAGGAACATACCCAAGAACCCACAAGAAGACCAAGATTTTAAGTCATCCAGAACAGTTTCAACAGTGGCACCCGTGGAGTCTCTGCATTGGTGAGCATTTCTGCATGGGACTGTCCTTTGGATTTATGGATTTATGGTGGATTTATGATGTTACATTGTAAATAATTGTCTCATCTATGTGTTCAATAAAAAGCACTGATTGGCCAAAGGCAGATAGGAAGTATGGGCAGGGCTACCAGACTAAGAAAATTCTGGGAACAGGAAGAACAGAGCAGAAATGCCACAGAGACTCCAGAGTTGCCAGACAAGTCAGAAGATGCAGAGGACAACTATGCTGCTCTGAGAAAAAGTACCGAGCCCCATGGCTGAACAGGATAAGAATCATGGGTTAGTTTAAGAATAAAAAGTTAGCAAATTATGCCCGGGCCTTAGGCCAATCAGCCTAAAATTAATGTAAGCATCTCTGTGTCTCTGCAGGTCTGTGGGTCTATGGATCTAAACCTTAAGGCTAGGCCCAAAAGTCCGGGCCAGAAACTTCATACTACAGTCCTTCCCAGTTTGTGTTCTGTTTTCAAGTCACCTGAGCTACAAGGGTCCCTCTAGGCATTTGCTTCATAACAGAACAACACAGTGAGGCAACTACATTAAATCTAAAAGAGAGACACAGTGTCTGGCTGCCCTGAGCATTCTCTTAGCAGGAACCACAGTCTTCAGGGGTCTTAATTTTAACAGCCATGCTATCAGATTCTCTATCTTGGCATTGGAGCAAGGTGTTGCAGTATCCCATAAAGTCTCTGATTTATGGACTCAGGCTCTTCAACATAAAATGAGGAGAAGTAACACATTTTAAAAAAAACTTCTACAGGCAGGCTAATGAGATTTCAAGTTATTTGTTACTTAATAAGCATTTAATAACATGAATATAAGAATAACTCCACATGTAAAATGCACTTAGAATTCTGGAAATGTCAGCAGCTGAAAGCAAGTTACATGATATAATGGGTGCAGTTGCCTTTCTCCAGACCTGCTCTGTTCTCCCCTCTCTGGCTTGGTACCGGCTCCCCCATCTTTTCCACTCCTTTACCACATGATCCATCAACTCTCTGGCATCTTCCCCTTATATCTGTGTCCAACAACCCAGTAAAACCGAAGAAACTTTCTAATATCCAGCATCCCACTAACTGTATCTTGGTGTATAACTCACTGGGGACTAATAGTCATAAAGACTAAGCCTTTGAGTGCCAGGTTCTCTTCTGGTTATGTCAACTAAATTATCTCGTTCGATCCTGTGATGTTAAAACTCTTGAGATGCCCTTTTACAGAAAGATTAGATTAAGTTGACTATACTATTAACAATAAATACATCTTCTTTCTTCAACTCTCAAGTGTTTTTAAATTTTTATTGGTGGGAATGTAGACACATGACATTAATTTGAAAGGCACAGGAAAATGACACAGTGAGAAGTTAGTCTCCCTCCTAAGCCCTCTCATCAAGACTCTGCTCAGAGGCAACTCCTTCCACTTTATAGGAAGAGAACATTAAAGTCAGTGTCTTTTAGATTCCTTTAAAAATGTATACTGTTATAGCTATACTTAAGTGCTCAGTAATGCATTCTATCATATTACATGTACAGGTTACAATTTAGAAAGCATAGTCAAAGCCATAATGCCATCTGATTATCCCTAGACTACTGTGAGTCAGGCAGCATGTAATCCACTGCACTGAGGCACTCAGTATGACAGTATCTCCACACACCATTAGCTGCTGACCCAGTTTCAGAATCAAGCCCTGATGTTCTTCCCATGACAGAATGGAAATGCTCCCCAAAGATCACATATAAAAAATACAATAAATAGTCTTTCCTCACCAGCCAAAATACCTTTTCTATTTACCAACAAGTATTCAAGAGGTTATAGTGCTCAATATGGTAGCAAAAAGCATTATTCCAACTTTGTAGTACATTCCACAAGAACTCGGTATTCTGGCTCTGTGGTGATGGCTCAACCATAACCAAATATTTAAATTTAGCCAAGATCTAAGTTATGTTAATAGATACGTGTCCTCTTCTCTTGAGACTGCAAGACAAGGCTGGGGTGATTGTGTATCTTGTAAATGAAATGAAAAAGAGCAGAGAGGAGACTGCCTCATTTGCTACATCAGCTGCCTGGTGAACTTGCTTCCCTATTGGGGAATGAACCTCTAATCCAATGCTTCTCAACCTTCCTAATACGGAGACCCTTTAACAAAGGTCCTCATATTGTGCTGACCCTAAACCTTAAAATTATTTTGTTGCTACTTCGCAACTGCAATTTTGCTACTGTATGACTTTTAATGTAAATATCTATTATGCATAATATCTGACATATGACCCCCTCCCAAAAGGGTGCAACCCACAGGTTGAGAGAAACTGCTCCTTAGCTTTCGCCACTTTCAGGTACCAGCAAATGTCATGTTTTGAGGTCTTGCGATTCTAGTTCCCTATATCAATAAAGGTCCAGGTACCCATTCATTGAAAAGCTTCTTCTGTTCCTCAGCTAGGGAAAAGGTAGGGGGAAGGTGGTGGGCTCTTCCCTTCTACCCCATCTTCTTTGTGACCTTTGAAGCTAGTGGGAACCATGCATAAAGAACAGACTTGACTGTGGCTGGACAGGTTATTTTTTTGGTGGTGGGGTGGGGGAATTTGTCTAATGTTGATGCTTTCTAAGTTCAGGGTTCTCCAGAAACACCCCACTGGGGAACTTCCAGTCTTTGTTCCTCACTGATCCTTGCAGCTAATGCTTTAGCTTCCTGTCAGCCTTTGCTTCTGAGAGCCTGCCTCACTTTCTCTTCAGTGTAATCCCATTCCAAGTTGAGTTCAGCTCCCTTCTTCGGTGACATCTGGGTTTTTGGTACAATTCGTAGAAGACTAACTAGCTCCAGCTACCACTGCCTCTTCTTGCTCAGCCAACACAGGCTTTCTGTCTATTTCCTGCCCTTTGACATGCTCAGGTACCAATACATCTCTAGTAGGATGAAAAATTCTCCCTCAAAACCATGCCTAATCCCTGGAAATTGTGAGGTTTACGTTATGTGACCAAAAGCATTTTGCAGATGTGATCCACGTGACAGATTTGAGGTGAAGAGATTACCCTTGTATATAGGGTCAGCTCAACACAATTAAGTCTTTGAAGGTAGGCAACGTTCCCTATTGAAACTGGAGAGATGTGACACTGTAAGAAGACTGCTTGGCTCTGAAACAGTGACCTTGTACAAGAACCAGAGAGAGGCTACAAGGAGCCAGCAGTGGTCCCTAGTTGACAACCCGCAAGGAAACAGGAGCCTCAGTTCAACAGCCTAATGGAACCAAGTTCTGCCAACAACACTCAAAAACATGGAAATGGATTCTCCCCTTGAGCCTTGGAAGGGTGTGAAACTCAACCAATACCTTGATTTCAGTCTTCTAGAGTGCCAAGTAGAAACCAAGCTGTGCCCACTGGTTTTCTAACCCATGAGATAGTAAATATGCTCTTTTTTCTGTTTCATGTGCTGTGCATGTTTGCATATGGGTACACATGTATATTCCTTTGAGCATATTGATGCCAGAGGTTGACATTGGGCATACCTCTTGACTCATTGCCCCAGTCCTAGATTTGTTATTGTTTACCAGCTTGTTTACTTATGTGCGTCTACACATAAGATGCCTTATGGGGTCATAACCTATGGAACCAGAATGAAAATCATGAGCCACTGATGTGGGTACTGAGAACCAATTCTGGTCCTCATGTGAACAGTAAACACTACTAGCCACTAAGCAATGTTTCCAGTTGTCTAAATTTTCTGTTTGAAAGCCAGAAAGTATGTGCTAATTGTTTCAACAGTGATGGAAACTCATATGTCTTGTGTTCGCCCAAGTCCACTGGTCAACCTTTAGGTGGTTCCCAACTCCACCCTTACTTACTTAAGAGGAAGAAAAACTGCAGTCAAAGGAAGAAACACTGGGATGCTTCCACATCCCATGAAGAAACTCTACCTCCCTCTAGTCACATCCTCTTATGTCCCTGAGACTTAAAGCTTAAGTTCACTGAACCATCTTAGGGTACCTTTGAGCAAGTTCCTTCTCTGTAGAATTGAAGGGAACTTAGCAACATTTCTTTGCAGCTTCTGGGTCTCCATTGACACTGGCACCCTGTAATATCTTCTTAACATCAGCAGAAGTATTTTCCTCTTAAGGGATAACATTGTCAAAATGTGTTGAATACATTGGACTTGCTCTGAAAAACCAGGTATTAAGAGAAGGAGCCAAGGCCCAGGGAGAAAGTTCACACCAAAGCAGGAGCCAGGAATGTCTAAGAACAAAAGCAATTTGCTTAAGACTTTATGTAGTGTGTGTATAGGGGAAACAATTCTAGCTCCAGACATTAGGTACAGGAGAACCCAAACTGTAGAGGAGACTCTGTGCTAGGGCTCCTGTGTGAGGAGTCCTTATAATTTAACAGGGTTGCTGTGTCTTTCTTGGTGGTCTCTGTAAGCTTGTTATGAATGGGGACTGTGGGAATTGGACTGTGTGATTTCACAGCTTACATTTCTAGAGAGTGTAGAGATAAGGCAGGCAGGGATGGAGAGGAAGTGCTATGATGGAGCCACATTCTGGGGCTGAACAGGGCCCCTGGGGCCTGCTATCTAGTGCTACAGTCTCTTAGCCCTCTTGTATGCCTGCTAAATGATATGGAGCCCAGGAGGGGCTTCACCTGTTTCCATCCTGAATCCCTGTCTTTAAAGAACATTTTGGAGGTCTTTTTTTTTTTCATAGCCTTTAACAGCTTTTCCCAGCTTGCTCTGTTTGGGTAGTCAGTATACTTTAGCTGAAGCCGACACCTCACAATGCTGCTGATAGTTATGGATTGTAAGATCGTGCATAGACTCCTCTTCCTGTCAAGGCTTGCCTGTTCCTTACAGGGAAGAGCAACTTCAGAGTTATTTCTAGAATCTTTCCTCTATATTCACTTTAGGAAAAAGAAAAGAAGCTAAAATAAAGATTTGCATAAAACACAAAAGACACAGCAGTATAGAAAGATTATCATAAAGCATGTGTATGCTGAGGTATAGGAAAGCGTTCTTTGTGGGTTGCTTACAGTTCAAAATCAGGATTATCCCATGCCTATTTCATATTTTTCACTTAATTATAGCAGGCAGCCAAGATATGTGCATGATTACACACCTTAGCATCCAATGGTATCCCTGTAGTGAACAATTCATGTTGGTTGAATCCATGCACATGGAAAAATGGAAATATCATGGTGCAATTTCGTCTGCTTCAGTTTTCACCTAATGAATGGGGAAGGTCAAGGAGAGAGTGTGGGGGCCATCAGGAGCTTCAGATTTCAACAGTCAGTGCCAAATTCTTCCTACCAGATGGAACAAGATGAGATGTTAAACTGCTTCTCATTACCATGTTATTGGCCTCCATTGCCTTGGTATTATTCTCCAATCACTTGGTCTCTGTGGAGCTCTGAGTCCTTATTACCTCCAATTGGAACACACCACAAATCATCCTGCTTTCTTTATTCTCTCCCACCTCAAAGTCATCCTGCCATCCTGCTCCAATTAGAGCCCCTTCCATTAGGATGATCCAGGCACGTTCTCTCCCTACCTATTCACATTGGCTCTTCAGGACTGCTCGCCTCTGGGAACTAGATGTTACAGACACTTTTCAAAATATATTAAGTCTGTTGCAGGTTGACTTTTCATGGATGGAGACTTCAAGTCAAGAAGATAGAGGGTCTGAATCTCTTTCTGGAAGTCATTACATCAGAGTGCTGATGACTACAAAATCGTGGACATATTGTTTTCACAACCACAAAATGGCAAACAAAGTTCTTCTCTGTGATGCCAGTGTGCAAGCTCAGCTTCCATTTGCTGCTATAAATTCTGTTCTGTTGCTGCCAGTAAACATCAGCTGTTCAAGTGAAATAGTAAATCCAAATGTGTCTGTTGGAGGAGAGTAAAAAAAAATTACGTTCTGCATAAATGCTGACGAGGAAGGACTTTCAATACAGTTCACAGGGGTAGGGAAGGGAACAGAATGAGCTGAACTGAAGACCTTTCACTCTAAGAACTTCTTAGCTGAAAGCATTTGACAGCTCCTGGATCTGTCTGATGTTCACTCAATATACATTTTACACAACAAGGGCAAATAAAAGATTATTAGACTCTTGACCTCAGGATATTAGCTCAGAGCCCTGCACTGAGGGAGCACAGGGGTGGGTAGAGAAAGCACATTCAGGTAATACAAAATAAGAAGATAAAAATATTCAAGTTCACCTAAAGCTTCTGGAATGTACAGAGAAATTATTTGCTGATAGTCCGATAGCTGGAGAGCAAGCGCAGTAGCTGGTGTTCTACTGGAAAAACGAATCCCGAGGTTTTCCTGGTTACCTTCTTGCTGTTGTGACTCAGTGTTTTATCAGAAGCAACTTATGGAAGGAAGATTAATTTTGCCCCAGGTTTGGAGTGTGGTCCCTCCTGGCAAGAAAAGCCAGGCTGTGAAGGGGTTCTCAACAGTGGTGGCAGCAGAGGCTGCTTACTCACATCTGGAATTTGTGCAATATTTGGCGCCCAATGTCGGGCAAGAACGCATAACCCTAAGATTAAAAATCTCAAGCTTTACTTACTGAGCTAGAAATATTGCATAAATTCTAGTTCGTATATAATGAAAACCCAGAGCCAGATACTGGGGAAAAGCTGGATTATCTGAGAAAAGAAACAGACTACAGTCAATTCTCACCCCGCCAACTTCTCAGGCTGAACAGGGTAAATGCTGTCTTCAAGGAGCACCTGGTTGGTCGCTCCTGCAGAATGCATGAATCTCTACATACTCTTGCCTTAAATATCTTCCCTGCCCAGTTGCTTTCCTTCCTGGCTCACCTCTGCATCATAATTCTAGATCTAGAATTAAAGGTGTGAACTGTAGGCGGAGTTTTACTTACAAGGCACCAGTCCAAGGTTAATATTTATTAGAATATAAATCAACACTCACGATACAAGTAACAGCTTATAGTGGCACCTGAACAGGGACTGGAGTATCCGAGCGATAGACGAGTGATGGATGGACGATGGATTGCGATCCGGTCTCTCCAGCAGCCAGGAACCAGGAAGAGACCTTCCTTGTGTCCCAGCAGCCCCTTATCAATGGGGTTGGCCACACCCCCTCCAGGTTGGCCACACCCCCTCCAGGAGCCTGGGACCCTGGATAAGTGTCTTCAGGACCTTATCGGCTGACACCTGAATCCCACCACAGTGAACTACTACTGTTTGGTTGTTAGGCCTTGAACTCACAGAATTACAGATAGATCTCTGTCTCCTGAGTGATGGGATTAAAGGTGTAGGTCACCATTCAGTCATTCCCTGTGACAGGATTAAAGGTGTGAGTCACCATTCTCCAATCCTCATGGATGACTGGGGGTGATTCTGTTCTCTCTGATATTCCAGGCTAACTTTATTAAATATAAAATATATCACTCTAATAGGAATGTTTTTTACTTATTATTGTGTGGTGTCCTGGTGAGATTTTTTTCTGGTTTTTATTATTGTTATTATTTTTAGTAGTAGTAGTAATATTGATGACATTTTTCTAATGAAAAAGAACAAGAAAGGGTATGGATTTAAAAGGGGGGTCTGTGATGAATTGGGGAGGAAAAACTTTAATCAGAATATGAAAAAATCTATTTTTAATAATTTTTTTAATGTGGCAATTGGCAGCCACCATGCTCTGGTCCCCTTGACTTTCCTGTCAACCCAAGGTCATTCAAACAGGTAATACAAACGTGCCAATACATGTGTCTATCCACAGTAGCTGACTGAGAGACTGACAAGGACAGGAATGTCCTGAGCTGCAAGAATAAGAGCAAGGGTGTTGGAGAGATATCCACCCCACCCTACCCCACCCCTACAATAGCTATATCAGTTGAATGGATAGACTGCAATTGCTTAGATAGCCTGCCAGTCATGTTTTACCTTGAGACTTCAAAGGGTCCAGGTGAGTATTCCAAACAATTGAGTGACTATCACTTGAAAGCCAAGTGCCCATTTAAAATAAACTTAGTCTGAACCATTTACCGACTGTTTCCCGTGATTGTCCCCATGCTCCCACTCCCAACCCTATAGCCCAATCACATAGGAACCACCCCAGCATGCCCCTGACAGCTTGTAGTTACATCATCACCAACCAGAACCTCTTTATTTAGGTCTTTTACAAGAACCAGAGTCACTATAAACTCACCCAAGCTGAAAGAGCCACTTGGCAGAATTCTAGTGTTTGAACTTAAGAACAGTGATGTATGGGGGGAAGTATCATTTAGTTGTAGGAATTCACAGCCAAAGTAACTGCTGGCAAACCACATTTGTTCACATATCTTATATTCCCCCAAACTAATCTGAGCTCAGTTGTTTTTGTACTACTTGCAGAGCAAGAAGAACGTGAGTACTGTGTGTGTGTGTGTGTGTGTGTGTGTGTGTGTGTGTGTGTGTGTGTGTGTGTGCATGTGTGTATATGTATGTGTGTGTGCATATGCGTATATGTATGTGTGTGTGCATGTATGTGTGTGTCTCTGTGTGTGTGCATATGTGTATATGTGTGTGTGCATGCATGTGTGTATGTCTGTGTATGTGCATGACAGTGTCATTGGAATAAATTTCAACTCACTAAAGAGATACTTGAAAGATGCAGACCTTCCAGAGGTGTAGGTTCTGAAGTATTTATTTATGCAATAAATATTTACATTTCTATTCTCATTTTATGTGGGAACATCCAACCCAAATATGTACAATCAGGTTACTCAACTTGTACTTGGCAAGAGACATCAAGACAGGCAGAAAGGTCAGCAAGCTCCTTGATGAGAAGGAGGATAGTCTCAGTTGAGTCCTGGTAGGGGGTCATTGGCATGGAATAGCTAGAAGTGGGCAATTCTATATGATGTGGGAATCTTATTTGACCTTTTGAATGGTCCGTGCTTTCCAGTTGATGACACTGATAATCACTGATCAAATCCTAATTATTCAAGGCTACTTTCTGCAGAGATTATGGCGCAGAAATTTTTGACATATGTGCTGTTATAGTTTATGTGTTATGTGCTTTGAAAGTTCATATTTTGAAAATCTATTCCTTCGCTTGATGGTGTGGGTGGCAGAGCCTTTATGGAATGGAACTCCCAGGGAAATCCTTGATTCCCTGGATGTGTTGACCTCAGAAAGGAATGCCGGAGTGAGCTATCATGAGAAAGAGTTCTTGCAAGAGAAGATTGTACTTTGACTGGCTCTTTGCTCCCCTTTGGTAATATGACCTCTTCCACATACAGAACAAAGCCCAGAGGACCCTCACCAGAGAGGAACCAATGCCAGTGCATGTCTTCAGACCTCAAAGAAAACCAGATAAACTTTATTTCTTTATAAAGTTAGACTTCCTCAGGCATGTCATTAGTTTGGAAAACAGACAAACATATGTAGGTTGGCCATATTCTGTTTTCATCTTCCCCTAATCTAGGGCAGATCCTCAAAACTGGGTGTTAGGTGTCTATAGAAGCCAGTTTTCTTGTATCAATTCATCCATTAAGGTTCAAGGCAATTGAAAGCATATAGAAGTCTTTCTGAGGACAACCCTAAATCCAGGGATTGTCTCTAGATCTCTGTTGAACTCTCTATTCTGACTACTTATCTCCTGCTTTGACTTCACAATTTTCTATTCTTAGTGAGTCCTCACATAGTGGAACCTAATACTAAATGCTGATAAGTTCTTACACACTCGCCCATTATAATGCTCAGTAGCCACTATGGTGTCACCACCTAGGTTTTCCAATGCCTCTACTTGCTCTTAACTGCCTTTTCAAAAGCTTTTCACATTTTGGGAGGCATATTCTAGTCTCTCACAGTCCATTTTCTTCAATAACAGCCAACTTGAACCCACAAAGCAATCATGTTTTTCTTTATTTCAAGTTCTCTACAGATTTCTTAAGAGAAAGTCAGCCTACCAAATTCAGGAACACCCTCCCCCCCCGGCCTGAGAAAGGCCATGGTTAGTGATGTCCTTCTCTATGAGGCTCCCCAGGGTTTCTCTCTACCACGTCAGAGGATATTATCATGCTTTCCTGTGGAACTTCATATTTGTTTTTAAAGTGGTATCAAAAACAAGCACCCCTGTGGTGTGGGCCTACCAACTCACAAGACTTACCAAGAGCTTATTCTTGTAATTAGCTTGCACAGATATAGCAAGGCGGGTTCATTTTTTCCTTTGAAAGGAGAAGCAGAACATAGTGGACCTTCCAGGGACCTTCTCACAGATGGCCTGGGTGGGTCACTCATTGTGGGTGCTGAATTCCTGGTTTTCCAGGCTATCAATTAACCCTGACTTCCATGTTCTTCCTCTTCAAAAGGTCTAAGGCCTGTGGTCCTGTAGCTGCAGACACACTGAGGTCACAGGGGCTTGCAGAGTAGACCGAAGCTGGAAAGCTTCCTCTTCAGCAGAAGTTCCTACAAAGATCTGCCAAGTCACAAGATGAGAAAAGGGGGTGGTGGTGATGACTTAAAATGGCTTCTCACCCGACTCCCACCCTCACAGACAGTTAGAAAGGAACTGTCCAGGAGTGAAGGGAGAATGGAAAGGGAGGTGGTGGGAAAGCTCAGGTCAAAGCTGCTGGTAACTATAAAGATGGCAGATTGCTACAGAATCCAGGTAGTCCTCCTGGACCAACTGTCATTGTCCTGAAGAAGGTTTGGGGCCCTAGATTTGGTGCTCTGGAGATGACATCTCCATCTCTTACTCCTGTCTCCTAAGTTCCTTATACGGCAGATGAGGACAGCAGGACAGTGTCTTCTTCCTTCCTTCTCTCTCTCTCTTTCTTCCTCCTTGGTCTTTTCATACTTAATCATCCCTCCTCCGGTCCCACCGCTTCTTTATATGACTGACTACAAGATGTCTATGGACTGATCTTAGCTCTCCATTCTTATCTCGCATCTTCCAGTTGTACCACACCCTGGTGAGCAGAGGCCAGAATCAATTATTTCACTATGGGTTGAAAAATAGTGATTCTTGAATCCTTCCTTTCTTTTAGCATTACTCGATAGCAGTCTTCTACAAAGGGAAGTTCCTTTACTTGAAAGCAAACAAATGAAAACTACCACAAAAAAGCCTTTATTTTTATCATGTGATCACTGGGGATCAATTAGCCTCTTGATGGTCTTGTAAAGATGGAGTAAGTCGATAAGCGTGTACATTTTCCTGGCACTGCTGGATGTTTGATCATGTTGAATTTTATATGCCTTAACCCGACAGATAAGTATCTAGTGTCAACTGTGTGTCAGACACCCTTCTAGGAGCTTGAGATGCAACAGAGAAGAGAAAATACATCTCTACCTTCATAAATATTACCTCAGGAACTGCAAAGCAAGAAGCAAGCATGACCAAGGAGCAAAAGATAGAATTCTACAGGAAAACACAACAGGAAAGACCTTGGAGGGATGTTTGTAATTTTGATTGATAGGATTCTCAAGAAGGAGTAGTCCAGCAAAGACTGTTCCAAGTTAGTGATCCAGGTCATGCAGATGTTGGAGGAAGAGAGACCGTGTGCCAGGATGCCTACAGGAGAGCTTCAGAATAGTAAAAGTCAGATGGGAGGACCGTCAGCAGACCCTGAGGGGTCTGTCTTGGTAGCCTCTACCAGGATTATAACTTAGACTCTGAATGGTGTGGATAACCACTGGAGATTTCTAGACATTTTCTCTATCACCAAGCCGCACTTCCAGCTCTCTTCTCAATAAAGGTTCTTCTTCTCAGAAGTTTCTCAGTAAAGGAGTGACTTCATAATGGGAACTCCTTTGTAGCTGAATACCTCAGTTCCCAGGGAGAAGGCTCACATAAGGAGGAACAGGGATTCAAAGAGATTAGTAAGTGTTATATCCCAAGTTATTGTCTATTAAGGAGTAAAGCCTTGCTCCAACCCAGCCCATTAACTATCAGTTTACAAAAGAAAGCAGACACACGGGCCTTGAAAAGGGACAAAGTGGGGTTGGGGGTTATCTGTGTTGATGGATGGTGCAGCTCCCTGGCTCAAGGCTTCAGAAGACTCCATCTCCATTTTCTCCTCTGTTTGGCAAAATAAATGCTAACGGGCTTAGTGCCGTGCAGGGCTCTGCTATTAATCTTGTCTTTTCTTATTGAGGTGTCTCATCTTTCCAAAAGACGACATTCTGACGTTGTGAGTACAATAAACTCAAGGTCACGGAACATGGATCTGAAGAAGACAGTTTCACGAGCTGTAAAAAGTCAGCTCGGTTTGTCAAGTCAGCAGATCTCTCTCTGTGCTGTGGTGGATGCTAAGGGCACTAATGCCTTTCTTGGAGAGAGTGCTCTATTGTTCTTGTCCTTTGCAGAGTTGTTACTGGGAAGAACTGTTTTACACAGAGGCTCTTGTGCAGCAACCTTAGCCATTTGCAACTCAGCAAAGAATTTTCCTTGATGGTTTTGTTTATTCTTTTGGCTGCTCCGTTGCAGAGATAGGCCATCAGCCAGAGAATTCCAATAGCCACTAAGAGATGGTAAATTTTAGGGAATGAAGTGAGGAAAGCCCAGTTGTTTTTTTTTTTCTTTTTCTGTAGCAAAAGTAAGAAATTCTGTAATGTTGTCTGTGTTGTGTTTAATAGCATAATTCATACATAAATAACCATGGTCCCACTATAGGAAACTGGTGTAACAATGAACAAGGCCATGTCCAACAGTGTGGAGGTAATAAAAGCATACTTCTTGTATTTTAATCGTGGACATTTGAGCAGTATATCTAACACTAAATTCTTTTTCAAAATACTTTATTTATTTAAAATGGTTTTTTCCATATCTACCACTGTTTCCCTCTCCCTCCTGCCCTCCTGGTCCTCCTCCCTCAGCCTCGCCTTACCACATCTCCCTATCCCGTCCCCAAGGAGGGCAAAGAATCCTAAGGTGAGTTCATTCAGTCTGGTATATCCTTGAGGTAGGTTCAAGTCCCTTATCCAGTATCACAGCTGAGTTAGATGCTCCCCTGTAGGGATTAGGCTCTGAGAAGCCAAATCATGCACCAAGAATAAACTCTGGTCCTACTGCAAGAGGCTCCACAAACTGCCCACACCATTCGACTGTTGTCTACATTTAGAGGGTTTAGTTTCTTTCCATGAAGGTTCCTCAGCTGTCATTTCAGAGTCAGAGAGCTCCCAATAGCTCAGGTCAGCCATCTCTGTGGGCTCCTCCTCATGATCCTGATCCCTTTGCTCATATACTCTCTATTCTCTCTCTTCAGCTGGACCAGGAGCTTGACCTGGTGCTTAGCTATGGATCTTTGCTTCTGCTTCCATCCATTTCTGGATGAAGGTTCTATAATAACAATTATAGTGGTCATTTATTTGACTATAGGGAAAGTCCTGTTTAGGCACCCTCTCCACTGTTGCTTGGAGTCCTAGTCAGGGACAACTTGTGGGTTCTTGGATGTTTCCCTAGCACCACGTTTCTCTCTAACCCCACAGTGGTTCCCTCTATCAAGATATCCATTTATTGGTTCTCCATTTCTGTTTTCCTCTGACTCAACCATCTTCTCTTATGATTTGTTCCCACCTACCACTAAATTCCTATTGTGGAATGCTTCAACCAGAGCAAGGCACCTTTATATGCAGTGGAATGACCATATTCTCTTCTTAGGTTGAGCAGGACAGTGTGGGTCTCAGCTCTGAACAGTGGGTCCCAGCTCCTTTCACTGCTCTAACATCCACTTGGATGAGCTGTGTAGTAGGGAGGTTTGCTATGCAGACAGAGCCAAGTTGGAAACCACAAGACTTTCAAATGAGACTCATGGTGAGCCTGTTAAGAGTGCATTCTTCTCTACAGCCTGGAGGGTAGGATAATCATGTTAACATACTCAGCATAGACTTGAGGGTTTAACCCAAAACCTCAAGAACCACTAGTACTTCATAGTATTGGCTCGGTATTGCTCCAGCTGATATCAGAGAGCAACCTCATCCTACCCCTGTCATCCTCAGCAATCCTTCCCAGATGCCCTTTGGTCACTGAGGTTGACTGATCACCAGATGTGCATCTAGTAGGTTGCCAAATCATGTCCCATGATCAGAACTGTATTCAATGTTGGATCCTCTACCCCACGCTAGTGAGTGTTGAGTGAGAGATGATTGATAGACTCCATCTAAGGAGTGTGAGCCTATTAACCACCAGCCAGGATCTCCCACCAATGTCTAAACTGCTTGCCCTGAGCTTTGATAACTCCATGAAGTTCTATAGGAGGGCAAATGTGTTCCATAGCTGTGTTCACAGTGAACATTATTAACTGCATTATTTATACAGTTAACATCGTCTACTGTATTTGTATCTTGGAAACTCCTAACAAACATGGCATTTTATGATTGTGCAGCATCAAACAACAATATTTTAATTTCACACAGCACACAGCTTTCAAACCTTCATGTACCTGTGTAATCTGTGGTATATTTCTACTGACACCAGCTCTGTGCTTTGGGATATTTGGCAAAGGCTCTGTAGAACACATGGTCTCTCTGTGGCTAAGCTATACACTTACAGGAATGATGGTGGAAAATATGAAAAGGCCTTGTTTTCTGTAAGTAAACCATTATGTTTCCATAAAAATAGAGATCTTTGTACATTAAGGCAAAGTCTTTCAGTTTACAATACATAGTAGTCCTGAATCTGAACCTGGGTGTTTCATGAGGACATCAGCTGTTGGTGTGTGGTGTACTGTGATTGAAAAGTAGCATATAACATACAATACACTAATTCTATCTCACCAGCAAACCTTATTGAAATCTTAATTCAGAATTAATAGCATGTTTTAAGTTTGAGAACAAAGTATGTCTACTGCCTGGTCAGAAAGGCAAAGTTGTGGAGTAAATTTCCTGGATACTACACAGATCCTTATGTCACTCACAGGGATTAGAGAAATCCATAAGGTGAGAAGCTCAGAAACGAGATGGCCCTAGAGATGAGGCACCTCATCTCTCAGGTAAATAAATAAAGGTTAAGAGGTTAGGAAGAACTCAGGTCTCTAGCGCTTTTCAGTAGTAGTGAGTAGTGTCTACACCAGCAGAAATCTATAATATTGTAGCCATCAACTACTTGAAACGTGGCTAGTGTAACTCATGAACTGTGTCAACTGAAATATAGATTGTCAGAGGGGTGAAACTGGCGCTAACTTATGTGGACATTCTCCACAATCATCCCATGCTCTGTTGTCTTTTGTTAAGAGTTGATATCCGAACTACAAAAATGTCTACTTGCCATACAGTTGTGTTAACATGTGAAATTGAGACAAATACCAGGAGGCCAATACGAGAACTTGAAAGGCCATCTGCATCTGTGATTATGCAAGTGACAGTAAATTCATCATGGAAGCCACGTTCTCATACATATGTATCTTGCTTTTAATAAAATCACTGTCTTCATAATCTTTATGACAGTTTTTATTTATCCACGTGGAGGTGGCATGTGTACATGTGGTGATCGGAGAACAACCTGGACTCCGTGCTCTTTCCACCATGAGGGTTCTAGGAACTGAACTCGGGTCATCTCACTTGGTATCAAGAACCTTTTTATCCACAGAGCCATCTCCAGGCTCTTAAATTTCAATCTATACTTCACTTTCGTCTCCTGAATGGACTTGAGTGGAAATAGCAAACGCCTTTGCCAGATGAGCCACAATCATCATCAGCCAGATTTCTGTATGTTTGGTAAGGACGTAAAAATTAGACTGGACAGTAGTTATATACAGCCCTCTTGTGTCTTTCCTATTTCAAAAATAATTCCAAATGACCTATAAAATAAAAAGTTACTATTTCTAGGTCTAGAACCTTCATAGTCTGCAGAGGCCCTTCCTTGCAGAGGTGGGCGCTGACTTCACTGTTGGTAAACAGGGCTGGTTTCTGTGCTCTCTAAAGCTACACGTAGCCTCAGAAGCTCATGAAACACTCAGCTTTCCTCCTGAGCTCAATTAGTTCCAGCAAATTATTAGAAAAAGAAGATCATTGCTGAGTGGAGCTGGGTATGAAAGTGGACATCTGCCAACTAGTACGCTATCAGGGCTTCCAATGAAGCTTGCATGATTCTGAAAGAGCGGCTCTCCAGACCACACCATGGAATCCCCACATCAGACAGTCTATCATGAAGAAGTCAGACAGGGGACCTTCAGAGAAGCAATTCAAAGGGGAGGGACAGACTGGCTCCATAACTTGCCACTATTCAGTGGCTTCAAAGGCCAGCACTCTCTCTTCAGATGCCTCCAAAGACAATTGAGCTCTCTTTTCTTTGTAATGTCTGGCCCAGAAGTCTTGTTTTTCAACCTCTGCCTTCTAAAGAAAGTCAAATCAAAACAAAAAAAGTTTAATTAGACAAAATTTGCCTCAGTGACTATGCCCCCTCCCATATACCTTATACTGGCTGAATGGTCTCTTCTTAAAATATCTTTGGTATCCTTTTCTGAACTGTAGGTCATCTACCCACAAGGCTATTGGCTCCATATTATCATCAAAAGGACGTCAAGGCAGTTTGAAAATGGAACACTAAGGTCTGCTTTGTCTGAGGTACTTGGTTTGATAATGAGGAAGGTTGAGGGCTGGGAATCTGAAGGAAAGTTGCAGCCTTTCTCTCCAGGGAGTCTGTGGTGGGAACTGTCTCAGTGGTGCTGAACAGCCCTGAGGAGTTCCCTGGGGTTCAGAACACAGACAGCTGCTGCTTATGGACCTTTTCTTGGATGCACATAAAAGAGGTCAAAGGAAATTATAACTAAGCTTCTAAAAAATCTAGACACTTTGATGTAGTGCATTAATTCAAAGACATAGGCAGAACATATACAAATTAGGGGGAGGAACCCTTGTGAACAATTTTTTGATCAAATAAGGATTACTAATATTAAAGTAAGTAGTGGCTGTTTGGGTATGTGATTTTTTTTTTATCAGTAAATGAACACAAATATCTAAAAGCTGGTATGTGAAGTTATTCAGTCCAAACCCCAAGGCAGGAAGCATTATTTTCCCAAACAAAGCAATAGAAAAGATACATATTTTAGTCCTTTACTGGCTTGGGACTATAGAGTACTACATCTAACCATCAGGCAGATAATGTCATCTGGGGTCATTATAATGTTGCATGGAATGTAATGATAAACTACTTTGAGATGAGATGACTTTTACAGAAATACAGTCTCTTCATATTATGTTTTGCTGACAAACAGACCTAGCAACTGATAGAGAAGTATCAATGTGTTTCTTTGAAGCAGATGCTGCACTATAGCCAAGAAAGAAAGAAAAGGTCACTCCATAAGCTTGTACGTGCACATCACAAAGTGCTTAATCAGAAAGTCATGCAGGACTCTCCTTGCCATGATCATAAGACCTGAGGTTCTCTAGGGAAGTGTTCCAATATGAGAAAGGGAATACACAGTTCAGAATGCTCATGTTTTCAATTTGCTGCCACACGGTTTAAATGATCTAAATAGGCAGCTTAATGTAGGGAAAGGGGTCATTCGAGTTGAGAAAAATCATGTTTAATACCCATAGCTCACTTTGGGTTGATTGTACTTTTTAAATGCGAACGGCCTCAGCTGACAGCATTCCTCATGATAAGAGGATCCCCTGTCTGTTTCTAAATCTGTCATCTGCCAGTGACAAAGGAAGCATGTTTCAGCTTTTGGCTCCAGGCCCAGCTTCTCTGGGCATCATCCAGAATTAGGAATTTGTTGGCTACTTTCTCTTTATATTACCAACGTGCTTGCCTCCAATTTAGGTATAACCTTCTCTGTTCCCAGCGTGTACACTGTGTTACTACGAAGGAAATAAAAACAGAGGCCAAAGTGCAGTGTGGACTGCATCTTACCTTGCTGGGAAGCATGCTTTGGTTTTCTCTCTGCCTGGTACGGGATAGAATAATGGGGTTCTATGGAAACCACACTCTTCAGATGGAAAAGGGTCACAAAGCTGAGCACTTACTTACTTCATACTTGAGGACACTACAGATTCTCATTTGCCAGGCAACGGAAAAGGAGTCCTGTTGAAGAATTATTTTGTTTTGAGATTTATTTTATTTTTAGTTCTGGGTGTGTGTCTGTGTTTGGGTATACACGTTACGTGTGTGTGTACAGGTTCTTTTGGAGGCTTTGGAGTCCCAGGCCATTTTGAGCTGCTTGATGTATGTACTGGGAACTACATTTGGGTTTTCAGTAAGAGCAGTATGTGTTCTTAACGGCTGAGCCATCTCTCCAGCCCAGAGAGTATTTATGTTTTAGAAATATAGCATGAACTATTTTAGATGAAGTTATATAATGACTATAAGAAAGATTGTGAGTTCATAGCTGTTGAAAATATTTGAAAGGTACAAAGAAGTTTATTACATTTTCTTGTTCCTTTTTACACATAGCTTATACTTTCCATAATACAAATTTCAAAAGATTGGGGAGAAAAGTGTCATCTTCATATAGTCCTCTCCAGGTTCCCGCCAAACCCCAGGGAAGCTCGATGAAGTTGCAATCCTTCAGAATTATGGTGTTCAGTTTCCTCAGCACCCAGAAGCCAGAACTCCACAGGGCTCTCACAGGTGTTGGATCCCTTAGTGTGATTTCTTGTCCCTTACAGACATCTGCTCTGTCTGACTGCTGGGTTGGACCCTGTGTTTGAACTCTTCTCCCACTGACTGGGAATCCAGTCAGGACTTGCACCATTGCAACTTTGTTAGACCCAAATGTCCTAGGTCATTTCTCCAAGGTCCCTGAACACCACCAGTGCATTCTATCTTTGGTCTGATTTGAGCTGTACACACAATGTGCATGTTTTCAACTTTTAGATATTTCCATCTTCAGCTGGGTCCCTATGGCCAGACATGGCCGGAAGTCTTTCTTCTGCTGACCCCACAGAGACCCTTCCTTCTTCCTGTGCCTATTTTTATCCCTTTAACTATCCCCTCCCCACAGCACACTCCCTTGTGTATTAGTAATAGCCCCTCTCAGAACTTTCTGTGACTCTGGTTTGCTGTCTCTTTCTTTTGTTCTGTGTCATAATTTTGACTCTTGGAGTCTGGACCCAATTCTGAATCAGGCTGGGTTGAAGTAGGGTGGGGGTAACAGCACCAGGCACAAGCCTCTGGTCCCTTATGACTAACTTAGATGTGCAAGACTCTTTGTTCAATTGAGAGCAGCAGCTGGTGTGGTGATATGTTATATTTTTAATAAAAAATGACCGAAATATCAGAGGACAGAGCCACCCATAGAGCCAAACCATGAGAGTCGGGGAGAGGTGGCCTATACCTTTAAGCCCAGCACTCCTCTGGATCTCTTTGAGTTCAAGCTGAACACAGTCAGGTGGTGGTGACACACATCTTTAATCCCAGCTCTAGGAAAGCTGAACCAGGAAGTGAGACAGCTGGGTGGGGATAGAGAAGGGAGAAGTTCTGCTTCCTCTGCCACTTCCTGATCAGCTGGAGACAGAGAAGCTTCTTGGAGAGAGGCCTGAGGAGTTGGCTGTGGTTTGTTTCTTTAATTTCAGCTTTCCCCAGTGTCTGGCTCTGGCTTTTTATTGTAATACCAAATAGAATTTGTGCAATAAGTTGGAATTCTAGCATCAGAGCAAACATCAACTCTCATCTGAGAATTGCATTCGGCACTTTTTGGCTCAATTGTCAGATCTCTTGGGAAGTGT
This sequence comes from Phyllotis vaccarum, assembly GCA_033318265.1. Taxonomy (NCBI): domain Eukaryota; kingdom Metazoa; phylum Chordata; class Mammalia; order Rodentia; family Cricetidae; genus Phyllotis; species Phyllotis vaccarum. Next base: position 59,372,478 of record JARWLC010000005.1, read on the forward strand.
TCTGAGTCCCCTCCCTCATCTTCCTCCTCCAACAGGTTGAGACTAATCTGCTAAATCACCAGAATTTTAGGGTGAAGGAAGAGTGGCATCTCATAGCACTGTCATGAAAAACCCCAGGAACTGATGAAGCAGAGCAAAACAGTGTCACAAGAATGAGGCTGGTGATGAGCTCATATCTCTGGCACCATAATCTTATGAACATCACTCTTGACTCTTATTCTTGAGGAAACAGAGAGGTCAAATACAAGGAGAACAGATATTTGTGTAAGGAAACCCATATTCTTGCCCAGACCCAGCAATAATCATCCATCATACATTGGCTTCAATCTTGTGTCTTTTACTTTTCAATGTCAAGAGCCTAGCAAGGGACCAGACAATGAGCAGACAACCTAAGGAGATATGGAATGGACTCTGCTTTCAGTAACAAATTCTGCAGGGAAGCAGACCCATTAGGAAAATGTAAACTGTCAAATACTATAGGATCTAAAGTAGGGGTGCCAGAATTACAGGGGTCCAGTGTTGCAGAGGTGAAGTGTCTGCTCCATAGGTCCATCAGAGGGCAAGACTTAGGCCCTCCTGTGCTGTCAAAACAAAGGCAGACTACAACACCTAAGGACATGTTCAAAGTGTGAGCACCCGAAGTTTAAGGAATTGGGGTCCAGTTCTACAAAGAGTTTGTGGCAAAGCTGAGAATAGGTAAAAGCTCCTCCCATGGGCTCTAACAGCTTCAGTACTGAGGATCCCTAGCAAGTTAATGTGCTAAAATGTGTCTGCTTTACTTCACCCAGACAGGCTTGAGAATTTCTTGTACTTCTCAGTATGTCTAATTTTTGAGCTCAGGGAAAGATGTGTTCTGAAAACACTCTTCATTCTCCTCACAGCATATGGTGAGAGCCAGGCTCTTTGCAGACTCCCTAATGACAAAAAAAAAAAACAAAACAAAACAAAACAGAATGTAATGTTCATTCCAACAACCTTGCAGTCAACCCTAGCCCAGAAGCAAAATCCCATGCAGAGAATACAGTCCCTTGCCCCTCACAAATCCACTCCGGAGAGACTACAAGCAACTCTTGCAGCTGTGTGGAGACCAGTCGCTGTTCGTTAGGCCGATTGCTGTAAATTCTGACTGAAAATTGGCTTTTAATTCACCAAAACTCTGAATGTTTTCCTTGTGTACCTATTAATGGAAAGAAGGACGGTGAAAATAAATATGAAAGAAATGTAGAAAATGGGTTGGGGAGCAAGAGAGGGAAGGATGTGGTGGAAGGCCAATGAACTTGTAGGTCATGATGTCTGTACTTGGCTCATTCTAGCTTGGCCATACTCTATAAAAACGCTGCATTTAAGAGCTCAGTGAACCTTGACGCCTTGTCAGATTAACAAAGCTCTCACCATTGGGCTGTAAAGTTTCTCATGCTTGTGTCTCTACAAGCAAAGCCACATAGAAACTGAAGCCAGCCCTCGCTTCAGTCAATTGCCTTCCGAATTCTAAGACGATAGATGGAGTCTAGTAGTCTCTCTTCCAGTTTCACTGAGCACATGGCGCCAGATAAGATTTACCCTCTATCTTCAGCTCGGTAAACTCAGAGCAGGCTCTGAAAGGCCATGTGGCTCTTTGGCATTGTCCTTTAAATAGTGGGGTGGCTGCTTCGTGGATTATGTCCCCACCAGAACAGGAGTAGTCAGTTACCCTCAACCAGGAAATGAAAGCCAGGGGTTGAGGATGTTTACCTTCCCCTAAACCCTTTAGGAACTCACATCTAAACATAAAGTGGGAGAGAAATAAGCATCCCCCAAAGCAGCTGCCACATCAGCGTTCTATGGTTTGATAGCCTGCTTCTACTTGAATTAACTGTCCAATGGTTGATGGCCGGAGCATGGCCTGGAGTTGTGTATGTAGGCTGACAGTGACATAGGCACTTATTCATTATCACAGTAATGAAAGTGAAGAAAATATATGCTAACTTTCAGACAAGTGGCTACATGAAGCATTCATTTCTATAAATCTGTCCTAAGGAAATGCTGAGTTAAGAAAAAAATCCATAATTCGATGTTTTATAAAAACAAATCTGAACTTAATTTGGACAATAGCAATATAATTTAAACATGGGCTATCTACTTATACTCAGTCTTTAACTTTCACTGTATAGCTGTGTCTGACCACAAACTCACAGAAATCCACCTACCTCTGCCTTCTAAGTGCTGAAATTAAAGGCGTGTGCCACCACATCTGGTTTATACTGTGTCTTAATCCAGAAAGGCAGCCACTGGAGAAGAAGCATATTCCTAGGGAGGGGTGTGTGGATGAACACATGTATCCCATTGGCTTTATTCAGCTTATGACAGATAGTTCTTTTATTTAGAACTATTTTGGTCTTTACTTTTTTGATAAGGACTAGACATCATTATATGATGAGGAATATGTAAAACTATGACTCCTTCAACTCACTATAATCACCAGGAGTCATCAGACTCAGAGAAGGGGCTCTAAGATAGTACATTAACAGTATGAAAATACATACTCAATTCCTGTGGTTAATTTCCCCCACTAACTGCTAATGTATTACAACTATTTCAATTTCCTAGTTTTCTATCTATTGAAAATGTCTTTAGATTCAGATTTTAGCCATGATGTTTAGAATAATTTAGTTTGGTTCTTCTCCACTTTCGTTTTCACTTACCTGTGCTGAGGACTAGACTCCGGGCCATTTTAGTGGCATGCAAACACTCTACCACTGAGCTTCATCTCCAGCCTTGAGCTTTGTACATAGTCTCATCATGTAGACAACTCGGTATAGAACTAACTCTGCCCTTCAGGCTGGCCTCAAACTCATAATCCTCCCGACTCTACCTCATAAGCACTAGAATGACAAGTACGATCCATGGTAAATGTAAGGCGTCATACATATGAGCCATGCCACAAGTGTGAACCACCCCAAGGTATGAACCACTGGGGCACCTTTCTACTTTGACAATTGAGGATTCTATTTTGAAGTTTGACTCCAGCTTGTCTGTTTAGTGAATACATTCAGGACTAGTCTGGAGATGTACTATGTGTGCATTTCAATCACAAAGACGGCATGTTTATTTCAACCAAAATGTAACCTCTGTAGCTCACACTTCTATTTAAATAACTATCCTACTCTCTTTCAAATATTTTTAATATGCCTTTTGTGAGACTGTGGTGTATGATAGGCCCCCTAAATGGCTCACTGACTATCTCTACCACCCGCCTCCATCAGGTGTTCTGTTTCTATGAGAGAATGTTGGAATCTGACTGACAACATTGGAATATGACTGACTTATAAAGAGTATGGGTTTATGCTGGCCCATTCTCTGAAGACTAGGATTTCTAAGAGCATGAAGTGTCTTCTCAGATTTGGGGAAAGTTACTACTTCAGTTCACAAAGGTAGACATAAAATGCAGAAGGAAACACGAGCATCAATGTCACTTTTAAAGGACCCATTCCTATGGGAACGTGTCCACTTCCAAAAGAACCAGCTGTGCTCTGTAAGGAAGACACCAACTACTCTCAATGATCTAATGACACACTGTATTCACTGCTTAGTTCTTGTCGACTGGCACAAGCTCAGTGTCTTAGTGCCACTAACAGGTGCCACTCCCTGTAAGCTTTGGGGACCAAGACATTCAAAGTACCACACTCAAGTTATAATTTGGAAGAGACACCATAAACAGGGCAACTCTTATAAAAGAAAATATTTAATTGGGGTTACTCACTTACAGTTCAGAGGTTCAGTACATTATCATCATGGTGGGAGCATGGTGGTGTGCAGGCAGATATGGTGCTGGCTGGATTTATCAGAAGGTAACAGGAAGTGACGTGTGACACAGTCTCCTGAGCATAGAAAACCTCAAAGCCCACCTCCACAGTGACACCCTTCCTCTGACAAAGCCACACCTCCCAATAGTGCCAATCCCTATGAGCTTAAGGGGGCCAATTACATTCAAACTGCCACAGTCAGATCATCTAGGAAGAAGAACCTTAACTGAGAAAATGTCTCTACCACAATGGTCTATAGGCAAGCCTGTGGGATATTTTCCTGATTAATGACTGATATGGGAAGGCCACTTCTGGGCTGGTGGTCCTAGAATGTATGACATAGCAGGCTGAGCAAGCCATGAGGAGCAGGACAGTAAGCAGCATCCTTCCATGGCCTCTGGCTCAGATCCCAGGTTGCTGTCTTGAGTTCCTACCCTGTCTTCCATGGATAATGGACTGTGAGCTGAAAGAGAAAGTGAACCCTTTTCTCTTAAAGTTGCTTTTGATTGTGGTTTGTATCAGAGCAAGAGAAAGCAAACTAAGGCACTGTGGCTACGGCAACCCAATTTCAGCAGATTTCAACGAGACCAATCGTATTTAAGTCACAGACTCTCACTACTTGTTTCTGTTCAAGGTCAGTGCCATTACAAGGGATCTACATAAGATGAAACCATGGGCTGGAACTTCTTACCACAATTATATGTTTTCCTCAATAAAATTCTATTCATTTGGTATTTTTGTGCCCAAAGAGTTTTTCTCCAGTAAAATGTTTTCCAGCACTGGTAAGGCATCAAGGACAATTCAGTCATAATCACCTACCCATGATTCAAGTTTGAGAACCACTGCATAGCATCACATTGTAGTATTATGTTTCTGGCCTGGCCTTTCTGGCCTTGCCCTGTTCTGACCTACTGTCCCACAGAAACACACAGACGCTTGTATTAATTTTATGCTGATCAGCCTATGGCTCTGGCTTATTGCTAGCTACCTCTTGCTCTTAAACTAACTCATGATTCTTATCCTGTTCAGCCATGTGGCTCAGTACCTTTTCTCAGAGCAGCATTTCAACTTCTTTCCTCTGCCTCTCACTGGCATCTCTCTGGCATCTCTGCCCTGTTCTTCCTGTTCCAAGAGTTTTTGTAGTCTGGTAGCCCCGCCCACACTTCCTGTCTGACTTCAGCCAATCAGTATTTTTATTAAACCAGTAGGCGGGACAATTATTTACAATGTAACATAATCCCACTACATCACATTTTTGGTCTAAAGATCAGGGAAAAGAGGCTTCTGTGGCCCCCACATATGTCCACTCAGTCCATTCTGGGTATCTGAGGTATTCAGTAAGCGCCTGATAAATACCAGTGCTAGAGAAAGCAAAGCCAACCAGGGATAATGTTGTGTTTTGAGTATGACTTGTCTCCTCTGAGACCCACATTGCAGTTTGGTTGCATCTGCCAAGACTAGAAAGCAGGGCCTTTGAAGGATTATTAGATAGCTGAGAGAAATCCTTTCTGAATTATTGGGGTAAATTCCTCTGAATCTTCCTTGTGACTGATATTGACCATACAGGATTCCAATGGTTTTATTCAAGTCTTCCCAACTCTAAATTGGTGATTTCTAACCCCCTGTGAGCACTCATGTACCTTCCTCTCTAGTACCATGCCTGCCTGCTAGTGACCACACTCAAGATAAGCAAGACAGATTTTGGAGTTGCCTGTGACTTCTTGTATTCTATGTCTCCATCTCCCTTGGTTTATAACATCGCTTACATAGTCACTCATTCACTAAAGGGTGGGACAGTGGGGGGAGTAGCCATGTCTGTACTCTGACAAGGTCCTATGAACCTCACCTGCCCCTGGCTGGCTGAGGAATCACCAATGATATCAGTCACTGTTAACAGTTCCAAAGTTGCCAGAATTTGAAGGTTCCTCACCCTGTGTCCCTTGGCTCTAGATGCCAGAAGGGGATCATAGTTCAGAAAGGAGTCAGCAGAGGGCAGAGGCCCCTGTACTGGCTGTCTGTCTTTCTGCCACTCACTACAAACAATGCAGTACTCACTGTTCCCATCCACATAGGAAATGTCCTACCCAGACCTCAATGATTGTAGCTGCCCAGTCATTTTCCCCCACAAATCATTCAAACTGGCAAAAGAAATAATACCACAGGTGGTTGTGATGACAGTTGTCTCCATAACAGATTGGTCTCAAGGTACTCATGAGTTTTACTTAAAAACAACACGTATAAGTGAATGATTTTAATAAAAATGTGCTGTCAGAATAGTTTGAGGGCCGGCAGAGTAGCTAGCTGGTTGTGTGTGGGCCACTCTAAAACTAGCAAACAAGTCAGAGGAAACCAGGACAGTGGTTCCTTGAGCTCTCTGCACAAGGCCATATGACTTTGAGAAGACAGAAAAATATTAGTAAAACTCAAAGTGCGCCCCCCCCCCCATCTGACCATTCACAGCCTTACTTCCTACCCTGCCTGTCTGTGCCCTTAACTCAGCCGATCTTGGTCAAAATTGACTGTGATCCTTTGGGCAAGAATATCCCTCCCTCCCTCCCTCCCTCCCTCCCTCCCTCCCTCCCTCCCTCCCTCCCTCCCTCCCTCCCTCCTTCCAGCATCCTCCTCCCTCCCTCCCTCCCTCCCTCCCTATTTCCCTCATTGCCTCTCTTCCTCCTACTACCCTCCTTCTCTTCTCTCCTTCCCTCCCTCCCTCCCTTCCTCTTTCTCTCCCTCCCTCTCTCCTTCCCCACTCCTACCTGCTCTTTGCTTTCTATATTTCCTCATCCATTTCCCCCTTTCTTCCTCTTCCCTCTCCTCCCCTGCCCCTTTCCATCCATTCCTTTTCCCTCACTCCCCATTCCACCTCATTCTCCTGTTTTCCAATCCTATTCCCTCCCCCCTTTCCTTCCTTCCATAAATATGTGGATGGTGCCTAGTTCTGAGCAGGAATTCCTAAGAAAGATATGTCTGTCCCTGGAGGAGCTAGAGAATGATGGGGGCTGGAAGGAAAGAGAAGACACATATGTACAGTAGAGTGCACAGGTCATATTTAAATCTCAAATGGAGATTACATAAGCAGCATTGGGAAGATCTTAGCCATGCTTACAGAGGGTAGGCATGCCTGTTGAAACGACTCATCTAGGGGCTGGGAGATGAAGATTAAAAAAAAAAAATCCTCCCATTGGGGAGGAATCTAGTTGAAGTAAATCTCAAGAAAATGTTCTAAGACATGGTTACCAGAATCACCTGGGAGTAGCCCTAGGGCCTCCTGAATCTGCAGTGTGTCAAAGCCTTTGGGACTCTGGGAAGAGCTGAGGAGGCTGTGTTTTGAAGCCAGCCTGTAGAGTGGCCATGCTGGCCTTGCTGAGCTTCCTCAGGGACTGTAAGATGTGACTGAAAGAGTTGAGCCCTAGTCAGCCCCCAGTGTGATAGGAGGAAGTGTCCCAGGCCTCTATACTCTGGTGAGAAGTGTCTGTTTGTTTCTTCCAGAAGATTTGATAGAGAGAAGCCTCCGGCCTCAGCTACCTAAAATGGTAGGCCCCTGAAGCATGCCAGCCAGGCCAAGGAGTCCCAGATCTAGAAGAGGATTTGGAGTTTCGTCTCATTCACCCACACACTGCTACAGGGCTACCAGAGAGCCAGGCAGTGCCATGTTCAGAGACAGCTGCCTCTTACCCAACAGCTGTTGCCACACAGAAGAAGTATAAATGACACCTGGAACTTCTGAGGTGCTCTTTACCCTTCTTGTTCCTGCCTTGGAGAATACACCTGATTTTCCCTTTCAACACTTGAGATCCCTTAACAAAACCTCAAGTCTTTGTTCTCTAGTAAATTCCCTGGTTTCTAGCAAAAGTTGAGTATAAAAGTCTTTCTCAAACCTTCTAAATATCACACACACACCCCAACCCCCCACTAGGGTTTTTCTAAGTTATTAATATCTCATGGTGGCAAAGACAAGTGAACCTCCCTGGGCAGCCTGAGCTGGCCAGGGGTCTCTGATTGTAAGGCCCCCCCCTCCCTTTTCCTCTCTTTTGCTTGCTTTAGCAAATTTCTCTTACCCAAGAAGCAGAGTTAACAGCAGCACGTTGCAAGTAAACTTGCCTAAGACATATTAACAAGACAGTAAAGATTAACTCCGCTGACAAAGAAAAAACTGCAGTTAAGATGCTTAGGGTAGGGACAAAGGAATGTGGTCAGGAAACTTTCACAATGTATGTCAACAGGGCAGAGGGGGAAGGGAGGGGAAGTAGTTACTTAGCTACGTGATCAGGCCCAGCCCGATCAGGGGAAGAATTCCAGGAAGAAGATAAGGAACAAAAAGAACAAACAGCAGGCCTGGGGCGGGTGATAACCAGGTCATTTGGTCAGGCCGGATGGCAACCTAGGGGCCCTCACCCCTCAACTTCACCCCTCAACGGGTGATTTCATTCAAACCAGCCAATGAAAACTTTGTAACTTCGCTTCTGCTTCTGTACACACGCTTTTGCTTCCTAAACCCTATAAGAAGGCCCCGAACAGAGGGCTGGGCGCGCAAGCCTTCCCAAGAGACTTGGCCCACAGATATCTGTGTTCATTAAACCTCGTGCTGTTTGCATCTGATCTGTGACTCGGTCCTTCTTGGGTCCTGGGGGGTCCCTTCCTGAGGAAAGGTCCGTTTCGGGGGTCCCCAGCCCCCGGGGATCTTTCATCTGGAGGCCCCAGCGAGATCGGAGACCCCCATGCCCAGGGACCACCGACTCACTGACAGGAGGTAAGCTGGCCAGCGCTTTGTTTGTTGTCTGTGGCTGTGTCTGGTGTCTGAATTTGTTTTCTGAGAATCTGGGTTGTCTGTGGCTGTGTCTGTAAATCTGCGCACGCGTTTGGTTTGGTTTGGGGTTCGGTCGGATCCATTTGTATTTGGCGGGGATCAGAAGGAGCTGACGGGCTCAGAACTTCTCCCCCGCAGCCCTGGAAGACGTTCCAGAGGCATTGGTAGTCCCGCCGGGCGGGACATTTGGGTCCTTCGGGACATAGAGCTCGCTTTGGAGTGGCAGCCCTTTGGAGCTCAGCCCGTATCAGAGGGATACGTGGTCTTGGTTGACCATCTGAGTTTTTGCTTTCGGTTTTACGCCGAAGTCGCGCAGCGCAATTGTTTGTCCTGTGTCTAAGTCTAGTCTTTGTATCTGTACTACTAACCCTTCTCGGTTTTGAAACCATGGGACAGACGGTAACCACCCCCTTAAGTCTGACCCTAAGCCATTGGAACGATGTCCGGGACTGGGCCAACAACCAGTCAGTAGAAGTCAAGAAGAAGAAATGGGTCACCTTCTGTTCCTCCGAATGGCCCACCTTTAATGTAGGGTGGCCCCGTGGTGGCACCTTTAACCTTGACATTATTTCTCAGGTGGAAGCCAAAGTTTTCAGCCTTGGACCCCATGGACACCCCGATCAGGTGCCCTACATCGTCACCTGGAAGGCTTTGGCTTCGGACCCCCCACCTTGGATCCAGCCCTTTGTTCCTCTTCCTAAACCCCGCTCTTTCCCAATCACCCCTAGTCCCTCTGCCCCGCTTCCCCCAGGAGAGCAATTGTCCCATCCCCACCCCACTCCTACTTCCTCTTCTCTCTACCCTGCCCTCACCCTGCTCCAGGACAAGTCCCCAAAACCCCCCAAGCCTGCTCCCGTTTTGCCTCCAGACACAGGGTCCCCTCTTATCGACCTGTTAACAGAGGAGCCTCCTCCATACCCGGAGGCGGCAGTAAAAGAGCAAGAACCTGTTTCTCCAGTGTCGCCCATTGCGGGGCGACTCAGGGACCGGCGCGAACAGCCACCGAGTCAAGCCTCCCAGGCTTTCCCTCTGAGGGAGGGTCCTAATGGCCGGCCACAGTACTGGCCATTCACCGCTTCTGACCTTTATAACTGGAAGCAGCATAACCCCCCCTTCTCTAAGGACCCCCGTTGCCCTGACTAACTTGATTGAATCTATTCTAGTCACCCATCAACCCACATGGGATGATTGTCAGCAGCTGTTGCAGACTCTGCTAACCTCGGAGGAAAAACAGAGAGTCCTCCTAGAAGCCCGAAAGAACGTACCGGGCGACGATGGGCGGCCAACCCAGCTGCCCAACGAGATTGATGCAGCTTTTCCCCTGACCCACCCCAATTGGGATTTTGCCACACCTGCAGGTAAGGAGCACCTCCGTCTCTATCGCCAGTTGCTCATAGCGGGTCTCCGAGCTGCCGCGAGACGGCCTACTAATTTGGCTCAGGTTAAGCAAGTGATACAGGGAAAGGAAGAAACACCTTCTGCCTTCCTAGAGAGACTTAAAGAGGCTTATAGGATGTACACCCCTTATGACCCTGATGATGAAGGACAAGTAACTAGTGTGTCAATGTCCTTTATCTGGCAGTCTAGCCCAGACATCAGGAGCAAGTTACAGAGATTAGAAGGGCTACAGGGGTATACACTTTCAGATTTATTAAAAGAAGCAGAAAAGGTGTTCAATAAGAGAGAAACTCCAGAAGAGAAAGAAGAGAGAATGTGGTTAAGGATGAAAGAGGCACAAGACGAGAGAGACAAGAAGCGGAGCAGGGAATTGACTAAGGTGTTGGCCACTGTAGTTACTCAGGGAAAGAACAGAGAGGGAGTCAGACTGGGAGAACGAGAGCGAAAAGGGGCCAGACTGGACAAAGACCAGTGTGCTTATTGCAAGGAAAGAGGACACTGGGCACGAGAGTGCCCCAAGAATCCCAGAGGTCCCCCGAGACCTAAACCACTGACTTCCCTACTGACGTTAGAAGACTAGGGAGGTCAGGGCCAGGAGCCCCCCCCTGAGCCCAGGATAACCTTAAACGTCGGGGGGCAGCCGGTCACCTTCCTAGTGGACACCGGGGCCCAGCATTCAGTCCTAACCCAGACTCTAGGACCACTCAGCAACCGGACTGCCTGGGTGCAAGGAGCAACTGGAGGAAAGAATTATCGATGGACCACGGAACGCAAGGTCCAGCTGGCTACCGGTAAGGTGACTCATTCATTCTTACATGTGCCAGATTGCCCCTACCCATTACTGGGAAGGGATCTCCTGACCAAGTTGAAGGCCCAGATCCACTTTGACTCGAAAGGGGCGACGGTAATAGGCCCCAACGGAGGACCCTTACAGGTCCTAACCCTTCATTTAGAAGAAGAATATAGACTATATGAGCCTGAGCTATCCCCAGAGGTCCAAATTGATATCTGGCTAAGAGAATTCCCAACGGCCTGGGCAGAGACTGGGGGCATGGGAATGGCTCGTCAGCAACCCCCCCTTCTAATTCAACTCAAGACAACAGCCACCCCTGTGTCGATAAAGCAGTACCCCATGTCTCATGAAGCCCACCAAGGCATAAGGCCCCATATTAAGAGACTTCTTGATCAAGGGATCCTAACTCCCTGCCGGTCTCCTTGGAATACACCTCTCTTGCCAGTAAAGAAACCAGGAACCGGAGACTACCGGCCGGTGCAAGACCTAAGAGAAGTTAACAAAAGAGTTGAGGACATACATCCCACCGTGCCCAATCCATATAATCTACTAAGCACTCTGCCACCTTCCCATGAATGGTATACGGTGCTAGATTTGAAAGATGCCTTTTTCTGTTTAAGACTACACCCAGAGAGTCAACCACTCTTTGCCTTTGAATGGAGGGACCCAGATCTTGGGCTCTCGGGACAGCTAACTTGGACCCGGCTTCCCCAGGGCTTCAAGAACAGTCCTACTCTGTTTGACGAAGCGCTGCATAGAGACTTAGCTGATTTCCGAGTGCAGCATCCCTCCCTGGTACTTCTTCAATATGTTGACGATCTCCTCCTGGCTGCTAGCACCGAGGAAGACTGCCTGAGCGGTACCAAAGCTCTCTTGCAGACTCTGGGACAGCTAGGATACCGGGCCTCAGCCAAAAAGGCCCAGATATGCCAAAAACAAGTCACCTACTTGGGATATCAGCTGAGAGAAGGACAGAGATGGCTTACCGAGGCACGAAAGCAGGCTATCCTCCACATTCCTGCACCTACTACTCCGCGCCAGCTAAGGGAATTTTTGGGAACTGCTGGATTCTGCCGCCTATGGATCCCTGGGTTTGCAGAGATGGCAGCCCCCTTATACCCCCTCACTAAGCAAGGGGCTCGGTTCCACTGGGGCAAGGAACAGCAACAGGCCTTTTCCAACATCAAAAAGGCTTTACTAGAATCCCCAGCTCTGGGACTCCCAGACGTGACTAAGGCCTTCGAGCTGTTCATAGATGAAAAACAGGGCTATGCCAAGGGAGTGTTAACCCAAAGGCTAGGGCCTTGGAAGCGCCCGGTGGCCTATCTGTCGAAAAAATTAGACCCAGTAGCTGCTGGTTGGCCACCCTGTCTGCGGATGGTGGCAGCCATCGCCATCCTAGTCAAGGATGCGGGCAAGTTAACTTTGGGTCAACCACTGACCATTCTGGCCCCCCACGCGGTTGAGGCCTTGGTCAAGCAGCCCCCAGACAGGTGGCTCTCCAATGCTCGCATGACCCATTATCAGGCCATGCTTCTGGACACTGATCGTGTACAGTTCGGGCCTGTGGTGGCCCTCAACCCTGCCACCCTACTCCCCCTACCCGGGGCAGTGGAAACTCATGACTGTCTCCAGATCCTGGCTGAAGTCCATGGCACCCGGAAAGATCTGACAGACCAGCCCCTCATGGATGCGGACTACACCTGGTATACAGATGGCAGTAGTTTCCTGTACAACGGAGAGCGGAGAGCAGGAGCTGCGGTGACTAGTGAGACAGAGGTAATCTGGTCCGAGGCGCTATCCCCTGGGACGTCAGCTCAACGGGCAGAACTCATCGCCCTGACTCAGGCCCTACAAATGGCAGAAGGTAAGAAGCTAAACGTTTATACTGACAGCCGCTATGCCTTTGCTACGGCCCACGTACATGGTGAAATTTATCGGAGGAGAGGGCTCCTCACCTCCGATGGAAAAGAAATTAAAAATAAGACTGAAATACTGGCTCTGCTCAAAGCTCTATTCCTGCCCAGAAGATTGGGCATCATGCACTGCCCGGGCCACCAAAAAGATAATAGCCCGGTGGCAAGAGGAAACCAGCTGGCTGATCAAGCTGCCAGGAAAGCAGCCCTGAGGGGGAGGGAGACTGGGCCCATCCTCACCCTGGACGCACGGCCCCCACAAGAGAAAGAACCTATAGAGTACAGCTCTGAGGACCAGGAGCTACTAAAGAAAATGGGGGCTGTATGGGATCCAGAAAAGGGGGCATGGATCGCGGACGAAAAAGTTGTTATGCCCACTTCATATACTCACCACATAGTTCAGCTTTTGCACTCTCTAACCCATCTGAGCAAGAAGAAAATGAAAACCCTTCTAGATACTGAAAATCGGTCTTATACATTATTAAACCAAGACAAAGTGCTGCAACAAGTAGTTGAAAAATGCCCAGCCTGTGCACAGGTAAATACAAAGAAGACCTATGCTGCCTCCGGAGCGCGCGTTCGAGGACACCGCCCTGGTGTACATTGGGAAGTCGACTTCACGGAAGTAAAACCTGGACTCTATGGCTACAGGTATTTGTTAGTTTTTGTGGACACTTTTTCAGGATGGGTGGAAGCCTTCCCCACCAAGCACGAGACCTCAAGCGTGGTAACTAAAAAGTTACTCGAGGAGATCTTCCCCAGGTATGGGATGCCCCAGATGCTGGGCACTGATAATGGTCCCGCCTTCGTCTCCCAGGTAAGTCAGAAAGTGGCCAAGTTACTGGGGATTGATTGGAAACTACATTGTGCATATAGACCCCAAAGCTCAGGACAGGTAGAACGGATGAATAGAACAATCAAAGAAACTTTAACCAAATTAACGCTTGCAGCTGGCTCTAGGGACTGGGTCCTCCTCCTGCCCCTGGCCCTGTATAGGGCCAGGAATACCCCTGGGCCCCTAGGTTTGACCCCCTTTGAAATACTTTATGGGGCACCACCTCCTATTGTGAACTTCTTTGATCCTAATATTTCCTCTTTTGCTGACCGCGCTACCCTACAAGCCCACCTCCAGGCACTTCAGATTGTCCAGAAAGAGGTCTGGAGACCATTGGCTGCAGCTTACCGAGAGCAGCTAAGAAATCCAACCGTGCCACACCAGTTCCAGATTGGCGACTCTGTCTGGGTCCGCAGACATCAGACTAGAAGCCTCGAGCCCCGGTGGAAGGGACCCTACACCGTTCTCCTGACCACCCCGACGGCGCTGAAAGTCGACGGCATCGCAGCTTGGATCCACGCCTCCCACGTAAAACCGGCTTATCCAGAACCAGACGGCCCGGCAGAACCCAACTTCAAGAAATGGGAAGTCCAACGCACTCAAAATCCACTAAAGATAAGACTGGCGCGGTCCTAAGACTGACTATTCTTGCTCTGACTATATTAAGTTCCCAAGGGTCCCCCCACCAGATAAAACAACTCTCTTGGCAGATCCTGTCACAGACAGGAGAGGTAGTCTGGGAAACCTCCCAGCAACATGCCCTCAACGCCTGGTGGCCCTCCCTAACCCCTGATTTTTGCCAGCTAGCAGCAGGGCTTGATACCTGGGACATTCCAGATAAGAGCCACGATGCCCTAAATGTTAGCAACTTAGCTTGCCCAAAAATCCACCACTTGGGGTGTGCTTGTCCCAGTGTTCGCTGTGAATTAGCCCGTTATGATTTCTATGTTTGTCCTAAAGACGGGAGGAGTCGAGCACAGGCCCATAGGTGTGGAGGGTATCAAGAATATTTTTGTGCCGCATGGGGGTGTGAAACCACTGGGGATGCCTATTGGAACCCTTCCTCATCATGGGACCTTATAACGGTTAAGCGCGGGTTCAAAAAAACATGGCAACGCCAGGGTGGGGTCTTTCGCTCTGCTTGCCCTGCCGGGGACACCGGAGGGCCTATGGCAGCTGGATTATCATTACCGCTAAACATAAGCTTTACTGAACAGGGGAAAAAGTTTTCAGACTGGAGTTCTGGTCGCACTTGGGGTCTGCGGTGGCATCTAAGTGGTACAGATAGGGGAGTTACTTTCAAAATTAAATTAAGGATTCAAGACCCACGGACCCTCCCGGTGGGCCCTAACCCAATACTCTCCGACCAGAGGGCGCCCAGCCCTCCCCAGTCGAGAGTCCCCAGACCAGCAGTTAGCGGTACTCCAGTCCCTACAACTCCCACAGCTATGCAAACCAGTGAGGCCCCAAAAATACCTGGGACAGGAGATAGGCTCATTAATCTGGTTAGAGGAGCCCACCAAGCTCTTAACCTCTCCAGCCCTGAGAGGGCGAGCAATTGCTGGCCATGTCTTAACCCCAACCCTCCATACTATGAGGGCATAGCCCTTTCTGCTAATTATACTAACTCTACCACTCCCAGCACTGCGTGTCTCGCCCAAGGTCATAGCCTAACTCTCTCACAGGTCTCAGGATCAGGACTATGCATAGGCACTCCTCCTCAACATGTTCAAAAAACCCTTTGCAAGTCGACCCATAAAATATGGGCCAGCACCTCTTATTTGATCCCACCTAATGGGACTTATTGGGCGTGTAACACAGGTCTAACTCCTTGTGTGTTTGCTGCAGTCTTAAATCCAGCCACTGACTATTGTGTGCTAGTACAACTATGGCCTCGGATAACCTACCACACAGATGAACTGATCCTAAGTTACCATGAATGGAGTGATCTTCACCGAGAAAAACGTGAGCCCACCACCCTAATCACCCTAGCTATGCTGTTGGGAGTGGGGGGAATTGCAGCCGGAGTCGGTACTGGAGCAACTGCCCTGATCCGAACAGATCAATACTTGCTTTTACATAATGCTATGAATGAAGACCTTAGGGCCCTAGAACAATCCGTACGAGCCCTTAAAGAGTCCCTATCCTCTCTATCAGAGGTGGTGCTACAAAACAGGAGAGGCCTAGATTTACTATTTCTTAGAGAGGGTGGCCTTTGTGCCGCTCTTAAAGAGGAATGCTGCTTCTTTTCTGACAAAACCGGATTAGTAACAGAAACCCTAGACAAACTAAAAGAAAGACTAGACAAGCGTAAGAGGGACTTTGAATCCCAACAGTCTTGGTATGAGGGAATCTGGAACCGTTCACCCTGGTTTACTACTTTGATATCCTCTTTAATAGGACCCTTAATACTATTGATATTGATTCTGACTCTCGGGCCTTGGATCATTAACAGGTTGACCCAATTTATAAAAGACAGACTGTCACTTGTTCAAGCCATGGTATTAACCCAACAATACCATGCCTTAGAACAGCAGGATAATAGTTCCCCATAGAGTAAAAGGTTTTACTCGGGCTAGAAGAAAATGGGGGAATGTAAGGCCCCCCCCTCCCTTTTCCTCTCTTTTGCTTGCTTTAGCAAATTTCTCTTACCCAAGAAGCAGAGTTAACAGCAGCACGTTGCAAGTAAACTTGCCTAAGACATATTAACAAGACAGTAAAGATTAACTCCGCTGACAAAGAAAAAACTGCAGTTAAGATGCTTAGGGTAGGGACAAAGGAATGTGGTCAGGAAACTTTCACAATGTATGTCAACAGGGCAGAGGGGGAAGGGAGGGGAAGTAGTTACTTAGCTACGTGATCAGGCCCAGCCCGATCAGGGGAAGAATTCCAGGAAGAAGATAAGGAACAAAAAGAACAAACAGCAGGCCTGGGGCGGGTGATAACCAGGTCATTTGGTCAGGCCGGATGGCAACCTAGGGGCCCTCACCCCTCAACTTCACCCCTCAACGGGTGATTTCATTCAAACCAGCCAATGAAAACTTTGTAACTTCGCTTCTGCTTCTGTACACACGCTTTTGCTTCCTAAACCCTATAAGAAGGCCCCGAACAGAGGGCTGGGCGCGCAAGCCTTCCCAAGAGACTTGGCCCACAGATATCTGTGTTCATTAAACCTCGTGCTGTTTGCATCTGATCTGTGACTCGGTCCTTCTTGGGTCCTGGGGGGTCCCTTCCTGAGGAAAGGTCCGTTTCGGGGGTCCCCAGCCCCCGGGGATCTTTCATGATGAAGCCAAAAGATTAGGGTCCTATCCTTTGTCCTCAGCACCACTGGGATACTTTGAGGAAGTGTTCTAACCGTAGTATGCATTACCTCTCCTTCTGACAGAGATCAACCTTATTCTTAGAACCTTGGTTACCGTTCCTGCCAGTCATTAATGAAGGGGGCTCTGAGTAATGAATCCAGGATTCTTTCCTAGCCCATGTTATTCTGGATATGGTTCCCCTTTAGTAGTAACATTCTGCCTCTATATGAGACCCATTTCCGGGTGGCCTGTTCTTCTCATGCTGCACTGGCCTAGAAATGTCACCCAGGAGCAAGAGAGGATATTTGTCTTTGTGCTTGGACTAGACAGTGACCAAGAGTGTAAAGAGAGGAACAGTCACAGCATGAGCTAGGCACACTGTCCAGACACTGACAAGGCAGCCTACCCCCTTTCCCTTCCCACAATTCTCGCACCACAGTGTGGAAGCAGTTCACACAGCCACAGTTGGCAAGCATCTTTTCCAGCATAGTTTGTCACCAAGGGAATCTACATGGTTCTGGCAGCAACAACTCCATTTGACTGTTCTCTTTGTTGTCACCTTGTTCCTCTACACTGCCTGGGGTGTCAAGCCAAAAGCACCCCTAATCAGACAGCTGAGTCAGACCGAGATAGGGAGACATTTGGAGATACCCCTGACTGAGGAAGGCGAGGGTCTGCTCCAGAGATGCTCTGGGAGTGGGAAAGTGGCCACGACACCCAGCTCCCTCAGGCTTTACTGAGAAGCACTGGCTTTAGGCAAGGCAAGGAGCCCAGTGCAAACTTAACTGTTCCTCAGAGGCTGTCAGGACACACAATAAAAGTCTCCCGTCACCGGGCTACAACAGCTGGCAGTGAGACCCTCCTGACAGCTGCAGGCAAGGACCTTGAAGGCTGCTGGGAGGATCTTCCTTAATTTGTGGGACTCTTTCCAGATATTTCCATCATTTTTTAGGTTTGGCTACTTCCCTAAGCTAGGGACGTGACTCTCGAAGCTTTTTCTGGAGGCTTTCCTGTTTCGGACTGAAGCTCCATCTCTGGAGGCAGGGTGATCAGCCAACCCTTCTCCCTTTTCCCTATCAACAACCTCCCCCACATTTGCTAACTTTTAAGGTTAGCACAGAAAGCAGGCTCTCTTTAGAGCACTTTTCACATTTGAGTTACTCTGTTGTTTTTTTGCTAACCCCACCCCATCCTCCCTGCCTCCCTCTGCTTGATTCTCCTTCTCTAAACAGACATTCTTTCTACCTTCATGCCAGGTGCCTTCTATTACCCTCTCTCTGTGTGTGTGTGTCTTAGAGGTGTTTGGTATTGCAATTCAAGGTGGCTACGTGACTAA
Source organism: Phyllotis vaccarum (assembly GCA_033318265.1). NCBI lineage: Eukaryota > Metazoa > Chordata > Mammalia > Rodentia > Cricetidae > Phyllotis > Phyllotis vaccarum. Next base: position 59,390,647 of record JARWLC010000005.1, read on the forward strand.
ATTCCGGTTTAACAATGTATAAATGGAGTTTCTGGAAACAATTTGCTGCCGTTTCCTATTTTCCACTTTATTTTCTCCCTGCTTTGGAAACCTAATGCGCTCTGGTGGTACAGCAGCAGCCAGTTTGCAATTATGAGGTGAGCTTACAGACCCCAATTAAGGACGGTGAGAGGGGAGATGAAGCTTATTGCTTTGCAAAGCCCTACACTGCCTAATCTAATCACGCTCTTTTTCAAAACCTGTTCTCAGCAGCCTGTTTTCGGTGTCTTTAGGATCACTTCAGTCACTTATCCCAAAAAGAAGAAACAAAACATTTTATTGAGTATTTACCTTGTGTTAGGCACCTTTCTAGATGAGATAATAAAGCTTCAGTTTATGGAGCTTACATTCTAGCAGAGAAAAGACATCTAAAGCGTCCTGTATGGTATATCAGAGGCTAACCGTGCTAGTCAAAAAATAAATACAGTAAACCAAGAGTATACTTTTGAAGGCTCAGAGAGGGTGGGAGAAAGGACTACTGGTTTAAAGGTGTCTGGGGGAATTAGGATTGAAATGTCAATGTCTGAAATCAGACCAAGTGAGATGAGGGAGCCAGCTTGGAAGATTTTTATGGGGAGATCATTTTGAGAATGAGAATAGAAGGGACCTGGGGCAAGAGGGCACCCACCTGACAAATTTGAGTAACAGGGGGTAGGAGAGGGAAAAGGGGTGATGGGAAGGGAGGGGGAGAAAATGACAGATCTGAAATTTGATAAAGAGAAAATTAAAAATCATAGGACAGAGATACTTGAGTGTGTCCAAGATTTCACAGTGAAGTTATAGTTCATGAAACAAAATAAAAGCTTTAAAATCAGTCTATATGGACCTGCTAGGTAGGTTTCCATAGAGAGAGCCCAGGTAGGCACAGATGGCTGCTGTGTTCACTGGTCAGGGTTTCCATGACTCCTGTATCCTACAGGGTTCTGCTCATTAGCAGGTGAGAAAGCCAGCACTGTTGGGGTTCTTCAAATATAGCTTCTCATCTAATAGTGCAAGCTCTACCCATCATCCCTGGGGACCTGAATTAGGTCCCATTTATGAAGCAGCAACAAAGCTTAGGAAGAAGCTTTGTGTAGTTCACTGTGGCTTATGCCAGCTGCACCTTTATTTTTCCCTGTGACTACCAGAGCAATTAGAACCTACCTGCTGCAAAAGAATGCCAATTAATTTAAGTGAATAAAAAGCAGATTAAAATATAAGCCACAGGCCCTTCACTTGGAGTCCTGGCCAGACTCTTGAAGATCTTGCATTTTATTTAACCAAAGAAAAAACTCCCCTTCCTCTTGCCCTCCCTACATCAGAATGTAGGAGAACTTATTCCAGATCACCTTGGAAAGATTGCAGTTTTATCTGTCCATTTTAACTCCATCTCAAAACACCTTAATAGTTGGCAGAATGTGCGAAGGATAGAAGGGAAACTCTTGCTTTTGTCCTCACCAAGCTCTGTAAAACCCCCTCCCTCTACATACTGCCTCCTTCAGTCATTCATTATCCCCCAAACTGTGAAATCTCACAAAACTCACAGGCAGCCTCCCAATACACCCTGCCCTGTAGGTGCTTATGCCCCTGTGGGGGAATGTCAAGGAGGAAGGGAGGGTGTCAGCTTTCAGCAACCCTATGGCTATGCCCAGGTCTCTGAGTAATTCTTTTTGTAAAGGGTATTTAGCTCCAAGTATACTGGGAATGCTTGAAAAACAATGAGGCTTAGAAATAACAAAAGGCAGATGTTGACTTGTTTTGTGAAAAATGGAATCAGAAAATGAGACATCCATTGCCCCACAGATGTAATTTGAGGCAGAAATACCTCATGTTGGCTCCCATTCCTGCTGATGCCCAAGATACTCCTTGGAATTGTGTTAAGAGCCATGCAATGTTCCTTGCAAAACACTGCACTATTCACTCTACTTCAGGACACTGGGATGGTGAAGGATTTTCTTTTTTTCCAACTTTCCTCCAAAATAGTGACAAGTATAAAAATCAAAGATGGTAGAAATGTGGTCATCTCAAAGATGGCTTTAGTAGAGCCATTTTTACAGTGCTGCTAATGTGTATCTTTTCTTGTCTGGGGTAGGGAGATCTCAGCAAAGTAAACTCACCGGTTCCTTCTTTACTGGGAGATCTGTGCTGTACCATATTGTGCCATAACAGATTATTTCCAGGCTCCTCCCCTCTCCGTTCCTGACTGGGCTATTGTAGGAAGGAAAGCAACCATTGGCTGAAACAGCAGGACCGGTGGGTCCCACCTCCTTTAACTCCATCTTCTGCCCAAATGACATTGGGAAAGTTATGTTATCTAATTGTCTAAGCATATCCTTTCCCACCTCCACATGATTGACGTTCTTCTGAACTGGAGTCTTTGTGGAGAGGCAGCCACGGGTGTGTTATGAAGGAATGGGAGAAAATTCATATCTGTATGTGAGACTGTGGAGGGCAGAGTGTGACTGTGTGTGTCCAGGTGTCACTGCTTCATGATCTCCTCGGGGTAACTATTCACTTCACGTCTTGTTTAGGAGCCCTAGATAAGAAGTCTAGGCACCATCTTCAAACATGTCCACTCCAATGGAGATGGCACAATGCTACCTCTCCTAAGATGGATAACCCAAGTGCAACTTAGCAAGTGAGAGCCAAGGTAAGAGAAGCCCCATGGGTGACACTAGCTAAGAGGCCATCTTACCTTATCTTTTTCTTCTTCCCAGTAGTGGGTGTGACTAAGTGTGAGCTTTATGTAGGGTGGACTAGGTTGGGAATCAATCCAGCTATGGTATTCTTCACTGGGAAGATATGTAATTGACTAAATGCTCTCAAGCCCCAATTTCTTCATTCATGAATTCTTCCTAACAATGTCTGACTCACAGGGAGATGTAGAGAATCCATTCATAGCACTGTCTGCTGCATAAGTACAGTCCTCTGACCAGATTAAACCAAGACTGGAAACATTCTTTCCATATGTTCAGGTAAACAATTTGCAAGGTTCAAATTACCTTCTAATTTGCCAACAGAGATTTCAAACTTATGTCCCTTGGCATGATGGGGAGGGGGTGTCTTAAGATGCTGCGGTTGTACGTGTAGGTCCTGAACTGCTTCTTATCAGAACACTGAGGGAGCTGCACACTCCTTAGACACACATGGACTCCTCCTGCCATGCCATTAGCAGTCTGGACCACCAAGTTGTCCATGAAGTGCTGGAGCTGCTTCATCCTCCAAAAGTCTGTCTTCTTGGGACCCACTGTATGCAGTGGCACACAATAAACCATTGTCAACAGTGTGCCTCAGGTGGCATACCACACAGGACAGAAGCATCTTTGGGGGGAAAAATACAAAGCCAAGACACCTGGTTCCCACAGTCCTCCTGGAGCAGCCAGCTAGTCTGAGACTGTATAGAAGGAAGACCTTGCTCTGCTATCAGGGAATAGAGTAGTGCTCTCAAAGCAACTCAGGAGTCAAAAGCAAGTTCAAATTCTATAGATGCCACTAGAATGTAAGGAAAGGGAGGACTGGGAAAGAAGAGGAGGGGCATTCTATTCTGATTTATTTCCACAGTATGACCCCATCCTGGAATTTCCCAGGCCCTGAGAGCTCGCATTTACATGTGTGCAGCTATCAGAGACACTATTTGAATTATATTTAGAATCAGTTATATGGTGTCTGAGGTTAAGTTCCCCAGGAAGAGATTTCTCTGTAGAGATTCACATAGGGAAGGTTTAAGAAGCACTGACTGCCTTAAACAATGTGAGGGAAGCAGGAGCTGATGGAGGAATAAGTTGTCTTTGAATAGACTTGTAGTAAAAGAGTCTTCAGTCTATTCCTACAGCATTCTGTGGAAGAGGGAGATTCACCCAGCCAAGAGGAATGATGCCCTCACTCTGCTCCTCTTAGTCACTAGGTGTGGACTTTGGATGTGGCAGCACCCGTCAATCAAAGCCAGTTTCTAAATATAGAAGCAGCTGCGCCAGCATCTGGGGGACAAGTGCCAATGTCCTGAGCAGTCACTGTGGACGGTCTACCCCAGATCCCAGAGCCTGTAGAGGAACACCTATGGGCTGCTTGGGTCAGTCTACTTGTAATCTACTTTTCCTATCTGCAGATAGGTTAGTCCTTCTTTCCTTCCTTCCTTTCTTCCTTCCTTCCTTCCTTCCTTCTTTCTTTCCTTTCTTCCTTCCTTCCTTCCTTCCTCCCTCCCTCCCTCCCTCCCCCTCCCTCCCCCTCCCTCCCTCCTTCTCTCCCTCCCTTCTTTCCTCCCTCCCTTCCTTCCCTGGGAATGTCTACAAAAGAAAAGCTGGTGAATGGAGCTTGGCCTCTACCAATGCTGCTGACCTTAGATCTACAGACTCATGATTTATTTGACTTCCCATTACCCGTTCTAGTTTCTCTGAAAGCTTAATGGAAGAGACTCGACAGCAGAGTGTCGAGTTCAGTAGGCTTTTCTCAAGCTGTCACTGTTTCTCTGCACGTGTCCACATATTGTCAGTCTTACTCAGTCATTCTACGAGATTTCAACACAAAACATGAGATTTCATCTTTTATGTATTGAGTCCTTGTTTCCTCCTGCTGACCAGGAACCATGATTATTATCTTGCTCCTGACTCCTTTCCTTGAATTCTGATCTTTTAATATAATTTTCAATAAAGACTAAAGCTGTAAGGATAAGAAACACAAATTACCCCAAGCAGGTCACAGGGAATGAAAAACTCAGGCTATTCTTTCATATAACCCACGCTTTCTGGGTATATGCTCTACGGGGGCCATAGCACCGCATGATACTGAAGGGTTTCCAGGTTACAGTGTTCTGGAGGATGTTAACATTCATCTAAGAATGAAGCTACATCTTTCTTCTCTTCCGTTGGCTAATATTTAGGGCTCATTGTGTGGCCACATAGGTGCATGGAGAAATCACCAGTGGTAGAGTGACAGGCCAGAGGGACCACATATTATTGGTGCCTGAGCCAGTCAGGCTTCTCTCTGGCAATAGATGCTGCTGGGCTACCAAATATCTGACCTGAAGGACTGGACAGAACCTAGTCAGGCCTAGTCATGCTCTAGGACCTGATGTTCAAATAGAGTATAAGAGGATCAATTGTATCCACTTTTTCAGAGAAAAAAATTTTTAAAAAGATGTACTTGTTTTTGTTATTTAATGTGTGTAAGTATCTGCCTGCACGTGTGTAGGAATGTGTACCCCAGGCATTCCTAATGCTCTCAGAAGCCAGAAGAGGGTATCAGGTTCTCTGGAACTAGAGTTATAAATGCTTGTAAGCTGTCAAAAGGGGCTGAGAATCAAACTCAGATCATCTGAAGGAGTAGCCAGTGATCTTAACTTCTAGCTGTTCCTCCAGCTCACAGAGGTAACATTGTAAACCCTATGCAAACTTTATAAAAATGTTCTAGATTATATGGAGATAGTTTTGTAAAAGCTACCTGGAATTCTTGATGCTCAGTCTATCCAAACCCACTGCTTCAGGGTGTCCAGGGAGACAGGACGGAGCTAGACTCTGAATAAGTATGCACAGTCATTCACTTCAGAGCAGACAGAAAAGCAAGCCCTGTGCTGCAGCCCTTCTCTGGCCAGCACTATAGGGTTTAATCAGTGACCTCAGGACCCTTCACTTACAGCAACCACCTGGATGACCTCCTGCACCCATGAGAGACTGGATATCCAGAGAGTGGCAGTTAAATAGACATGGGACATCACTAATCAACCAATGAAATTGTTAGCAGCTGAGTTTTGAGTGGCTATTCTCGTCATTTTAGTCAAAGTGGTAAGAGAAAGGTGTGGAGAAGACTGTAAACAAAGAGCTGAAGCACTTGGTTTTGAGTCCATATTGGCCAATTTGTTGCCTTTTCCTTGAGTTCAGGCTTCTTAGAAATCCCTCAGGCTTTTCACCCTCTTGAGAAATAATTCTACAGAACATGTGCTTCGGTGGACTATTTCCTTTGTCTCAGAGGCAGAGGAAAGTATGGCCTGATGGTAATGACTGATTGTACTGTACAATTACTTAAACATGAGTCCTCAGCAAAAGTAAAGTGACTTGGGGCATCTTTAAAAAAAAAAAATGCCAGCTCTAAGTTCAGGAAATAATGGCCTGTGTCAAATTTATTAGCATGGGCAATTTGTTCTTAACTAGACACATTTATACTTGAAGTCATGTTTTACTAGGGCTACATAAAGCAATTATGCAACTGATGATAAATATGTCACTACTGGTAAGTCATTAATTCAGATGTTGATAATTAAAACCACACTCACTGCCTACAGCACAGAAAATAAGAATGCGTCAGTAAACAGAGGAGGTTACAGCCAAATGGCAGATGGTGGGAAAAGCAACAATAAGAGAAATAAGGACATAGTATGTGTGAGAGAGGGACAGAGACACAGAGACAGAGATAGAAAGACAGACATATGATAGGTATGTATGAGAGAGAGGGACAGAGACACAGAGACGGAGATAGAAAGACAGACATATGATAGGTATGTATGTGAGAGAGAGGGACAGAGACACAGAGACAGAGATAGAAAGACAGACAGATGACATCCTATCGGACACTCCCACCAGAACTTCTTGGAGAGCCTTAAGTTACTGTAGATGAGGAAAATGAGAATCTGAACAGTAAGGCAGGTCTTACCGTGAAAGCACACAGACCGTCAGTCTTGTTCAAGGCTCAGTGACAGACTCTGTCACAAAGAAAGAGGCAGAGGGTGATAGAGCAGGACACACATTTTCTTCTGGCTCCCACATGTGTGTGCAGGTGAATGTACACTAGCATATATATCCAGATGAGCATTCAACACACATATACACACCACACACATGTGCACACACAAAAACAAAATAACAAATACATATTTAAAAATTTATGAAGATGTAAGATAATGAACCAGTCAAGCAGAAACTGTCAGGGAAGAGAGACCCATCTAGCCTACCAAGTCAGAAGTGAGAAGGAATTCTGTATCAGTTATGTTCTGTTTCTGTGATAAAACACTGTGACCCAACTGACTCATAGAAGGAAGAGCTGGTTTTAAGGGCCCAGGGGGCTAAAGGTCCATTACTGAAGAAAAACATGGCAGGAACAGGAAACCAGAGCAAGCACAAATTCCCAAGGCTTTTAATCCCAAAGGCCATCTCCAGTGATGTACTTCCTGAACAAGGCTGTACCTCCTATATCTCCAGGCAACTAAAAACAAGTATTCACACACTGATGCCCCATGGGGGATATTGCTCTTTTAGACCATCACAAATTCTACAAGCCTGGAATCATATGGGCTTCATGGGCAGTTGGGAAGCAAGGGTGGTAGGGATCACTGTTAATTATCTCCATTAAACTCCTCCAAGACTGCATCAAAAATATCGTTTGGACAATTTGGGGCCTGCTTTCCTACCGAAAAGACAGACAATGGACCAAAACATCTACTTGAAGGTATATGAAAGTTACTAGGTAAGTGATGACAGGAATACCAAGGGATCACTTCGGTCAAGAGGCTGGCGGCCACTTTCAGAATTGATGACCAAGGACTGAGAAATCCAAGAGTGTCCAGTAGTTTCATAAAACTGGGCATGAAAGCTGGTACTGAGAGCCCACTGACAAGGAAGGGAACCTGGGTATCATATAACACTGAAAGGAGCCACACACCAGGAAGATGAATTACCCCAAAACCAAATGTGTCTCACAAGAAGCTTATACTTGAACATCTTGTTCCATAATTGGGTTAAAAGAGCCCGATTCCCAGACTAAACTCTGTCTAGTGAAAAGTGACATTATAACATTAGCCAGAGAGGTGAACTTTCTCTATAAATGTCTGTACACAATGTTCAACATGCAATCAAATCTAACAAGTCATGCCAAAAACAACCTGATTGAAAACCTGCAGGATAGCAGAACTCAGAAAATAATTTATAGACCTATAAAAACGTTATCATATAAAATCTACACCCAGAATCATCTGACAGACTTCTAACACCCATATTAATGTGCCCGAGGAGTTACCTGACAAGAGGGAATGTTCTGGAAAGAATGAAATGATAATAAGTAAGCAAACAGGAAGAACAGAGCAAGATTCAGCAACCAAGCTGAGGAGGCAGAAATAGAAACTACAAAGTATCTAGGTGGAAGCCCAGAGAATCAGAATAGACAACACAGACAAACACACCTGAAATTGTAAATGGGGCTGGCAAGATGTCAGTGCCCTTGCCTCCAGGCCAGGTGACCCGGGTTTGATCCCTGAACTCAGGGTAGAACAAACCTGATTGCTTTTAGTTGTCCTCTGACCTCCACAGGTGTCCCTTTCCCCCAACAGTTAAAATTTTAAAGTATAAAATAACAGAAAACAGTTTTATAAAATTCATGTAATAAGGGTCCAAAATAAGAAATAGCATGTGGGAAAAAAGTAATATTTGAAGAGTAAATGATAGTTAATTTTTTAAATGTTGAAAGACACAGTGATACAAGAAATTTCATGAACCCCTAAGAGAATAAACATACAGAACATCATACATGGGACACAAACTGACTTTTTGGAGATATGAATAACTGTATAGTTCAGTAATTCTATTAAAAAAAAAAAAACCCCAAAAACCCACTCTGGCTTGCAGAGCTAATTAATACAGTGTCATGTTCCCACCATGACCAACCCCAAGCTACTTAAATAATAACATTGAACAAGGTTGGGAGCAAAGCTAATGTGGTGACACCATCATCCTATGGACATCCACAGAGCATACAGTGACAGCTTTGTGTCTGGAGAGATCGTGGAGGCAAAATTAGGAAGTAGTGAGCTTTCAGGATTAGGTGCTTTAATGTAGAATATTGACATGTACATCTATGTGATTTAATTTTGATTAAGTTGTTTTTGTCAACAGACTTGGAAAGTTTCTGAAAGTCCAACAACCATCCCAGCCCTAATTCTTAAGGAAGAATGATGTCCTGGGGGCAACGGAAGGTGTTTTGCCTGTGGTGGAATTTTACAACTGCTTGCATTTGGCAGAGCCTGTGAATCTCAACACCAACAATGGTGAATTTCGTGGTTTATAAATTATGGTCACAAATCTTTTTCTATAAAATACACATGGATGTCCTGTGAGCCACCAATGTTAACTGTGGGAAAATATGTCCTATTATATCCAAAACATTCACCATTGATTTTTAATAGTAAACTGACAAATTTTGAGATTCACAAATAAAATAATGATTGAATATCTGGTTTTATATCACACACTGCCACCTTATTCAGCAATTAGAAGATTAAAAGCATGGTTTCTCCGGGAGGGCATCAAATGTCTGGATCAAGAAGATCTATCACATCCCACAATACTCTGCCTACATTTTGAAAATTTACATGAATAAATATATTCCCTACTCCAATGATAAAGTAAACATAAAGTGATTCAATCAAAACAACAAAAAAAAGATAATTTCAAACAAACAAAACAAAGCTGCTGAAGGAGTTCTTGGTCAGCATACCTTCACGGTGACTGAAGGCTTTGGGTACTAGCTTATGGGTCACTCACCACTCTGAATGAAAACCGAGGCCAAAGATGGAAATAAGGCTTATATGCATGAAGCCCGAAGCCTGGAGCCCTGAGACTACACTCCTTATGAGCTGGATCATCAGCCCAAGGCTTGCACACATCAGGTAAACAAGGACCCCTGAATCAGTCGCCCGTCACAAAACTGCAGTCTTCTGTAGTGTTTCTAGACTGCCTTTCTTGTAAAGCTCAGGGGAGGGAGAGGCTGTCAGTGGAGCAGCAACGCCCCAAAACAAGTAAAGGTGGAAGCAAGTAAGGCAAGGGTCCTGGAAATGTCTGGATAAAGAACACTAAAATGGCAAAGTCAGAGGAACTATAGCTCAGGGTAATCTGATGCTCAAGATGTTTGGAGAGAATGTATAATTATCTTCATTCCTATTGTTTGAACAGCATTCAGACTCCATCCTGACATTTTTAGCACAGGCATGTTGAAGTGTGCGGGGTCCAATAGAACCTCAGGCCCAGGAGCCTGGCTTTACTGAACTCTGAGAGTTAGAGAGAGAACACTCAGGATGTGAGTGGAACATGATGTCGTAGTTAGTTAAATAACACTTTATCTTCAAAGATCTGATGTGCTCACACACACACACACACACACACACACACACACACACGCTGTGTGTGTGTGTAGTATATATTGTATACTTAATAAAAATATTAGAGTAACAGGGAACAGATATCTTTCTGTATTCTGTTATACTGTGAATATACTTTAATACCATTTGTTAACACTGAAGTTGTTTTGGCCTATGGCAAGGTCACTTAGAGGCAGGTGGGAAATCCAAGCAAAGATAAACCTGAAGGAGAGCAGCAGAGTTAGAGCGAGAAGTTACAGGCTGCCACACAGAAAGCAAGATGTAATGGAACACAGATAAAGCCACAGAACACGTGGCAATACAATAGATTAAAAGAAGTGGGTTGAGTTAAGTTATAAAAGTTATCCAGTAATAAACCTGAGCCATAGGCCAAACAGTTTATAATTAATATAAGCCTTTGTGTGATTATTTGTGACTAAATGGCTGTGGGACTGGCTGGGCAGGACAGGGAAACTTCTGACTACAATTTGACTTCCCAGGAAAACCTAGAGAACATGAACAAATGCCTTTAACTCAGCGGTTCCTGGTTTGGATTTTGCATTTCATTGTGGGAAAGAGACAATGGAGGTACCTCCATGTCCTCTGAATAAAGTGAAAACCTGATGTGCTGACCATAAGGCACAGAAGAGCCCAACGAGATAGCATAAATGTCCCCTTTGAGTGGAAAATTGGATGAACACAGGAGGAAGGCAATTGTCACACACCAACATCATAAACTGTGAGCTCATCAGGGAGAGAAGGTAGGCATTTGAGGGTAGTTAGTTGTCCACGTGCTAATAAAGTTGAAGTCTTTGGTGCTCCAGACAGAATCTGACTCTTTAAGTGGGAGCAGAAGGGTGGGGGATGTGGGCTCACCAGTCACTCCGAAGTGACTGGGGAAACTCAGAGAAATGACTTTCCTGGTTGTAAAAACTTGTTTTATTATTGATGCTGCTGTTTTCTCCCCACATGTCAGCCCATGTTTACTAATAAAAGCAGAAAACAAGGTACCGTGGTCAGAACACAGTTTCTCATCTCTGAGACTCCAAGGGAAGCTGGGTGACCCTGTGATGGTGCTGGCAGATGAAGCAAAAACCATCATACTGAAGTTGGACAAGACAACCCAACAGAAAAATAAAAAGACTCCTTAGGACAGGCACAAGATTCCGAGACCCATTTATTCACACACTCAGGAATCCCATGAAATTACTAATCTAAAGGCTATAATATATATTCAGAGGACCTGGTACAGCCCTGAGAAAACATACTTGCATAAATTGCACAGCAAACAAATCACAGGCCTTTATCATAGTTTCTAAAGTTTCAAACAAACAAACAGAAAACCAAACTGTAACCCGAGGTTTCTAGCCCTGACTAGCCGCACGGTCCAGATATGCCCATGGCTGCTTTCCCCCTAAAAAAATGACTCAGACAATTATATTACTTTCATGCTGTTTGGCCTATTGCTTAGGCATATTGCTAGCTAGTTCCTTCATCTGAATTCAACCCATTTCTAATAATCTGCCACGTGGCCCATGGCTCACCTGTGTTCATTTACATGTTGCTTCCTTGAGCAGCTGGATCATGTCTCTGTGTGACTCTGCCCCCCTTCTCTGACTGCCTACTGCTATGGTGCAGGTCATGGGCCAAAACAGTCCTTTACTCACAGCATACAAAAAGACACATCACCAAACTCTTCACAACTTGACTTCTCCTTCTAAGCACTCTTTACGGGTAGAATGTGTCCCATGCCGCATTTGCATTTGGAAAGAGTTAGTCACAAAGCACAAGACCAAAGATGTTAATTAGAGTGGTCAGATCGAGGGCAACTGGTTACAAATCTTCAAAATATGGACATTTTAATCAGGATTACCAGACGGTAAATTAATAGCTCATGATTGTGTTTCTGTTGGCCATTACTGTCAGCATAACAGTGTTTGTTAATATTCTTTATATTATTTACATCTATTATGTCATCTGACACTGATCATCTTCGTTTCAAAGTGCTCTTATGCTGTTCACAAGCATCCTAGTTAATTATAGTGCCAGGTAACAAGCATTTCTGGGGAGAACGTTTAGCTAAATGTTGCCCCTCTGGAGGCTTGTAGTTCTTGCTCTGTCTCATACTCATGATCTCTGTTTGCTAGAAAGGCAGGAACAAGAGAAGCATCACCCTCTCCTCCAGCTAAGCAGAGGCAGCTGGCACTGTCAGCATGTCCTCTCAGGAAACACTGATGAATTACAACAGGGAAGTTTTCTTTATTATTGGTTTTTTTTCATGTCCAGTTTTATAATTAATGAGAACACAAATTTATATATAAATGCACATTCTCTATGACATGTCTATGCACAGACAGAATTATTTTGACCATATTCAACCCCATTACCTCTGTCTCTTTATACTTCTCATGATCCCTTCCTGATCTCCCAACTGGTCCTTCTTTAGGCCCCCCCATACTCTCATGCTTGAGCAACTGTGTGTGTGTGTGTGTGTGTGTGTGTGTGTGTGTGTGAGAGAGAGAGAGAGAGAGAGAGAGAGAGAGAGAGAGAGAGAGAGAGAGAGAGAGAGAGAACTTAACCTTTTCTGCCTTCTCTAGTAACAATAATATTAAGAGACAGGAGAATAGGTCTTTTGCCAATTTCTTAGAAATATAATCATTTCCCCCCAAATTTAAAATTGCATTTGGCATTAAATACTGATCCTTAAAGCCTCGATATGGAACAATAACCTTGGAGAATGTCTCCACACAGCTGCCTGAGGAGAAGAGGAACCTGAACTCGCCCAATTAGGTTTGCTTCTCTCTCCTTCTCTCCCCTCCTTGCACCTCCCACCTCAGACTCTGAAGAGTTCCCACTCAGTAATCTGTAGCTGGCCTAGGAGTGGTTGGTAGAAAATACAAAATGTCAGTACATTGAAAATATTTCTTTTTTAAATGTCCTTTTCACTGTAGTTATTTCTTTTGCCCTTAAAGGAAAAAATAGTATAGTAAATGCAGTAAATATTTTCTTTTGATGCTGTCATTCTGTTTTGAGAGACAGTTTCTCTATGTAGCCCAGGCTATCCTAGAACTCACTGGATAGACCAGGCTGGCCTCAAACTCAGAGATCCATGTGCCTCTGTCACCCGAGTGCTAGAATAAAGGTGTGTGCTACCACTGCCTGGCACCAGCAAGTATTCTTAATAAAATGAAAAATAATTGAAAATTCCACAAAAATATTGTAACTCAGTACAAACAAATTAAGGGTGTCTCTAAACCAAAGTTCAAATTTTACAAACTTGTCAAAGTCTAGCTAAATGGGGTCAAATACAAGTCACAGTTCTCCATGGACAAAGGTGGCTAGTGGGGAGTTTTAGAAACATGGGAAGCCTGTTCTGTGAAGCCCACTGGCAACAAAGCAAGTAACTAATAAAGGCTTCATAATCAAAACCAAAAGATGACCGAGCTATAGTGATGCCATGTATCTGGTGGGTGAGGCAGGGGCTACAGAACCGAACTCACAGAGCTGCAAGCTAAGACCCTGTTCCAAGACCTTACCTGACCCTCTCCCACACCCTCTGAAGGTCCATTAATTTTGCTGGGCCCTAGAACTATCCAGAGACAGTGTTGCCTCTGCCTGCTTAGACTCTGGTCGTTTAACATACAACAAAAAACCCTCTATGACTCCTGTCCTGTGTTCTTCTAAGGGCAGTTTATGCCAAGCCTTGCCCTATGGAAACTTCATACCAAACAGGTTGTCACTAACAGGATGACAGGAGCATTTTGAGGCAATAGGGCTTGAAAGTATAGAAGTATATTCCAGTATGAGGATAACCCTACATACAATAAGACCTTTGTTGACTTACATTCCAACATAGTCCTGAGCAGAGGAGAGACATTGGAGATTCAAACAACATCTGCCAACCTCATCTCGTCCATTGTCTGCTTCTTTCCACGAAGCAGCAGCAGCTCAGCAGTCTAGGTCACGTGCTTGCAAGTCTGAGAACTGCTATTGATAAGCTCCACAGAGGGCCCCCCATCTTCGGCACAGGTTTCTGTTCCTTCTGCTTTCAGAGGCCATAAACACGCACTCAGGACTGTATGAAACCCAGGGTAACTTTACTCAACCCATCACTGAATTCCTTCAGAACTTTTGTAGATATTTAGTAGGATAACGTTGAGATTCCAAGGAAACTATGGGCAGCTGCACTCCCAAATGAGAATTCATACATACGTCTCCTCTGAACACATCTCTGACCTGCAGTTTCTCATTTGAATGATGAAATCACAGTGTAGCATCACTGCTGCTGTCATCACTCTTTGGATAATGCCCTAAGCTTAATTGCTTATAGATTTGGAATTTCATGTGTTTTATTGGTTTAAAAGACTGTTTCTCTATATTGTCAACCACTGGTAAAGTCTAAGATCTACTTAATATTTTGAAAATAAAGAAATGTTTCCTTCCTCTGTTCTGTTCAGTGAGATAAGTGCAGAAGGCCGGAAACAAGCATGGAACTAGAGAAAGCTAGATAGAGTAAGAAAGGTCTTACTATAGGGTGTGCTTATTAATCGTCCCTGTCAACCTGGTGAGATTAGACTCAACTAGGAGGCACACCTCTGTGCAGGGTGTGAAGATACATCTGGAGAGGTTTAGCTGAAGAATGTGATGGCACCATTGCACAGGCAGGGGGTCCTAGACCCAATGATCCTAGACTCCTTTAAAGGGAGAAAGCAGCCCCCAAAAGAAGCATTCATCTTTCTGCTTCCTGCCTACAGGTGTCATGTGACCATCCACCTCCCACTCCCATAACTGTACCTTCCCCAACAGGATGGACCGGACTCTCAGATCATGCGCCAAAGCAATCCTTCCTTCCACCCTGGTGTTTCTGTTATCTACTTGGTCATAGTGAAGGGCAAAGCCTAGGTGCCTTCTGTAGGCTTTGTGCAGCAGGGCTGGAGTAGCCGGCGAGGGAGAAATCCCACTCATGTCAGGGTTTTAGGACCTTCAGCAGTATGTCTAAAATTCAGAAGCAAATTCACTACAGGGAGGGTTCTTGTTCCAACTCCGCCAATTTCTGTCTCACTGTCTCTTCTCCTCTATCCCCTTCCCTCTCTGTCTCCTCCCTCCCCTTCTCTTGGCAGCTGCTTATGGTGGTCACAGACACTTCCATAAACACGTGGGAATGTACTAGGCAGCATTTTGTCCTCCAGGGTATAGCTGAGTTCTCTTATGGCCTCTGGGCCCCGGGATACACTTCTCAGGCAGGAAGATGGATCGTGAGGTAGTTTATTTAGTCAAAGGATCACGAGGGAGCCGGGAGACATGGAAACTCAGAAAGCATAGTCGGAACTGATTGCCTGCAGAAGAGAGAACCATCTGCACCTGGCAGGCAGCTACCAAATCAGAAGGGCTGTAATGGAAAATCTACCCCCCTTCCCCAGCAGGGCTGCCGCCCTCATCACAGGGAGTCCGAGTATTAAGTTTGGCAGTTCTTACAGAGCCCTGCCATGCCAGGGAGGTTATTAAAACTGAACTGGAATGGTCTCATAACTCAGACTGGAAACAAGAGTGAGGGAAATGCTAGCAGTGAAGTGTCAGACCAGAACGAAATAAAGCGAGATCTGTGTGCTGTCTGGATCAGATTTCAGAAGCTTGCACATGTTAAAACAGGCTGAAAAGTTAGTTAAATAAATCAAAATGCCAAGCCAGACATTTAGCACCCTTGGATGGCTGACCAATGAGAGGAGTCTGTGGTTCACTTTGTTTACTAAGCGTTACTATGAGGCGTCTGTAATTAAACTCCATCCCTTAAACATCTGTCCCATTCCAGGGATTCTCAGTCTCCAATACTTGCCATTGCCACAAAAAACTGAAAGAGAATCTTCTGGCAGAAGGGCGCTCCAATAGAAAGAACCAGTGATGGCAAGAACAAGTGACAGATGTTTTGATACGGTCATCAAGGGCATAGGTCAAATCCTTGCTGGGAAGATGTACAACAACACAACTCTGAAACACTTGCTGAAAGTTTGGAGGGCTTGACTTTTCTCCCCCAGAAGCCTGCATAGCAGCGCCTGTACTATGAAAGCAGCCTGGCAGAGAGGAAGCATCCAGGTGAGTACCAGCTTGGTTTCCTAAGTCCTGAGACCAAAGTACACAGTGTTTTCAGCAATAGGCTCTCATAGTTACACTCCAGTGGGTAAACCAAGAGTAACTGTAAGAGCCTAAATTTTTTGGGTGATCATGCTGTGGAGGTCAGGAACCAGGCTAACAGCCCTGACTTTTATATGTGTCAGTCATGCTTCTGAGAGGAACACTATGTCATAAGGTGACTCCATTTGTGTGTGTGTTGGTGTGTTACATAGTTTATAAAACAGTAGATTTCCATGTGGCTTTGTAAACATCCTAAGAATTAGTTATTCCTTCCAGTCCCTCCTCTCTTATCCTCCCATATAGTTGCGTGAATGTTATGGGAGTAACTAACCTCTTTCTGATTGGATTTAAGAGCCGCTCCACAGGAGGGAATGCATACCTGCTGCTGTAAAACTGGCCAAGAACCTGGGGATAGAGCGCCCACAGGCCCCAGAAGTGAGGATACAACTCTCATTCCACTAAATGTACATATAGTATCATATTGTCTCCTAAACTTGTACCTCTGTATCCACAGATTAGTGCAGTTCTTGGAATTCATCAGAGAAGTCTTGTTGTGCGGTGAATGATGATTCACAATGAAGCAAAGTCCAATTAATAACTATCTATAGAGTACTCAGTCACAGATAGAATGTTTATATTTCAACATCCTCTCCTCGAAGCTCAGGGAACATTATAGAAGGAGTAGTAAGATGGTAAGATCATGAAGGACTAGGCTGTAACAGCTGTCTTCTGGATATGATATGACCATCATTGCTGGCACAAGCCTACACAAGGCCAGTCAATACTCCAGCACAGATGGGGTAGAGGCACACAAGCCCCCATTCCTACCTCAGGAGCTATTGACAGCTAGGATCGTCTCTGGGAAGGGGAGTTAGTTTTATTTAGTGATGCGGTCCCCCATAGGTTGACTATGCTTCAGTGGATGGCCCCACACTTACCACCCACATACCGTACACATTCACACATGCAGGCAAAATACCCATACACATTGTGGTGATTCGAATAGGTATGGTCTCTATATACTTGTGGGTTTAAATGCTTGGCCACCAGGGAGTGGCAGTATTAGAAGGTATGGCCTTGCTGAAGTAGATGTAACCTCGTTGGAAGAAGTGTGTCACTGGTGGTGGGCTTTATTATATATAAATCTGAACTTTTCTGAATAGGTTCATAGCATTTTAGAAATTGTAATAGAGGTTTCAAATAATCAAGATAGGTCCAATGTTTCTTTTTCTGTTGCTGCTTGACCATCTGAATGTGGAACTCTCTCAGCTCCTTCTCCAGCACCATGTCTGCCTGCATGCCACCATACTTACCCATGATGATAATGGACTGTAAACCAACCCCCTATTAAATGTTTTTCTTATAAGAGTTCCATAGTCCTGGTGTCTTTTCACAGCAATAAAACCCTAACTAAGACACACATACAAACTAAAAATTCAGCTCTCTATGTAGCCCAGAGAGATATGTAGCCATAGAGGAATTTTGTTCACAAATTACTGATAGTTTACCATGTCACTTATGTACAAATCAAAATAGACAGTAAAATCTTACAGGGACCTTTAGATAATATAATATACATGTCTGGGCTCTAACCCCACCAGTTAGCTTTGGGTTGGCGCAGGGTTGGGCCTATCAGGATCTGGATTCTGTCTCTATAGCTTGTCTCCATTTTCCTATTCCACTTTAAACAGGGGCACTGGCCTGGCTTCCATGTTCTTATCAGGCATGTTCTTGTTAGGGTTCACTCTCTCTCAAAGGCCTTATCTTCTGTCTTTTTCCTTCCTAGATGATTATACTTACTACCTGTGACATCAGAATTAGCTTGTTCAACACAATGTACAGTAAGAGAACGGCCGGTTCACGGATTCTGACCTAGTGGAGTAAGTTCATGAGCTCACATAACTCCAGTTTTTCCTGGTAGGATGCTTCTGACCATCAAACATTGTATGTAGAGAAGATGAAGTGGAGGTGCATCACTAAATGCCACAAACATGCCTAAAAGATTTGAAGACTTTTTTGCTTGGTAAAATGTATTTATTTGTTTACTATTTGACTACTATACTACATATGAATTCAGTCTCTCAGAATCAAAAGAATAAATGTTTTATATTTTTTAAAATGCAGACACACATCCACTATTTAAAAGTAAAAAGATAGTGATATTCCAAGAAGAGTAGTTTCAACATTGAAGCTCGTTTTACAGCATTAGAAAGAACCGTATTATTGCTAGCCTAAGTAAAATTGAACTGTTCTCTGAAGCTTTATTATAATATAAATCTGAACTTTTCTGAATAGGCTCATAGCATTTTAGAAATTGCAAAACCCAACCCATCATAGGCTCCAGGATATAAAACCTGAGAAGTCATTTGAAAAATTTCCCTTTTGAAAAAGAATGCTTTTGTGGCTACAGGAGACTTCTTGGGAGTGTTTACAGTAGGCCAGGAACCCAGAAGCCATTATAGTTTCAGGAAATCAGACAATGTGCAACTGGTTCTCACTCCCTGAAGACAGTTGAACAGGGTGATTCTTGGATAAATATCAAGGAAACTCAAGTTAATATCAAGATTCCATAATACTGGAGGCATCAGGGATATAAAACATCTTTCAAGGCAACCTAATGGCAATGAGTGGAATCATTTATGCTGTCAAAGGCATACTCATAAGGCCAGGGCTACTCAAGCATATTAGAAAGACTTTAGTTTTCATGGATTTTTTTTAGAATCCCCCTTAGTAGACTAAGTGCCATCTGAATGTGCATGGGTGGAGAATCATCTACTGGAGTATGGGTAGCCGCACAGAAGCCTTATTCCTAAACAAACCTGGTTCTCTCTCTCTAAGCAGTCAATTGCCTCAACTAGGAATGGGATTTTACTCTATTTCCCCACTCCATCCTGGGATTTTTTTTTCTAGCTTGAAGTTTAAAGTAGTTCACTAAATTGTTCAAGGTCATATATAGGATGCACATTCTAGTCAAAGCCTAGATTTGGGGGTTAGAGCTGAGAATTGGGGAGGGTGTGCAGAGGGAAGCATCAGACAGACTCACCCTACCCAGCCCTGACAAAGGGTATTCTGAACCTGACTGTGCAGAGGGGTTGGAATATGGTTGGTGTAGGTTGTGGGTGAACAGTGTGGGTCCTGGCTTGGCCTTGGAGGTTCCAAGATGGGTAAGCAGGGGTAGACAGACTAGGCTTTTTGACACTGTATGTGAGACATGGGCTAGATCCAACTAAAATTCAATACTTACAGTACACTTGAATTTCAAAACACTATGAAAAACAAAATATTTGTAAAATGTGGATTTTAGTAATCCTGGTGTTGGTATTGTTGTTACATTGCTATTCTGAAGCTACTACGGGTTAATAGTAGGCAAGGACAAACAAATAATTATGTGTATTCAAATTCCATCCATATCACTATCACAGAGAACTTAGATTCTAAGTGTATAAAAGGGAGAAGTAGATGATGGGCCAAGAAAAACATGATCTGAAGAAGTATCAGTGTGGATCACTGACAAACTTCATGTTAAAATATTAAGAAACAATGAATATCTCTTACCAATAAACACCCTAAATCCCAGATGTAAGTCTCAAAATTACTTTTTTTAAAAATAAAATTTAACTACGAATCTTCATAGAAATGATAATCTGAGGCTGAATATCAGATATTTACTTTATGAATAATAACAGTAACACATTGCAGTTATGAACTAGCCACAAAATAATTTTATGGTTGGAGTCACCACAGCATAAAATAAATATCTGATATTCGGCCTCTGTAAGGTTCATGACCTACAGTTTGAGAAACACAGCTTTAGAGGACCAAAACTCATCAAATACATAATAAGGTGGCTCATAAGCTGTAGTCTGTCTAGTGCAACAGTGGCTGTCTCCCAATGGAAAGGCCAAGAATCTAATAGTTGTTCAGTCCATAAGGCTGGATGTCTCAGCCGGTCTTCAGTATACATTGACATCCTGAAGAAGCAGGCCCAAATACCAGTGAAGGAACGGACTTTCTGGTGATGGTGAGGACAAACAGGCAAAGAGAAAACCCTTCCTTCTCCAAGTCATTTGTTTTGGCTGCTACCAGAAGGTGCGGCCAGATGTGGGGTGAATATTCCCGCCTCAGATGTTCAGTCAAGAAAGTCCCTCACAGATGTGCCCAGATACTTGGGTTTCATTGATTCCAGAGACAGTCAAGTTGACAACCAAGAAAAGCTATCACGTAGGCATTCAAGAGATGATTGCTATTAGTTAAAAGACAGCAAAAGATCTTTATAATTTTTATACTTGACATGACTTTAAAAACCTCTTTAGCTTTTTAAAAGATCTCGCTAGTCATCTTTAGAGACTTCTTTTAATCTGAGGAGTGAAAAGAGAATGGAGTCTCTCCCCGGCCTTTTCCGTAAGAAACCTAAAGAAGAAAAGTGTTGAACAAGTAATAACACAGTCAGATTATCACCATTTGAAAATCTCTAATGAATATCCAAGCATATGAGTTGACCCTACAAAGAAACAGTCAGCAAAATTCAAATTATAGCACATCACAAGATAGACATAATCCACTCAGACCAATAAATCCAAAAGAACAATGGAAGTAGAGCTTAGACATTTAAAGGGCCAGTGTTTCAGAGGTTTTCATCACAATGTGTAGCCTGTACTCGAATCCCTGCCCACTCAAGCCAAATGTCAAATTTATACGTACAAAATCACCGGAATTTTGAAGGTTAAAGTCTTGGTCCACTTAGTAGAAATGGATGCACAGGTCAGCAGGAAGTTGTAGAAAGGCTGGAAGCGGATGGGACTTCCTGTGATGCGTGGAGGGTGGCTGTAGTTCCAAGCTCCTTCACTCACGATCCCTAATGCACACATCAATCATCTGTCATCACCGTAGGTGACCACAGGAAGGAACTGACAAAGCAGGAGCTTGGCACTCTGGAGTATTAGGCTGCATTCCCGACCTTGTCATTACACACTGCAATGTACAAACAGCACTTGGTTTTATAGAGCCCTCAGTTTCCATGTTGGTTGGCAGAGCTTTTGATTTTAAGCATGATTATGATTCTGTGATGTTGGTTGGAGCTGGATGGCCAGCAGCGAGTGGACAGAACCCACGAATAGAGCCAAAGGAGCAAAGGCATATCTTTTACTAACATTCCCAGAGAATTTGTCTATCAAAAGAGCAGGCAGGCACCCTGAAGCTGCAGGGGCTGTGGTTCTTCATTCCGCTTCCTGTTGCTTTCCATTTTTAAAGGACCAGGGTCCCTTCCAGTGTGTGAGAAGTCTTGTTCTGGGCAAAACAATATTTTGGATTTATCTGCACCCTTCAAGGCTGAAGTTAGTTTATAACTGTTAAAGTTCTTGATTTGAGTTTGTTGTTTGTTTATTTGAAATGCCAGTGGGGCAGCTGCTGGGGGATGTTGAATTTGGGAGATGCCCTCATCCTAAGTAAAGCATCTCTGTCCCTATGGGAGCATGTAACC
Source organism: Phyllotis vaccarum (assembly GCA_033318265.1). NCBI lineage: Eukaryota > Metazoa > Chordata > Mammalia > Rodentia > Cricetidae > Phyllotis > Phyllotis vaccarum. The sequence goes on from JARWLC010000005.1 coordinate 59,412,387, forward strand.
TCTCCTTTTAGGCTATGTGGGGCTCTCAGTCTCTGCCTCTAGGCAGGCAACCTAGAGGGTTCCACCAGATCAGGTCATGCAAATGTTCACTCCACTTTCCCCAAATCCTATAATTCACTTGAAAACAAATTTGTCATTCATTCATCACACACACACACACACACACACACACACACACACACACACACACACACACATTTCAAGTTTCTAGCGCAAGAGAGGAATCAGAGAGGGAGTGGTGAGTGGCCCAGATGGCTCATGCAATTCTCCTTCAGACTATGATGTCACCAGCGTGTCTATAATTTCCTACCAATCTCCCCAAGCTTCGATAAAGTGTGGTTTCTTCATCTTATGTTGTCTTAGGTTTCTGTTTCTGTCTCGTCAGAAGGGAGAGGAGGGAGGGAACAAAGCGAGAAAGACAGAATTGACAGTTTCCAGGGACCTTAGCAGAGCAGGGGTCTTCGTGTCTGTGTGTTCAAACTCTTGGGCTAAAAGAAAAGTCCCCCGGGAAAGAAGTCTAGCTGTAAAAAGTTGAAGCCAGACAGAGAGCCCTGGAAGACAAAGGGGACTGTGTTTGCTCTGACCTTTGCCAGTTGGTTCTGAGGCAGCCCCTGCAGGGATGGTGTTAGTCTGAAGCTCTAATCCCAGACATCCCAAGAGCCAGAAGTCCAATCAAAGGTGGCCAAGTGTTAGTGCACGGGCCAGCACACAGGTGTTCCAAGACAATGCGACTTTGGAAAGCTGACCAGGCCTCTAAGCCCTCAGAGCACCTGGTAAGATGGGATGAGGGGTGAATTTTGGAAATTGGACCCTAGTTTGTCTCTATCACACCTGTCTTTATGCAAACAACAGTAGGCATGCATGCGGGGGGGGGGGGGGGGAGGGCTGAGTGTTTCTTGTGAATTAAATTCTAAACATGCTCCCAGCCCATAACAGTTCTTCTAATAGATAACATTCATACAATTTCTTTCAAGTTAGGTAACATACACAATTATATTTTCTGGATTAAAAACCATGGCATCCCTAAAATTTGGCACCATGATCTTAGTTAATTCCAAACTCTCCTGAAGTTTTCTCAAAAGTTCATACAAAAGTCTCTTTTGTGATAATAGGCTTCAGTCTCATAGAGGGGCTGGGAATCCTCCTAGACCCACAGATCTCTCACAAACTGCCCACTGTGTCTGAGAGTTAAGAAGACAAATGGGAGACCCAAGCAGGTAACATTTGAAAAAGGCAAACAGTGGGTAGATACACGTTCAGTGAAGAGGCCTCCATAAAGAACTCAAGGTAACTCTCCTGCTTTAGGAGACATTCGCCTTTCCTAGACTAGAGAGTAGTCGGCAACTTTCATACTAAAACATGAATTATGGCAGACTCACCCAGCATGATGGTCACACATGTTGGGCCCCGAAGTGCACTAAAGCTTACTCTAAGTGGCCAGGGATGGCGGACGTGCATGGAAGAAGCAGAGGGCCCTGGCCCAGGCTTCGGCATGGGACATCAGGCATTCTTGTGGTGTTCTTTTCAAGGTTCAGAGCCTCCTTTTAGAAAGGGGCTTCTTTCTTACTGCCTACATGTTTTGCTTTCTGTGTTCTTTACAGAATGTCTGTTTTCCTTTTAAATTAGTGACACTCAAAATAATCACCTCTAAACAGGGTGTTGGAGATGTCAAGATTTTCTTACACAAAAAGGAAGTGCTTAGACATAGCTTGTACCAGAACTGTGTGTGTGTCCTAATAATCTAATCACAAGTTGCAAACGGTTTAAGTAGAAAGCATATTTGTTATTCTACATACAGCCTAGCCCGGCCACTTAAGCATGTTTAAAATATTACAGCATCCTACACATCACTGAACTCAAGGCAGTTTTTCAAATTGGTTTATTTTATTGGGTACATATAGGTATTTTGCTTGCATATATGCCTGAGTACCATGTACATGCAGTATGTGAAGAGGCCAGAAGAGGGCACCGTAACAGACGGTTGCTAGTGGCCATGTGGGTGCTGGGAACTGAATCCAAGTCCTCTGGCTGTTCTTAACTATGAGCCATCTCTTCAGTGCCACCCAAGGCCAATGTTATAATGAATTGTTGACCACCTTGTACCGCTTCCTGGACAGTGTACCAGAGTAGAAACTGAAGTGAGTATGTGGATACACCTCCATCTTACTATAAATGTGGGGTAGCTTGTTGATCCTAAGCTGGAATTGTGGTTATTTTTACACCATAAATAATATTTTTTGAATTTTTTATTCTAAGTCACATCTTTCCAGTCTCCCTTTTATTGGAATGTTGCAAATGCTTGACTCAGGTACTGGACAGTGGAGAGCTGTATTTTTTTAAGGAACACATTTATTATGTCACATCTTTGAGATTAATGGTTCACGGTGTAATTGGACATGAAACAGACCTCTGGGAATGTGAGCCACAGCCCTTGTCAGGTGATCCTTTTCTATTTGCTCATATTTATATGCTAGGATAGTGATGCCATATTGACTATATAAACCTGTTTATATGTTTCTGGGCCATAAACCAAAAGGGCTGCTCCCAGGTCATGAAGAGAAAGGAAGCATGGATATGTCAAAACTTCAAGAGACTGACATGGATGCTCATAAAGCAGGAATGGAAGTGGTGGGGTATGTGCAGCTGTAGTAGAAACCAGCCAGGAGCCCTCAGGGTTACGAGAATAGTATTAAAAGGAAGAAGGAGCTCCCAGTTTTCCAAGATGCCTGGTAAGGTGAGTGTAATTTTCTTCAAAACAAAATGCAAAGGGTCTCCCTTATTCATATCTCTCCTGTATACTCACAGCCCCCCTCCCCTCGAGATCACAATTGCCTTCTGTTTGGCGGGCGATCCTTGAAGAATATCTAACACAGTTACAACAGTCCTATATACACAGATGACTACATAAGCATTAAAAAAACTTTTGTGATAAGAAGTTAAACTTTACAAATAAATAGCTGTAGCTTGTGAATATGTTTTCCCCGATTGCAGACTTTGGCCACTGTGAACCCTGTCAGTGGCTTTTGCTTTATCTGCTCTTTACAAACCCCTATCTCTCTGTGTTGAAATTAACCAGAATTTTCTTTCTCTAGGCAAACTTGCCATGAATAGATCTCACTGGATGCAATTCTAGCTTTTTCCTGTTTCATTCCCTGTTGATTCTTTACGTCAGTGATGCTTATTATGAGATGAATAGGCCCCTGACAGTTCGCAATGGAATCTCAGAACAAGAGGAAAGTCACAGAGACTCCACTCCATTTGTGCTTCTGGGTTTCTCTGGTGCTCCTGTTCTTACCACCATGGGGCACAGAGCCACCAAAGTAGTTCAAAAGACAGTCAGCGTGCCCTGAGTCGCTCCGAGAAACAGGAATATGACATGTGTCGGTACAGACATAAAGACATATCTGTGAAATAAATGATCTGGCATTGTACAGCCATAAGGGCATGTCTGTGAAACAGAAGTGATCTGGCGTTGAGGATGCCAGCTTATTGGTAGAGGACACTGCAGTCACTCAGAACTATCCCCTGTGCCATACTGTTTGGTACATTCACTTGACAGGGAGGCTCTGGATGGCTTCTGAGACTGACTCATCTGGGTCACGGTACTCTGGGTGCTCAAATATACCCCCAAATATCTTTAAAATCAGAACAGTAAAATCAACTGTTAGGCCAAAGGAAAAGTTTTATGTATACTATGTATGAATTCTTTATACTAATAAAGTCGTAAAAATCATTTTAAAATAAATACTTAAAAAGCAATTCAAGACATCTGAAAGAAGCTTGGCTTACAACAGCAGAAGATCCATGAAAATGAAATTGTAAGTCTAGAGGTAGCCCTGGTACAGCAGCCCCTAGGAGATAACAATACCTGGTATAGTCAAAACAAAGCTTGCTTGTTCAAAAATACTCTACATTTATGTGGCCAGTATTTCGTCATTTTCTTGCAGGGAAAAGAAATGTGACCAGTAGACCATCAGAGTGGAGTCCAGCATCCCTACTGCCCTGGTCCTGGCTGCTCACTGTGTATGTAGTCCCTACATCACTGGTCCAGGTCTGTTTAGACACACAGAACGAGCCACTGTACTAGGCCTATCATCCAGGTGTCGCCTCTCTTTGTACCTTCCACTTCCTCGGGGCACTTCAAATTGCTGCTATTGGAGAAGCCTTCACAGTATTGCTAAGACAGGGGCTGAGGCAGAACTGTGCTTATGAAATGCAGGGCCAGACTGACGGCCAAACAAGTAAGTATGCTTGTAGCAAAGCCTGGAGGCCTTATGTTCCCTGGAGCTTGGTAATGAAAGGAGAGTCCACACCCAAGAGAAAGCATCTCTCTGAAGCATGCCATGGCGCACAATTACCCACTCCTGTAACATTAAATGGTAAAGAAATTTATTTTTATTTTTTTTAACTTTCTATTAATTCTTTGTCGATTTCACACCATGCATTCCGATCCCATTTAATCTTCCAGACTCCTTACATCTGCCCTCTGCCCTTGCAACCTTCCCTTACTCACCCCCGCCAAAAGCAAAGCCAAATTTATAAGAAAAAACAAAAAACCAAACCAAGAAATAAAACAAAAGCAAAAGAAGAAGAATCGTATTGTAAAGCAGTGCTGGAGATATATCATAACCGATCATTTGAATAGCTATGCATACCCCTCCCTCCCCAAAGTTTTTATTTTTTAGGGAAAGTAAAATAGCATGATTTTTTTTCCTTTTCTCGTGAGATGTCATTTCACCACAACTCTAAGACCGGCTTCAGAGTCCCCATCAACCTGCCCCAGCCACTCCAGCAGAGCTAAGAGCTCCAGCCAAGGGCTATGTGACTTCTTTAGAAGGGAACACAAAGTGCATCTCCTCAGCTGCTCCCCACTTTCTCACTCCTCTTTAGCACTTGTCACCCCCTTCCAAAAAGTCAGACACTTCAACAGGAACATTAAGGGCCAGTGGCCATCTGCCTTCTCTTTGAACTGGGACCCGTTGGGTTCTTAGAGCTTCTCTGCTGAGACAAAGGAGCTGAGCTAGATGGTTTCTGCCTGCGTCTTCCGGGAATAGCAGATCCATTCTCCTATCTTCTCCATTCTTTTTTTTTTTAAGGGAAACATTCTAAAGTGCTCACCCTCATGTTGGGACCCGCCTACTCCCTCTGAGGTGACAGCCAGAAATAGCCCCTATCCACTAGACTTACCGTGTTCACATTCTTATTCTTTCCAACTTCATGTCATTATGGATATTCTGACTGCCTAACACCCGCTGTTCTTCCACCGGCCTCTATACCATAGACATGACCTAGAATGATTCTCTCTTAGCCCTTTGATTACATCATGGCTTGGCAATTTGACCTTTCCTCCCACCAGTTGGAAGGAAGGAAGGAAGAGTTTTGTTTTGTCCAATAGATAAATACGTAACTTCCTTTGCAGGCAGACAATAGAAAGACTGAGCAAGAAGTGGTTACGTTATGATTAATGACCTGTTTGCATTTGAGTCAAGATAAACTGGGCAATTGGATGTGCTATGGATCTGCAACCTCATGCTGAGCAGCCCACGGAAGCTCTGTGGAACTGTGGCATCCTATGCTCCCAACTAGACAGTACTAATGACATTTCTGGGAGCCAAATAATGTTTTAAAAAATAAAACATTGTATTATTCATGCTTTGTTCCCTCTCCAGTGCTCCATTGTATTAAGAAAGGAATCGGTCTCCTTTGCAGATTATACACCCGCCTGCTCACATACTGATCACTTTGAAAGGGAACAGTCTGCTTGGTAAGTTCTCTTCTCTTGGGAGATTTCAAGGCACACACCATGCTCCTGTCTCTTAACACACTATCTCGGAGGCATTCCATGTTAAGAATTTTAGACTGATAGAACATTTGAACGCATGGACATCATCCATGAGCTTCCTGCATCCCCAACGGAAATAACCCTTCCCCCAAAGCCCGGAAGTAGACTGGTTCATTTGTTACACTTGATGAGCCTACAGCTGGCAAAATACTGTTGCCTAGAAGTCCCTGGTTCTTACCCAGGTTCCTCACCAATGCTGCACACTCTGTGGCTTAGGATGGGTGTGTAGTCACAGGTATCCACTACTGTGGGACCTGGGGGAGTTGTCTCTCTGCCTGCTACAGTATGAGTATGAGGTGTCCTCTAAAGGCCTAGGGTTAAAGGTTTGCTCTGCAGTCTGAGGAGCCATTGAGAGGTGGTGAAACTTAGCTGGAAGAAGTCGGTCATCACTTTATTTGTACCTTTTACAAGCGATATTGTGATCCCAGCTACTTCCTGACAGCCATGAGGTGAATATAACTCCTTTGCCATGTGCTTCTACCACAGGGCATCATGATCACAGCCCCTAAGCAATAGGGCCAAGTGACAACAAAGCTACATTAAATTTTTCTTCTTCATCATCATCATCATCATCATCATCACTGTGAGCTATGCAGATGTGAGCAGGTGTACCATGGCCTGCCTGTGGAGGTCAGAGGACAACTATGTGGGGTTGCCCTTTCAGCTTTACATAGGTCCCAGGGATCAAACTCAGGGCACTAAACTTGTGTGGCAAATGCCTCTACCCGCCAAGCTATTCTGTTGTCCCTGAACCTAAATTTCTGACTCCATAAGCCCAAATAAACTCTTCTTTCTTTTAATTTGCTTATCTTGTACATTTTGTTAAAGTGAGGAAAAGCTGACTGCTAGCCCCCACCCCCAATCCATGCCCCATGCTTCCTTTACTTGTCCTTTCTCTGGGACGCCACTCACCATTACCACAGTCTTATTCTCTCTAGAACACTGCAGTGGCAGTCACACGTGAGATAAGCTTTTTAGATGGACACTTTTCATGTAGTCACGTGTATCAAATTCTCTTCCGTCTTTCCTTGGTTTGATCAGTCATTTCTTTCTATCACTAAGTAGCAGTGCATCACGTAGTTGTAAAAGAGCTTCTTTACTCATTCCTCTATTGAAGCATCCCTAGTCTTCTGATTATCTACAATTATGGGTAACGAGGCTATAACATACATGTGTAGTGTTGTGTGTAAACAGCTTCATACTCTTTTGTTTTTTAAAAAAACTATCATTTCACATAATGAAGATATTTCATATATTATATGTTCTCTACATTTAATGAACATTTGGGCTATTCCCAGGCTTTTGACACTCTACACATGATGTTTTAATGCATAGCCTTGGTAAAAAGCATTCTTAAGATAAATTCTTATGAGTGGAATTTCCAGGTCAAAGTGCACAAGCATGTCGTCATTTTGATGTATATTTCTAAATTGACCTCCATAGAGGTTGTAAAAATGCAGCCTCCCCAGCAGTGTGTGGGAGCCCTGATGCTCTACAGCTTCTGTTATTCTTTCCTGGTGAAACCTTTCTCCATCCATATCTTCCCACGACCCTGCAAGAAGTGCTGACCAGCTGTCTATTGGCCCTATGCAAATCAGCTCTGTGGGCTTCTCTTCTTTTGTACGTTGATGTTCTTGGCCATGGATTCAATGACATTGTAGAGAAGAAGTTCTTCCTGAAGCACCATTCATTAAGGGTCTTCCAAAAGGCATATGCACTTAATGGTAGACAAACAAACAGCAAATTCTTGCTAAATGTCTAATGACAGTCAATAATAACAATTCTTGAGTATTTTGAAAACCCCAAAGTCTAATTAAGAATACCTTGGAGTCACTGACCAGAGCACACAGTAGTAACACGTGAGTCAAATAATAATGAACAATCAAGAGATTCTGAATGTTATTGAATAGCTGTTCATTGTGCTCTGGGCACCATGGCAAGAAGTTTTAGGGTACCCCAAGTTTTATGAGTTAGATATTATAGTACCTATCAGATTCATTCAAGTTCTGGAAGAATCATGGTGTTGCTTAAGCATTAAGTTTCTCATATAAAAAGCATGAGGTATTATGAGAGTTGATACTGTGGGATATTGCTTTTGTGCACTGTAAAGATTTGTTGTTGCTCATATCAGTTTAATAAAATGCTGATTGGTCAGTGGGACATACATGTGGGCCTAGTGACTATGAGGTGAAGTGGAAGAGCAGAGCTGAGACACAGGAAGGAAGATGAGAAAGCTGCACTGAAGCAAAGGTACCAAGCCACGTGGCTAAACATGGATAAGAATCATGGGTTTGTTTAAGTGTAAAAGTTAGCAAGTAATAAGCCTCAGCCTTGGGCCAAACAACTTTTAATCAATATAAGCCATTGTGTGATTATCTGGGACTAAGTGGCTTCAGGACTGCTGGTCCAGACTGCAGGGCTAGGCAGGGCCAGAAACTTCTGACTACGAACTGACCCTATCAGCTGTATAATCCACCCTGGATTCCCAGCTCTTTGCACTGCCCTGCAGAGCGGCAGGTTTAGATTCCAAAAAGTTGCTCAGCATTCTTCGTGGTACCTACCAGAGCCCAGAGAGGCTTCCTGCCTTTGTTCCTCTGGCAAGTCATAAAAGAAAAGATTTGATTGGGTCTTTTTGTCCTCATCAACTTAGGCATGCTCATTGTTCAACTGTCTTGTCCAACCTTCCTCAGAGGCATCTCCCCTCGTATGGAATTCCTAAGTGGTGTCCTGTGTCCTGTAAATGGCTTTTGAAAAAATCTAATCAGCTGTAAATCACCCAGAGGGCTTAGTTTCACTTAAAAGTAAAATGGTATAAGTCATAAAAACTTACCTGGGGTGTGGGCAGGGGTAGAGAAGTCAGTTGAAGCTGCTTTTGTTCAGTAGTAGTTATATAAGGGAAAGCATGTTAAGTTTTACGGACTTCTGCAGGCCATCCAGTATGATTCCTATCCACACACAGCACAGGCCCATCTTACCGTATCAGCAGCTAGTCTTTTAAGTACTCACTCTTAACCACGGCCTGCCTCGTTAGCCAGCAAGATGCAGAAAATCTATTGCCTGCGGAGATCACTGGAGAGAACAAAAAGAAAACATTAATCCTTGGCCTTTGAGCTGCAGAATCTGAAATCCAGATGTGAAACAAGAGACTCCGAAGATTATATGATCCGAATGAGCCAGATTTCTGACCACCAGACACTAGATAAAAATTCCTTGAGCTTGAGGAAGGATGAGGTGAAAGGAGACTGTGGCCAAGGGAGTCTGAGGAGGCAGGTGATGTTGTTCCCTGAGAGTTCAAATCCATGAGGAAAAAGGGCTGTGGTGAGAATGAGGGACATGGGGCGCAGCTTGGAAATGCTATCAGGAGCAACCTCTCTCACCTCAGGCAAATGGGCAGTACTAGAGAGAGCAGTGGAGAGAGAGAGCCTTGGTAACAGAGCTGAAGCAGAACAGCATAGATTGTCTACAATCTCAGAAGACAGTGAGCCCCTTAAGCAACCTCACTCTTGGCCCCAGAAGAATGCAGAATGGTGCTCCCAGCCTGTTTGTGCAAGGCATCTTGAGAACCAGAACTCTCTGACATATGCTAGTAAATGGGTGCCCACGTAACTAGGAGTCCTATAGCAGATGCTGTGTGCATAGACAGCGACAAAGGTTGACTAATTTACTCTGTACATTTGTAGATTTAGGAATTCTTAAGCAAATGACAAAGCCTTGCAGTGGCTGAGATTAAGTTTCGTCTTTAGGGGAAGCAGAGGTAAGGAAAGAGTTTCTTTAAAAGCTATCCACAGATTAAGTCTTTTGGGAGCTTTACTGGGAATTTATGCACCCTATAAGGAACGAAATGCCCTCCCTTAGAGAGAGAGATGGCAGGGAAGTAAATTTTTTTAAAAAATTCATGCACGTGGACCAGAATATATAGAGAAAGCTGAGAAGCTATTTCCCAAGATTCACCTTGCAGTGTCCTGCTATCTTGGACTCCCATATGACCAGCACTGGGCACATGTGTGCTAAGTTACTTTGAGTTCTATCATGCTTAATACCCATGTTTCAAGCCCCCTCACCCTTTATTGTACCATAGCACTTAAGAAATCTAGACCAAACTAGCATTAAAATTCTATCTGGATCTCTGTATCTCTCTGTGTTCTTTCTCTGTCTGTCTCTCTGTCTTTCTGTCTTTCCCTCTCTTCTGTCTCTATCTGTCTCCCCCCGACACACACACAACACACACTTCAAAAGCCCACAAAGATGGAATAGTAGAAGATCCCCACATATCTGTCATTTGACTTCAAGAGCTATTAACTCTGTCTTGTTTCATTAATATCTTAACCCATTTCTACATGCTATGTTATTTTGAAGCACATCCCTGAGAATGAATCATATACTTTTGTTCATAAATATTAGTATGGATGTTTAAAATACAATTATTCGAAATAAATAAAGCTACAATGCCAGTATTAAATTTAAAAATTAAAACTAGGCATGTGGTGCCCATTTGCAGTACTTGCATTGTGAGCAAAGGTAGGAAGACATGAGTTTGAAGCTGGCCTGAAATGAGTTTAAGATCCTGTGTCAAAAAGAGTAAAGGATATTAAACATTAAACTGACTCTTTAACATCATCAAATATGCAAATATGGCTTGAATTTACAATTACCCTAACTTTTCCAACATTATACTTCTTATTTCCCAAATAATGGCATTCACTGAAGGGGGCTGGCAGAGACACGGAGTCTCTTAGTGTATACAGTCTGTTTCCATCCCCACTTGTAATTATTGCTTAAATAACCCTGACCCTTTGTCCTGTAGAACTTCCCACAGTCTGTGTTGTCTGATTGCATCCCTGGGGCTTTGCTTCTCTGTCCTCTGGGTTTCCTGTCTTTAGATACAAGAATCTTAGCCAGATGTTGATTCTTGTCTTTGTTTTCATTTCATTTTGGGGGGGGGCGTGGGGGGAGAAGGGCAAGAATTCTTCATCTGTGCTGGTAGCTTTTCCAGCAGGTAGGTCACAATACTTGGTTGTCTCTCTTTTAGTATAATGAGCACCATTTATGCCTATTCTGGATAACAGGATAGTAGGAGTCCTATTATTTTTATGTGTCTCCTTATGCATTAGCCACAATCATCTACAAAAGGAAATTCCCCCATCAAGAATCATATGCCAGTTGGTACTATTTATTTCAGGAAAGCCGTATTAATCATTGATTTTCAGAACAAAGGGCTACTTCCTCCTAATAATGACTAATTGGTTGTTTTTGTTTTACAGTATCATTTGAAACTCATATTTGTATATGTGTCTGGTACATTTCACCTCATGGTAGCTCTTTCTGTGTGCTTATTTTCTTGTCTTTGCCCCATGGTAGCTCGCAACCTTGGTTTCTGTGCCTGGGAAGAGGGGTTTTCTGTGCTGGGAAGAGGGGTTTCCTGTGCAATTGTATTTTCAGTTTTACAGTGAGGTAATTTTGGGGCAAGCTGGGACAAGCAGGCCATATTAACATCATTGGTCTTCCTGCTGACTTAGATAAAATAACGAATTCTAAGTTCACTCTAAATTTCCTGCTCGAGATTTGGATTTAGCTATTTCTCTAAGAACAAATCGGTTTCTATGACTAGGAAACAGATTTAAAGACTCAATTTTCTGGCTTTTTTAAAGCATTAAGCTTTGCATTTGTATCTTACTCCATTTGTGTGGTTATAAGAATTATATGCAAATGATGTTTATAAAGCTTGTTGCTTGAGACACAGAGTCATGACTGTGAGCTCACACTGTAGTGGCTGTGCTAGCAACACAAGTTACCTCAGGGAAGCATCCACACATTTAGGGTGAGCTATGGTAAAGAAACATAGAAGGGGCCAGGGACTCTTTAGACATATGCAGTACAGTGTCTGTGAACTGGAATGTATTCTGTGCACTTCGTTATTTTTAGACTTTAAATTCAAACCATCAGTGCGTCAAACCTTTCAACAAAATATTAGGCTGTGCTGTCAGACCTGAAGCCATTTGTAAAAAGCCTTAGGATGTTTGGTTATGACACCTGAGAAGTCTGTGTTTATGGTAAGCTTCTTAGCCTGATACATATGTGCATGGTGAGGGGAAGAAGTTTCATTCACAAGAGTCGAAAAATTGTGTGTTGAGAGAGACTTTGAAAGACTAGTATTGGAGACAGAGATTGAAAAATTAGCAATCACGCTTCCCTTAGAAAATTCTGAGGTTCATTGTAGATTCATCAGCTGCAAGTTATACTGGCTAGTCACGAACGTCACTTCCATGTGGGCTATTTATCTGAACCAGTCTTAGCTGCTAGTTATAGCGAGGCCCTGTGTTTGTGATGTGCATACAGGAGAAACAGATCAAAGAATTCTTGTTCTGTGAACCTTAGCAAACAACTACAAAGGGTCGGATGCGTTCAGTCCTGTCATGAGTGCCTTTCAAAAGCAGAAGTTAATGCCTGACATATGTGAGCACTGATGCTGTCCCTGATAGCCTAAGAAAAAGTCAAGGTAGATTGTGTTGACAAGAAGCAGGCCCCTCTTATCATTAGCCCACAAATAAAGAACCAGGATGCATTAGCCGCTAAGTACTCCTTGGACGTTGCAGACTGGCCGGAGTACTATGGTATCCCAGAGCATTTTATCAGAGGGCTTTTAATGCAGGAATTGAAAGCAAGGACATTACGGAGTAATAATGATTTCAATAAGCATATGCCAAGTTGATGTTTTTCTCAATTGCAGTATTGGTTTCTAAACAATGCTTTGAACTCTCACAGAGGAAACTCTTCCCCCCATTGGATTTTCTGATCATTGCCTTTTTCTTTAATTTCAAATTTTGGTTACCTCTTTTTATTGCTATTTGTAACTTGCTTCATTAATCTCCTGTGAAATCTACTAAGAATTGTTTTAAAGCTTTCTTTTTCTTCTTTAAGATTTGAGGTTGCGTATTTTAGAAGATTTTTTAAATTAATTATTAGTGTGTGTGTGTGTGTGTGTGTGTGTGTGTGTGTGTGTGTGTGTGTGTGTGTGAATGCCTTGGAGGTAAAAGAACAACTTTGTGGAGTCAGTTCTCTCCGTGCATCTTTCTGTAGGTCTTGGGGATCGAACTCAGGTTGTTAGGTGTACACCGCAAGCCCTGATCTCCAAAGCCATCTCACAGGCCCACAGAAGATACAGTCCTTTTCTGCCTCTTAACTTTGATTCTTTGTGAACTTCACATCGTACATCCCAATCTCACTTACGTCCTGCCCCCTCACACCTGCCCTCTGCCCTTGTAACCCTCCCAAAATAAAGCCGAACAATAGCCCCAATCCAACCAGCCCACCAGACAACACACAAAGGAGAAGAATCTTGGAGCGGAAGCTTGCTGTGGCTCCTGGAGTCACACAATTTACTCTTTGGTCCATACATTTTCACTTGCAAGTGTTCATTGTTAGGAGTCATTGGTCTGGATCGAGGCCTCTGGCTTCTGCTCCACCATGGACACCGGACTCTCACTGAGGCTCCTCTTGGATATCCTGCTGTCCTGTGTTATAGACCATAGTTTTGGAACTGTGGGTTCATCATCTGCTTCACACACACTAGTAGTTCATAGATGAGGTGGGTGTTGGGGTGGGCTGACTCACAGCCCTGGTTCTGGGCCTAGGTGGTCGCTTCGTTGGCTGGCCTGCCGGCTTTCCCTCATCATTACTACCTGGGCCTACTCTCCAGCACTGCCACCAGCTAGCCCAGCCGGTGCAGCAGGCAGCAAGGAGTGACATAGGCCCTCCTGCTCTCTGGTCCTCTGGTCTGCCTCCTCCCCACCTCCCCCCAACTCATCCCACCAGGGACAGCTCTACCGTTTGTCCAGGAAGGTGTATGCATTTCTTTTGTTTCTATGTAACTTTAGAAAATTATAAAATGGTATTTTTCATCCTGGTTTACCTTCATTCTTTTTCTTTACAGGATAAAAGGAGTAAACTAAGACTGTCTGGTTTGCTTCTGTCTATTGGCTCTTGCTGTCTGAGTGTCATGCCTTGATATTTGAAATACATTTTCATAAAAATTAAAGCTGCTTTAGAGATGTTCCCTTTATTTATAAAAAATATTTAAAAAGTGGTTTTTGTCTTAATGGTTCATGAAAAATTTGTCATGAATCTTTAAAAAGTGTCTTGGTTGCTATTACAAAATACTCTGATTGCTATTATAAAACACTTTAGACCAGATCATTTACAAACAATAGATATTTACTGCTCATAGTTCCAGAAGATGGGGAGCCCAGGATCAAGGTGCCAGTGGAGTCGGTATCTGGGGGACAGTGCTGCGCAGATGAACTCTGTGCGTCCTTCTATGGCAGAAACCAAGAGTCTAAGCCCTAATCTCATTTATGAGGGCTGAGTTCTGACTTAATATCAAAGAGCTTACCTTGCCATACTATCACCTTGAAGGTCGTGTTTAACTATGTGGATTTGAAGGGAAATAAACCTTCAGACCAAAGAAATTAGTGCTATCAGGAGATCTTTCTGTTCCTGCTCCCCTCTGGCCATCTGTACGTGTGGTGTATATTTGGGTTGTGCATTTGCAATTCAAGCTTTGAATCTTTTTTTTTTTTTCAGTTTTGATATGAAAACTGGTCAGGAGTGGATCAACCTGAGTTACATTTGCCCTTCATATTGCCACACACACAAATTACAGATGTTTTTACTTCTTTTATATGTCGTCTTTGGCTTGTCATTGCGTGTGTGTTTTGGTTCTGATAGTGCTGATGGCTCAAAGTATATCCTGGGTCCTTCTCATCATGACCTTGTATTTTTATGCTCTATTTCTCATCAAGTTTCACATTTTGTGTGTGTGTGTGTGTTTCTGATGACTCAATACCATGAGGAATCATCACACGTACATGGATCTCAGTCCCTTATCTTGTACCAGTTAGTCATGGCTTGCTGTAGCTGCCTCTGCTATATACTCAATCACGGCTCTTTCCATCATTATGTTCCTAGTTGCAGGCTTATTGCTTAAGTGATAGATTGAAGGACCAAGTTACCAAAGAAGCTCCCGCATACATGGCCTTTTCCCTTTACCGCCTCCCATGTCTGGGCTGTTCCACCGACATTATTTTTAACTTAGATGCTATTCTGTAATCACAGATCCCCCAACTGCATCATCCTATTTCTGTCCTGGACAGATGCGGTGCTTTCTTTCACTGTAGCCATAGCTACCCCATCTCCTGACTGCTTTGCATCCTTTGAAATGTCAAACAACAATTGGCCTAGGTGGAAAGTTCTTGGGCACAAGTTATTGTGAAGACTTGACCCCTCCTCCCACCTATGTTCTAGTAGTTCCTGTTGCTGTGACAACCCCTGAAGCCACACACAAGTTTTCCTGATACAGACTTGAAGGCCTTTGTATGCTTAGAGCTCTCATATGTCTTTAGAGCTTAGCAGCTTTAGTAAGGTGAGGCTGGTGTCAGTGTTTCCGATTACTCCACATGAAGTCGCTGGCTTCATCAAACTGTGGATGTAGGTCTTAAGATTCCTGTAACATCTGTTCTTCCTTCTCTGACAGGGAGGCCCGCTTATGTGGAAGTTCAAATTCCACCATGCTTGCTTTCTTCTTCTCTCGCCGACCCTCAACTATGTTCTTCTTTTTATTCATTTTCCCCACACATATTCTTTTAATCCCTGTTTCATTTTTAGGGTACCTTTTGTTCAGCTCTATTGTTTATTTTCACTTCTGTAATTACTTCTGATTTCTTTCTAGAGCCTTATAATTTTCTTTTTGAAGAAAGAGCCCAGACACCTTCAGCTATTTGGTTATCTCTGGGCCCAGCTAACTACCCTTTGTATTTTGTCTGTGTGACGTCATGTTTTCTGGAATGTCAATCCACCTTTTGTCACATTTCTCCCTGGGCTTCTCTGGTAGGACATTCTTGTCATGCTCTATGTGTGCTCTTCGGAAAAATTCCCCTTCTGTATATGAAAGAACTTGGTATTTTATGTAGACTAAACCATATTGGTAAGTTACTATTGTTCCTTTCTTAAAGGATGATATGGCAGAGAGGCCAGCCAAGTGAGCTGGGTCAACTAACACCTCAGATTTCTCTTTACATTATGGTCTTGTCTCCACCCTCAGCAGGGAAGTCACTCAGCCAGTTGTGATCATCAATGTGGCTCTTCCTGCCTTTCAGATGCCAGGTCAAAAGCCCACTTCTTCGTGCCCTTCTTTAACAAGGATGGTATAGTACGTCTCCCTTTTCTCAGTAAGCTTGGCATCTTTCAAAAGTAGCCCTGCTCAGATTCTACTGCTCTAGAAGGCCAAGGGCCGTGTCCAGGCAGGTAGGCTCTGGGCGTCCTAGAATCTGTTCCAATGTGTGTTTCTGGGATCCTCATTAAGTCAAGTCTAGTCTGACTGCACTGTTCAGTCAAGTTCAAGTTCATGTGAACTTTCTTTTGCAATTCTATTTTAGTTGTTTTTCTTGGTTTCGTAAAAAAAGACACAGGTGAGGTATGGCACTTCTATAGCACCACTGGGGGCTTTCACATGTTGAGAGGAGGAGTCTGGATTCATTTCTCAAACTGAATCCCATGGCCAAAAGGATCTGAAGAAGGAAGCGCTCACAGTTCAATGCAAACAGGATTTCAGATAACAGCTTAAGCATTCTCTTATCCACAGCAGATGGTTGTCATATAGCTTGCGTGTCTTTATTGCCATCTCTATAGCTGATGGCCACCCCAGAGGACACTGGGGTAATAACAGCCTCTGTGAGGATAACCTATGGTCTCATACACTCAAATTGAACCCATGGGCATCATTGAACAAATGGTGGCTAGGGAGCGTTAACAAGCCTTTGATGCAACTAGCCTAGAAAAAAAGAAGATACTTTAAAGAGAGTTGTTTTCCCACAGGCTTAGTGACTGTACCTGAATTTGCGGATATTTTAACTACTGTCTGTGGCCCCAAGACCTTGAAGTCAGCACTCCAGAACTCAGGCCACAGCCTGGTGGGATTCCAGTCCCATAAGTACCAGCCCTGCTGCCACCATCAAACGTAGGTTTTATTTAACTCTCTCCATATTTATTAATGAAGAACTGGGAGTCAGATGTTGGGGTGAAAACCTGCCATCTCAGGGAGGCAAAGAAGAAACCCAGCTGACCTTCTTTCTTGGCCAGAGATCCAGTAAGGAAGCATGTCTCCAGTCAGCCCAAACCAAAAAGTCCATGAAACTCTAAGTCCCTCCCTACTCCTTCCTGTGGGTCTCTCTATCTATCTTCCTGGCTTCTACATGCTGTCTATAGCTAATTCCTGTCAACTAGTTGCTGTTTCTGTCCTCTTATCCAAGGTTGATTTTATTATTATAGTCTTGAGTTTCACAGTGCCATCAATTATCCCACAACAGAGAGTCACGTATGCTAGCAGTCTATTGAAATAACTGACCACGGGTAAGCATTTTGAACATTCTTATGTGTGTGTGTGTGTGTGTGTGTGTGTGTGTGTGTATGTGTGACTATGTAGGGCCTCCTAGGAAGCTTCTTTTTGTGCTATTGGTTGTGAGCCTGCCCTTTAATGACAAGGCTGTCTCTCCTAGGAATTTCAGAGGAATAGCATGGCTCCGGGGAAAAGACACACCTTCCTTTGTAATAGGTTTTTGGCCACTTGTGACAATCTTAGCTCTAGCAATCTCATCCAGAAGCCACACTTAATCATATGTTATCACTTTTAATTGTTTCACTGTCCCATGCCTCTTTGGCAGCTACTCGAAGCATTTTTCTAGAGCAGAAAAGGACACAGGAGAAGAACAAGGGACAGCAGGGGAGAGAAGGTATTGAAAATGGAACTTAAAACAAAGAACGTGGTCCGAGGAAACCAGCTCTAGAAAATCTTCTGAGACTATGGGGGACTAGGTCCTATGAAGTTATTCATTTTCCAGGTAAGATTGTGTAGATTTTTGAAAAGATTTTACCTGGTGGTAATGTCTACAAACTTTTTATCAGCGAAAGTCATGTATGCCTGAGATGTCTTTTTAATTTGCTAAACCCAAAAAAAAAAAAAAAAAAGTAGACAGGAATTGGGAGGAAAAAAATCATAAAAACTGCTTTTTTTCTATTTGTTCCTGTTTCTTCTTCCTCTCTCTCTCTCTCTCTCTCTCTCTCTCTCTCTCTCTCTCTCTCTCTCTCTCTCTCTCTCTCTGTGTGTGTGTGTGTGTGTGTGTGTGTGTGTTTGTGCGCATGTGAAACATGAACATGATGGCACTTTAACAGAATGTATGTATTTGAGGAAAGTTCTAGAAAGTCTCAAAAGTCAATGTGAAAGCATTGCACTAAACTCCTAGCTTGTGCCTGGATGGGCTGTCTAATTGCCATACAGTGGTTTTTTTTTTTTTTTTTCTAAGACATTAATAGAAACCTTCAACTTTAAAATGTAAAGAAGGAATTAGAAAGGAAGGAGTTTATCAAGCACTTACTGTGTCCCAGGCCCTTAGTTCAGAGCCTTGTTGTACTGTCAGAGTTTTTCCACATCCTGATTGGACAGATATTCCTTCTCTCCTCTCTGTGTCTGGATAACTGTGGTTTGCTGGAGAGGAAGGCTTATCACTCTGTATTCCCTGTTATTCACCCTTCCTACCAAAGATATTACAAAGATCAGAAGATCCTGAGACAACCCTCAGGAAGCCATCTTGACTGGCTCTGGCACTCAGGCTGTATTAATGGTGATCATGGACAGTTTCTCACTGGTCAACTAAGAGACTTTGAAGTCAGCCAGACAGATGACACACAAGAAAAATGTTCCTTTGCAGTGAGAATCTCCATTACTAGCCACATTTTGAAAGGCATACAATGGTGGGTGCTACTCATAACAAGTTAAGAAATTAAGGACTTGTGGTCTGAGGCCAAATGACAAGGGTTGACTGTCAGCTCTGCATACCATAAAGGCAATGACTTGTCATTTCTGTATGTCCCCCAAGTCGATTTGTATAATGAGGAGAGCTATAGTCCCCTTTCTGCAGGTGATCATAGATCTTAAATCTGTTCATGCATGCACTGTGTTTGCAATGTGTAGCACCAGGAAGCGCTCTTCAGTTCTGAAACACTCAGTGCAGCTTTCTAATGTAGAGATTTTCTTTTTCTCCAAATTTAAATGAAATCATGACTTGGAAAATAATTTTATTATTGAGCAAGATTGTTCCAACAAAATGTGTTGCGTAAAAATTTTCTAGTGTTTATAATAAAATATAAGAATAGGTAATGTGAATTTTAATATTTTGCTTTCTCTATATGTCAGGCTAACAAGCTATATTATACTCATTATATATACTAAATCTTGGAAACACTGTTTATTTATTCTCACAGCTCATTCCAACGTGGACCACACACTTCCAGAATGTAATAGTCTTACACATATGGTGACTGTTGTGTTGGTTCAGGGAGAAAGTCTGTACTCTCACTTCACAGAACAGCGGGAAGTGTTCAGAAGGACAGAAGTTTGTAGAGACAAGTAGAGTTGGACAGGAAGCCCTCTGGTCAAATGTGACACACAGGTCTTACAATCCCCTGTAAGGCGAAGTCTCATGTTCCTGGCACAGACTTGTGCTAAGTGACTTCTCAAGTCTCACTATGTCTACAAACCTCACCACCTTCCAGAAAACCAAAGAGGTAGGTCGTGAAAGTTCCACAGGCAAACATTTTAACCAAATTACCTTGACTTTCAAATTTGCTCAAGAACCAAAACATGGCATCTTCTTTATAAACCAAGAAGACACCTTTCCAGTCAGTATCCAAAGACTGCCGGGTCTGCAGTAAATTACTCTTCTCATGACATCTGTCAGAGATTTGTTCTGAGCTAGAGTGTGGGGAAATAGGTGTGAAGAAATGCCTGACCTACCTTGCATTCCTTATGGGCTTCTGACGAAGTTTTGCATGGGAGTACTGGACTCAAGAGTCTGCACTCCTGCTGTGGTTTAGATAATCCTCCAAAATTTGTGTTGAATTGACTTGCTGTTGAAACAATGCTGATAGGCCTTTGGGGTGGGATTACAGTTCTGCCCTCACAGATAGATGAATGGCATGAGTGGGAGGGGCCCTTAAAAAAAGGCCAAGGTCAGCCCTCATCCTCTGTCTTGACCCTGCCAGCTTTCCTTTTTCTTCTTAGATGCAGCATAAAGATCCTTTCTAGGTGCTGGCACCACATTCCTGACCTAATCTTCACAAATGAGTTTAACACATTTCTATTGTTTATTGATTCCTGCTCTGTGGTATTCTCTTACACCAAGAGTAAACAAAGTAAGTAGATGTCACACCACTCCAGAGAAGAGGCAGTAGAAACAAAAGCTACACTCAGGGATCAGAGGCCTAGTCACTCATGACTCATTTTCCACCGTGACTTCTAAGGAGGAGAGGCGAGGTTAAAGGCCCATCCATCTTGCCGCAGGAGCACGCAAGAGTGTCAATGATAAAATGAGGACTATGATCCAAGGATCAGAGAAAGGGGAGAGTTATAGGCCTAATTCATAGTGACAGGGTCCTTTCCCACACTTGGGATGTGTACAGGTGTAGATGGAGAGCCTGGCTGACTCTATTGATGGGTATTAGGGTATGCTCTCACACTGCCCATTTAGAAGTAAAGGGCCACCTTTTTCTCACTTATCCTTGAGGTCAAGAACATGGGTCAGCTTCTGAAGAAGACACTCTGAACTCTTCTAGAAGCTTTGGTTACTACCTCCTTGCAGGTGCTTACCCAGCCTTGACCATCCTGTGTGTAGCTTCCCTGAGACCAGGAGTTCAATGAAGAGGTTCTGTCTTGAGTACTAGACTCATCTTACACAATGGGGACAACCAACAAGTATTCTCTAGATGACTTCGCAAATTCAAAAACATGTGTCAAACATGAAATTCACACGAATAGCTAATGTGCGCTCAGTATATTCATGCTTGGATTTCTTTACTCACACTGTACATTGGGGAACCTGAGTGGCTTATCTGAATTATCAAGCTTGTGATTTCTGTTTCTATTTCTGACTTACTGGCTTATGTATGATATCTTATAGGTATTTATCAAAGAACTTGACATTTGTGAACATGATCTGTTTCATTTTAGCCCTGTTTGGTTCTAAACCTGTGAGCATGCTGTCATCTGCCTGGTTGAACACGCCCTTTTGAACTATGAATGCTTGAAGGTACTCTGCCAGAAAGAATAAGCTGCCTGGGTATTGAGATTTCAGGCCTTCTAGAGTAGATGATAACTTTGGGTCTTCCATTTGATGTGGACTTTCTCAGGCATTTATTTGGTAGCTGTCTCATAGGTTCTACCTTCTCCTCTGTATCATGTCCCATATTGGCATATTCCACAGAACTGGGGCATGTTTAATGGTCTGGAATAAGAAATTAGTGACGTACTTTTCCACCAACCCAGAAGAAAGTTAATATCATACACTCTGGGCACAAAGGACCATGTTACAGTGAGCCTGGTTAGGTAATAGGTTATATCTAGTGCTATGGCTAACTGCATTTCATCTAACATACTCCAGGGTCATTTCATCCATCCATGAGGTGGGTTGAGCACCAGGGTCATTTCATTATCCGTAAAGTAAATTGGTACTCATGGTGATTTCATCACCCATTATGAAGGCTAAAAATCCACTTTTTCTTGCCTCACAGGAAGGCAATGGATGTCAAGGTGAAGCATCAGTGTTCCTAGTACCTCACACGTGTGCACCCACAGCCAAACAAACCATAAAAGCAGTGATTGGTCTTCACCTTCATAGCATATCTACATCTGTAAGCAAAATGATACCTCATTGCTAATATAAGATGCTTCTGGCTACAATCAAGGGGGTACTTATATGTATTTCTGTCAGGAGAGCAAATCTCCTCTGGGCCTTCCTGAGAAGTGATATAATACAAAGGTCAGGGGTGCAGCTCTAGAAGCTGACCCTACTGGCTGGCCTTGTGCCTGTTACAAACCTGTTGGTGCCTTGGAGGTGGAGGAATGAGCCTATACTTCTTGGGCTTCCTTGAGGTTAAATGAACTCAAGGTGTGCATGCAAAGGTGCATATGCAGCTTGAAGCAAACACTCAGTTGACATCAGCTAGAATCAAAGGGGTGTTCCTGGCTTTCCCTTACATGAAACTTCTCCCCCATTTCAGCTTCCTCCTCCTTTACTCTTCCTCATACTCCATCCAGAGTCCACAGAGCTTGTCTTTGTTCTTTTCTGATTGGGTGGTGACAACAGGTCAACATGTCATTTTGCTAGCAATAGCTCATAATAACATACAAGAGTTTGCTGCATCATATGTTGACCTTATTGAATTGTGTTCCCCCCATCAATCATAATGTGATTTGTTTTTAGACATTATTTTGCTGGACAGCAGAAGTGTGCATTTTCCTGTCCACTTAATCAATCACCTTGGTGCTGAGCTGATGTGATTCCTCAGCGTGCCTGGACCAGGATTTACTTCACACCAGTGCATCTGTCTCGGTCTTAGATATATCTACCTAAGATATGCACGTCAATTGATGTGGGAAAGGCTCTTTGCCCAGTGTTTAAGAAACTGTTGTCTATAAGGGATTGAACTAGCAGAAGAGCTACTTGAATGAGAAGAAGAGACAAGAATTTGAAGGAAGATAGCAAAGCAGGGATTGGGTGTCCACGTCCAGGAAATTAAGAACATTTCAGACTGAGATGAGACCATCTGCAATGGACACTATCTCCTTTCTCCAGAGAAAATCAGAGAGAATTGTTCTAGGGAAAAAGCTCCACCAAAACCCAGAATAATTGGAAAAGCCCACTCAGCCCAGTATGGTTGGTAGAAATGGAGGGCAGCTTTCGCTCTGCCTTAGAGAATGGAAGATGTTGGTAGTGATGGTGGGAGGATGTACCTGAGACAGAGCAGAGAAGAGGAGAGAAAAACCAAGACACATGAACAATGAACGAGGACTTTCAAACACTAACAGTCCAGCTGTCACCACAGTATCTGAACCAGTCTGTGCCCCTAATGCAGCCAAGGATGAAATAAACTCTTCAGAGAAAGGAATCATGGAGAAAGACTATTTCACATCCCGAAGGTGAACAGAAAGCAACAGCCTTGAAAGAGAGAACAACAGGCAGTGAACACCAAAAACTGGGACTAGTGACTGTGACATTGTAGAAACCTTTGGCACGTGTGAACATCCTGGTACGGGTGTCGGCTTTGCACTACATTGCAGTGCCAAAGACAACTAACTTTAAAAAGAAGTGGGGCGTAACCAGTACCAGTTCAGTTCAGTTCAGTTTGGAAGGAGCTCTCTTAGCTATGGCCATCAAGGTGGAGGTACTTCTATATGGCACAGCTTGCATGCACCAACTAAAGCAGAAAGACTGGGTCTCACAGTCTCTGCAAATGCCTGTCTCCAGTGACTCAGCTCCTCTAGCAGGTCCCATTCCCCAAAGTTTAAAACTTCAATCAAAAGGAACTATTGAGAGAGGGATACGTAATCTTTACCAATGCATGAATTTCACACACTTTGGATTTGGGAGAGTCCACCTGAGGAACAGCATGTCACCAAATGCTTAACTTAAAATACCATAGGCATAAATAACCTTTCTCCTGAAAATCCCGTTGACTCTTTGGCACTGGTACAGTGATTTCTGGATGTGATTGGTCTTTGTTAGGCCCTATTGGTTGCCTAAGCTGCCTTGTGTTTTTCCAGAGAAGAAAGAGCACCTTATGGGAGGTACCTAGGAATAGTCAGAGATCCACAGTAACCAGAGGAAGTGTTGAAACAATTACCACAATTCTGGCACAGTTGACTTTGCCACTAGGCTTTCTTAATCAGAAATCAAACCAAGATGAAGGGAAGAAAAAAGTTGTTGAATTTGCTCTGTAGAAAACTCACAGGTGTTTAAACAAAAAGGATCAATTGGACATTTCTAAGTAGCCCCAGACACTTGAAGAACAGACTTCTGTCAAAATATTCGATGACTGTCTGAGCTTATATGAGTCCAACGTGTGGACTGATCACAGGGCAATTTTCTTACAGCCAGTCTAGACTGGATTTGACAGCTGCCAACAAAGGCAAAGCTCTGCTATAGGCCAGTTAGCCCATCTGAACCCACCTGTTGCTGTGGCCCATTTACTAATGGGAATATACAAGCCAGTGGGAACCTTCAACCTTAAAAACATGAAAAGGCCTAAGCCTTTTCTGAAAACTTGGAGCTGACTATGTGGTGTGGAAATAATGGATAACATAACTTCATGCTCCTGTAAGCAACAAATAAGAAATCTAAGCCCACAAAAATAAAAATATCTGTATGAGTCCTAAGTACTCCCTTAAGAGAATGTTTATGATAACTTAACGTTAGTTTCCATATGGCAATCTTACTAATAAAACAAATGTAGAAAAGCTGTCTTGGGTTTCCTTACACATTACATGCCTTGTGTTTTATGGCTGTGAGGTCATAGCTGTGAAACAGCCGCTCTGACAACTTGGCTATGATGTGTGCTGTTGTATTTCAGTAGCTCAGTGATTGTTCAGCAGGATGAAGAGCTCATTCTGTGCAGTCACCACCACGGAGACCATCTGCATTTCCATTTTACTAGTGAAACACAAAGGACCAGAAAGCTGGAGACATGATGTGGACTGGCTACAAAAGACTTTCCACTACAACCTTGTCAACAAGGAAGGTGCCTGGCATGCTGTTGGCGTGCCACTTTTCAAAGTGTATTCCCCTTTGTGGGTGCCTCAACCATTTGATATGAAGAGCCTCAGTCTTAGAGAGAATTTGAAATAGCCCCAGTTGCTGTTGAAAATGCAAACAGTGGCCGCGCCTGACTTCTTTGATCTTTATTGCTGTTGTTCCCCTGGGTCACCAAGACATCTAGAAGCTCACTAGATCAAGCTGGCCAAAGAGAGCAAAAGGGTAGCATCTATACCACAATAAACACTTCAAGAATATATGAGAAACAGAGCTGAAGTTAGAGGGTAGTGGGCATAACTCGATACCCACAGAAATCTATGGTTTAATAGGACTTCAAATTATCCTTTTATATACTAACAAAGAAATACAGAGCTGGGGGGGTCGGGGGTGAGTCAGTTAGCAAAGTGCATCCTGAACAAGCATGAGTATGGGATAATGAATTGTGGGGAAATGCTCTTGTACACCATAAAGATTCTTCACTTGAATTGGTTTAATAAACCACTGATTGGTCAGCAGATAGGCAGGAAGTAGAGGCAGGACTGCCAGACTAGGGGAATTCTGGGAAGAGGAAAGGCAGAGATGCAGTCCAGTCAGATGCAGAGGAAGCAGGTTGAGAATGCCTTACTGAGAAAAGGTATCAACTCATATGGCCAAACAGATAAGAATAATGGTCTGATTTAAGTGTAAGAGCTAGTCAATAATATGCTCGAGCTACTGGCCCAGAATTTATTATACTATTAAGCCTCCTAGTCAATTATTTGGGAAGCAGCTGCCTGGTACTTGGGGGTTTTTGGTGAGACAGAAACTTCCGACTACACCTGAGGGTCTGTATTGGGATTCTTAGAACTCAGAGCCAGGCATTGGTTGTGCATATCTGTAATTTTACTATGGGTACAGAGATAGGTACATCCCCAGAGCTGGTTGGCCAGTCACTTTAACCAACTGGTGAGTCTCAATGACCCTATCTCTAAAGATAAAGTGGACAGTACATAAACACACACACACACACAATTCTCCAAAGTCTTCTATAAAAAGAAACACAGAAATAGTCAACGTGTGTGGCTTTATTTAAATAGAGGAAAAATGGAAGCAACACAATGGAGATAAAATACATGTCTAAATACATTATGTTATAGCTATCTGTCCAAAAAGTGTTGGACAATTATTGTATGTATATTTACTGAAAAAAATAACTTTATAAAATTTTACAAAAGGTAAGATGAAATACTTTATACAATTAAAATCAAATTTGAGATACATAATCAGTTTTCTCAGTTTAAAAATATATCTCCCTTTTTGCAAGCATATGTGCATGCATGTGTGCATATGTGTTGACACAGTTCCGCCATACATGGACATTAGAGGACAACTTTGAGGAGCTGACCCTTTTCTTCACCATGTGAGTCCCAGAGATTGGGAGGTTAAACTCAGGTTGTCAGCTACAGTAAACATCTTTACCCCCTGAGCCATCTTATTAACCATTGAGAGATACATTAAATCAACTATTCTAAAAATGATGTTCTTTAATAATCAAAATTTCTGCAGTGACTATCCTCAGGAAGCAGAAAGTGTTGAAGGAACAGCTTCAGACACTGTGAAGAACTTTAAAATGTTTTCCAAGTCTATATTTGAGCTCTTGCTGAGACAGGCTGCTCAGGGCAATCCATCTACTTCAGCCTCCCCAGTGCTAGGAGTATAGGTATGAGCTATTAAGTTTTATAAAATTGGCTACAAAAGCTAGGTTTCTGTTTTGATCAAGATCATTTTTTAAAAAAATCACCATCCAATGAGAAATACCAACACCCATAATCTCCAAAACACTGCACTAACAGAGGCCTTTGTATCCGCATCAAAAAGAAGATGAGAACTTCTTGAATTTCACTTTTAAAAATTGAAGTAGTATTTGTTTATCTGTCATAGATAGTTTCTTCTCCTTGGGAGACAGGTATTAAACTTGTTTCAGAAGGCACAAGTTCTTACAATAATCTTTTTAACAGGAATATTTCAGCTCCAGCAAGAGCAAAGTAGAAAGATCTTCTTCATTTGAGAACGCTCACTTGAGAAATACAAACTACAGGTGGCAATCTTGAACCTCTGCATTAAAATATTAACTCCAAACACAAGTCACGACCTGCTCTCTTTCTTGTCTGGAGGATGAATACCCAGTTCACCCCAACCTCACTCCCACTATCTGTCTTACCTTTGTGCCCTGTCACCACAATCTACTGTAGGAACGGCTTCAGGAGGAAAGATGTATTTCAGCTTCAGAGGGCTTCAGCCAGTCCTGGTACGTTTAAGTCCTTCCTGGTGAGTTTCAGTCCATCGTGGCAGGGAAGACATATTAGGGTGCTCCCTCTGTGGCTGTGGGAGCATGCAATCAGGCTGTTCACACCAAGGTGGAACAGAAGAGAAGAGCCAGACTGGGGGCCACGCCCAAGTTAAAAAGTTTTGTGCCTAGTGACCTCCTCCTGCTAGTGAGACCCCTGATCCTAAAGGTCAGACAGCCTTCTAAAACACTAATGACAACAGAGAACCAGCATTTAGGACAGAAGCCTGTGAGGCCACTTCAGAATTATAACCCAGTATGCACATGGAAGTGCTCAGAGCCAAGCTGCCCCAACTGGACACACAGATTGACAGGTGCAAGAAGCCACGAAGGCCCAAGCTGGACATTGTTTAATTATAAAAATGTCCTAGTCTTTTACAGCTGCTGATAATAACATTTGTGTACAACTTTATCACTTAGCATGGTCTGCAAATTGCTAATGGTTATTACTCTGACTGATGAAGAAGGTATACCCACTGACTGGGAAATTTGGCAAGTGAAGAATAAGAAAACAATTTTTCATTACCCAACTTTCTAGAGAGGACACTAGTTGACCATTTCATTAATTTACTTTCTTTTGCATATGTGTCTAGTGAGTGGGACTGATTTTTTTACTGTATTCAGCTGATTTTTCTGGCTTTTGTTATCATATGTGAACTTATTCAGCCACACAATGAGTTGGATTGATCTGCATCAGTATTTAGACCTAAACTATAGTAAATATATTGATGTATGCTACGTACAGATAAAATCTTAAAAATGGTAACACTTCCTAGGGAGCCTGTAAATCAGGACAAACAAGAACACTTATGGCCCTTGATACGGCTCTCTGAAAAATAGTGTGATTTCGGAGGGTGTCCTACCAAAGACGCTCGCTCCAACCCCAAGCTCTAATCTACTGGATACAAGAAGGATCCTGTATGTATGGTGTCAGTGAAATCCAAGGCCAGTGTAATCTTGCCAACAGTCAGGGAAGAATGTGCACATCCCCAAACTCACCATCATTTTCCAGGAAACTATCTCTTGTTTGTTGACATTGAGTATTGCATCTTTCTGGGACATGAATTTTCCTGTCTTCTAAGAATAGCCAGTAGAGTGTAGCTGAGGGGAACTGGCTTCTCTGACGCTACTGATGTTACCTTTTCCCTGCTCCAGTCAGTCTTCCTCCTGATGGCTTTGACTGTTCTTTCGGTCTCGTTTATGGTTTTCCAGCTCAGCTTACGCAGCAATGCATCTCCCATTGGTTTTATCCTTTTGCTCCAAAAGGAATCAAGACACTGGACCGTTTTTCTGTGCACTAGGCCTCTGCTCTGCTGAAGCTCATGGGTAAGTTTTGAGATGGCCCCTTTCCTCCCCCTCTGTGATCACACACCTTCTCTGGGCCTGTGCTGAACTTTCATAGATGTTGTCAAAACACTCCAAGAGAACAGAAGGAAGCCAACAGGAACCTTGTCTCATTTGCTTGGGGCCCTAACATCTTCAACTTGTACTTCTAAGGCAACACATTCTCACATTATCTGTAAACATGGAGTCACTCAATGGAAATTTCTAGGTAAAACTACTCAGCATAGTTTATGTGCTAATTCTTTCCTGGAAGGTCAAGGGAACACTGCTCAAAAAGAAAATGTTGAATAAAGAACAATGCCCCTAGTTCTCAGGATGGCACAACCTTCTGTTTCTATTGTGTGAAACAATTTGAGGAGCATTGGTATTAGTTCTTCTTTGAAAATCTATTAGAATTCTGTGCTAAAACCATCTGGCCCTGGGCTTTTTTTTGTTTGGGAGATTTTTAATAACAACTTCTATTTCCTTGAGGGTTATGGGTCTTTTTAGGTCATTTATCTGGTCTTGATTTAGTTTTGGTAAGTGGTACCTGTCCAAAAAGCTGTCAATTTCTTTTAGGTTTTCCAATGTAGTGGAGTACAGATTTTTCAAGTATGAACTAAAGATTCTCTAGATTTCCTCAGTATCTGTTGTTATGCCCCCCTTTTCATTTCTGATTCTGTTAATTTGGATAATCTCTCTCTTCTTTTTGATTAGTCTACATAAAGGTTTATCTATCTTGTTGATTTCTCAAAGAACCAACTCTTTGATTCATTGATTCTTTGTATTGTCCTCTTTGTTTCAATTTTATTGATTTCAGTTCTAAGTTTGGTTATTTCCTGCCATCTACTCCTCCAAATTGCTTCTAATTCTTCTAAAGCCTTCACCTGTGCTGTTAGGTCTCTTGTGTGAGATTTCTCTAGGTTTTTCAAATAGGCATCTAGTGCTATGAGTTTTCCTCTTAGAACTGCTTTGTGTCCCATAAGTTTGGGCCTGTTGTGGATTCATTTTCATTGAATTCTAGGAAGTCTTTGAATTCTTTCTTAACTTCTTCCTTGACTCAGAGGTGGTTCAACTGAGAGATGTTCAGTTACCATAAACTTGTAGGCTTTCTGTGATTTTTGTTGTTTTTGAACTCTAACTTTAGACCATGGTGGTCTGATAGGATACAAAGGGCTTTTTCCCATTTTTTGTATCTAATAATATTTGCTTTAAGACTGAGTATGTGGTTAATTTTAGAGAAAGTTCCATGGGGCACTGAGAAGAAAGTATTTTTCTTTGTGTTTGAGTAGAAAGGTCTGTATATAACTATTACATCCAATTGAGTCATAACATCTGTTAGGTCCCTTATTTCTTTAAGTTTCTGTCTGGTAGACCTATCCGTTGGTGAGAGTGGGGTATGGTAGTATCCCACTATTAGTCTGTGGGGTTTGATGTGACATTTTAGTTTTAATAATGTTTCTTTTACATATGAAGGTGCCCTTGTGTTGGGGGCATCAGTGTTCAGGATTGAGACTTCATCTTGACACACTTTTCCTGAGATGAATAAGTAATGTTCATCCTAATTTCTTTTGATTGATTTTATATAGTCTATTTTGTTAGATGTTAGGATAGCTTCACTGGCTTGTTTCTTAAGTCCATTTGATTAGAAAGTCTTTCCCAACCCTTTACTCTGAGCCAGTGTCTGTCTTTGGAGTTGAGGTGTGTTTCTTGTATGCAGAAGGACAGATTCTGTGTTCTTATCTATTGTGCTAGCTTGTGTCTTTTTATAGGTGAACTGAGTCCATTGATATTAAGGGATATTAATGACCAGTGATTGTTAATTTCTGTTATTTTTGGTGGTAGTGTGTGTATGTTTTCCTTCTTTGGTGTTTTCATTTGTGAGATTACCTATTGCTTGTGGCTTCATGGGTTTATCTAGCTTCCTTAGGTTGGAGTTTTCCTTCTAGTGCTTTCTATAGGGCTGAATTTGTGGATAGATATTGTTTACATATAATTTTGTCATGAAATGTCTTTTTTATCTATGATGATTTATAGTTTTTCTGGGTATAGTTGTCTGGGCTGGCAACCATGGTCTCTTGGTGTCTGTATAACATTTGAACATGACCTTCTGGCTTTCATTGTTTCCATTAAGTAGTCAGGTGTTATTCTACTAAGTCTGCTTTTATAAGTTACATGGCCCCTTTTCTTTATAGCTTTTCATATTCTTTCTTTATTCTGTAGGTGTACTGGCATGATTATTATATGGTGAGGAGACTTTTGGGGGGGGAAGTCTAGTCTATTTGGTGTTCTGTAAGCTTTTGTATCTTTGTAGGCATTTTCCTTTAGATTGGGAAAGTTTTCTTCTATGGTTTTATTGAATATATTTTCTGTGCCTTTGAGCTGGTGTTCTTCTCCTTCCTCTGTTCCTTTTATTCTTAGGTTTGGTCTTTTCATGGTGTCTCAGATTTCCTGGACGTTCTGTGTTATGACTTTTTTGGCTGTTTATTTTGACTGACATATCTATTTCCACTATCAAATCTTCCACTCCAGAGATTCTCTCTTCCATCTCTTATACTCTGTTGGTTATGATGCTACATCTGTAGTTCCTGTTCATTTCTTCAGATTTCCCATTTTCAGGATTCCCTCAGTTTGAGTCTTCTTTATTGTTTCTATTTCAGCTTTTAGATCTTGAACTGTTTTCTTCACCTGTTTTATTGGTTTTTCTTGGTTTTCTTTATTATCTTTAAGGGATTTGTTGATCTTTTCCACTTTTTTGTTTGTCTTTCCCTCTATTTATTTAAGGGAGTTTTTAATTTCCTCTTTGAAGGCTTCTGTTATCTTCATTAAGTTGTTCTTAATGTTTGTTCTTTCTGCTTCTTCTGCATTGTCATATTCAGGTCTTGCTGTTGTAGAACAATCAGATTACGGCGGTGTCATATTGTTCTTTTTGTTGTTATATGTATTCTTGCACTGGTGTCTGACCATTGCTTCCTCAGATTGATGTAGTGTTTGTCTGTATCTCAGAGAGCTGATCTTAGCACAATCTGTTCTGACTGTGTCTGTGTCTCAGGAAGCCTCTCTTGGCCCAATCTGGGCTCTTGGTCTATTTGGAGGTAGTGTGTTCTAGGTCACAGTGAGCTGTTCTTGGTCCAATGGGAGCTGGCTGTTTCTGTGTCTCAGGGATCCAATTTTGGTCCAATATGAACCTTGATCCAGTAGGAGTACTTGATCTTATAGGAGCTCTTGATCCAATAGGGGCTCTTGATCGAGAAGGTGCTAGTGAACTGTGGGTCTCAGATAGCCACTCCTGATCTAATAGGTGTTTACAAACTGTGGATCTCAGGTAGCTTCTATAGTCTATAGGTGATGGGACAAATTGGGGGTTAAGACTGGATTTGAAAATAGGAGTATACTAATTGATATGTTAATGAGGAGTTCTGGTCAGCTGGGATTAGGGGAGCAATGGGTGGGGGTGATGTTTCAAGGGTTGTGCCTCCAGGTTTATGTTAGGGAGGCCAGGGTCTCTGGCTGGGCTGGATGAAGTGTCACTTACCTCTTTATCCAAAAGGTGCTGATGCACTATGGGTCTCAGGTAGCTGCTGAAATATCCAGGTGATAGGACAGATTGGGGGTTGGGGTGGGATTTGAAGATGGGGGTG
Source organism: Phyllotis vaccarum (assembly GCA_033318265.1). NCBI lineage: Eukaryota > Metazoa > Chordata > Mammalia > Rodentia > Cricetidae > Phyllotis > Phyllotis vaccarum. The sequence continues at coordinate 59,444,154 of JARWLC010000005.1, forward strand.
TCTTACCAACTAGTGTGTTAATAGGGAGTTCTGATCCACTGGGATTAGGTATTTATTTATATGGCATACATTCATCTTTGCTTACTTTACAGGGAATCTTACTTCTGCAATCAGAGCTCACATGTCTGAGCATGAGGAGGCTATCCTTTCCCTCTATAATTCTGAAATAAACTTAATGGCTGTTTCAAGAAAACAGAATTCTTAAATTACACATTTATGCACTTTAACTATCCTGCAAAAAAAGAAAGAAACCCCAGCTGAGACAATGGGTAACAGGTGAGCACCTAAGAGCAGATGAGGGTGAACGTGAAGAGACAGGAAGCATGGGAAGGATGATAGTAAGATGATGCTCAGGAAAATGGTCCTACACAGCATCCTAGGGATGTGCATAAACCAGGTGGAAACCATGAATTCCATTCTGAAATGTTCAGTAACTTGAGTGTATGTGAAGACACAGGCAGATTGCAGAAACAAGAGTCTTCAGAATTTGGAAGGCTGCCCCCCCTCCCAAATGACCTCTTACAATACCAAGCCTGTCTAAAAACATCAATAAATTCTTTTTTTCATGAAAAACTATGTTGAGAATCTTTACTTTTTGCCCCAGACTATTGCTTAAAGGTTAATGTGATGAGCTGTACTTTCACCCTTCCCCTAGTCTATGCACTGACACCTGTTTGGAGCCAGAAGCCAAATAACTTCCAGCCAGTTAATGATGGCTGTGGTAGTGAGGCTCCTTGGCGACAAATTATTAGAAGCCTTCCTCACGTCTGAGGTTCCAGCACACACATCGGCTAGTGAAGTAAAGGAAGAAAATTATAATCAAATGAAGAAACATTCAGACTAAACAGGTTATCTTTAGGATATACACATATTTATGTTACATAACTATTAATAGTGAAAGATGCCATGAAATTTTAAAAAAAAAAACAGGGAGAGGTATATGAGAGCATTTGAAGAGAAGAGGAAATGATGTAATTTTATTATAATCTCACAAAAGAAAAGAAATAATAAATGAATTAGTACTAATTAGTACAATTAGTTGAATTATGTACTAATTCAACTGTAAGAACCGTGTGGCTCACCTACCACCAGCATGCTACTTTGTGCGCTACCGATCTACCCATAAAAGTCTAAATGGATAGTAACTTTGGTTGAATTGTATAAGTCCAGGCTGAATCAAACAATAAGATATTGCTTCAAAAGATTCTTCTGGATGACATCATGGTTATTTTGCTGTTTATTTGGCTGTGGGAACCATCAATAGACTCTTCTACTGAGAACCTATATGGTGGGAGACATAGCAGTTGGTGTATGGAACATATAAAAATGAACCCTACACCCGAATCTGCCCTGTAAGGAGCTCCTGATAAGTGACTGCAGTGGGAGACAGTGTAGGGGTATGGGCAAAGCAAAGCTTTGCTTCATCATGGCAGGGGTGGACAAGGGATGGGCAGGGTATGCTGCAGGAAGTCCACCAGGTCTACGAGGTGAACTGGGCTTGAGGTAGCAAAATAAAGAGGGAGACATTGTCAAAGGCCATTAAAGAAGTGAAGCCAGGGCACCAAATGGCCTGCAGGTGAAGTACAGAGGGGACAGAGGCAGAGAACACTGGTTGTAATGTCCTGGAACAGGAACAAAGATTTCCATGAATCCCCCACCCCCCACCCCCACATCATGGTTATAACTGAATGCCTTCATGAGCCAAACTGTTTGGGATATAAAAGAAAGAGTTCTAGACAAAGAACTTCCTTACCTGCTTCAGCTCCCAGCCACATCCCTGAAGTCTCAACACTGCAGCTCATCCCCAAGGATCCTCCTTGGTGTCCACCTTTGTGGCCACCAAGTCACAGTAGTGGAATCAGAGCCATAAATAAGTTTCTTTAGGAGCTCAACTTTTGCCTGCTTGCTCTGATTTAATCTGAAGTCCAGTGTTCTGGTTTCCTTGAAGCCCTTATCAACATTTTACATTTCACTATGACTTTCCTGGACTGGATGTCTGTGTTTTCAATTATGTAGACCCAGGTGAATTTCCCTTCCAGTGCACAGGTCAAACATCTCCAGTTGTGATTTCCTGCTACACAACTTGTGCTTTTCCCTTCTGTCCCTTTGGGGGCAGTTTCTTAATTGTCACTGGTGTTCCCAGATCCTATCTCCATCAGATTCCATCTGTGTATTTCATTAAGAAGCCATGCCCCATTGGCTTAGTTCACTCTAGCACAAATGGTTATTATGTAATGTTTCTCCACCAGACATGGCTAGACACACCTCCCCATAGCTACAAGGAAAAGAAGAGCCAGGCTTTCTGCAAGGAGCTGACCTGGCTCAGTTTTCTGTGCATCTTGGATCCCTGAACCCTGGCCCTTTGCTTCCACATAGTCATGCCTGTTCCAATAAAGGTATTTTAAAGCACAATTGCTAAAGTTAAAAGGAGCCAAAAGCCAGAATGGTTATGTCAGAGTAACCCTACACAGCAAGTAGGAACTCTTCTGACACTTGCTGTCACATGGATCCCAACAGACTTCCCAGGGCCCTCGTGTATGCTGCTCTCTGCAGATGTAGACTTGAGTTAGTCCCTGCCAAGGCTTTATCTGCCACTCTCCTGCTCACTCCAGTTCCCCATCCACGAGGTCTGTCTTTCCCCACCTGCACACTGCCCACACCATCCCTTCTCCTGTAAGGAGCAACCCAAAAGCAGCTTTGGAGATGTAAGCACCCCTTGGTACCATGGCAACTGCATCTGCGTCTCAAGAATAGACATTTGCTTTGAGGTGAGAGTTGCATTTTGTATGGACAACCAGATCCTTACTTCTTTCAAAGCCCAAATCGCTCTGCTGCTGCCATGATGACTTCACTCAGTTCATCCCAGCCAGAGAGCAGAGTTTAGCCACTGCATGTTCACAAGCCCTGAGGCTTTCTGAGGGCCAAATCAGATGGTTACAGCCTTCAGATATCAATTCAGTTTAGTAACCAAGGCAAGCTGCCATAGAGATAAGGATATAAAGGTTCAGAGACATTAGCAAGTTGCCAAGGTCAGATAGCTTATAACAGCTATAGGATTTATATCAAGAAGTAATAATTCACAGTTTTCTGTTTTGTTTGAAGCATGATTGATGGAACTTTGTCTAACTCTGTCCATTCTCCCCATTCTTAATGTAGTGGTTTTCCAAGGTAAATTAGTTCTTTAATGATACCATGCAGACCCTGTCCCCACCTAACATCTACCTAGACAGAGACATTGAGCTTCAGCCTAGACCTCCTCTAACCCTTTTCCTAAAAGAGCTGTTTGTGAAGCTGGCAAAGAACAGCATCACTCCCAAGGGCTGGAGACCAGAGGAACACAAAGGAAAAAGGGCAGATTTTTTTTCCTCAAATGTTCCATTTCAGTCTTGCATCCTTACCACAAGAAAACAGGCAAGCCCAAAGGAATATCACAGAGTTATCAAATACCAGGTGTTGACCACATTTTTACTTCCAGATGCTACCAAGCTGACTTAGTTCGGTGGCACTTTTGTTAATTTGGTGATTTCTACAGAGATCAGGGTCACCTCCGAGTATTTGAAATGGAAATGACAGACGGTACTCTATGTCTGACAAGTTCACAATACATATGGAAGAGCACTCAAGATTTCTCTGTAATGACTGCCTTTATAACTGGCCAAGCAGAAGTAAGGATACTCTAGAGATAGTTTCCCTTGATCTGCTAGTGAGGTTGAGACCAGAAGAGGGTATTAGATCCCCTGGATCTGGAGTTACAGATGGTTGTGAACTGCTATGTGGATGCTGAAAATGAAGGGTCCTCTACAAGAGAAGCCAGTGCTCTTAGCCCCTGAGCCATCTCTTGAGACCCAATGGAAAATATTTTTATAAACCAAAATCCACAAACACAGACAACACAATGTGTGCTTACAAGACTGAAAGAGGGAGCCAGGCTAGAAAAAAGGCAAGCCCAGAGGACTCTCTGAAATTGTGCTTTCTAGTGGGCACAAAATAAAATAAATAAGTAAATAAATGAATAAATAATCATGAAAGCTGGTTTCAAAAGTAGGTCTGAGAATATAGCTGAGAGACCAAATGTTTGTCTTGTATGTACAGGGTCCTAGATTGATCACCAACACCACCATAAAAAATTTACCTAGCACTGTACTACACACCGGTAACCTCTGTTATTGTTAAACATACAGTACAGAGAAAAGGCAAAAAAAAAAAAAACCTTAGTTTAAGCACTGAATTTTAAATGTTCAGCATTTCCCATCAATTTACTGATTCTCTTAAGCCAATGCCTTTACTGTCTCTTCTTTTTAAGAGTTCATGACTGATAAACGGGCTGTGAAACACAGACTAGCAGCCTGTAGAAGGAAAATTGTGGAGAGAGAAAACAAATACAAGTTTGGAAAGAATAAACCTCAGAGGAACAGCCACCCCAAAATGAAACCAAACAACAAAAAAAATACGGAAGAGAAAAATTCTTCTATATAAAGAGTCCTGAGAAAGCAATAGTGGAACCCAAAAGTCCAAAGCAAAATTGTTAACAATAGAAAAGCCAAATCAAATTGCCCACAGAAAAGGAGATAAAGATAGCCTGGCAAGGTCTGACAGGGTGCTGGATCTTCCTCAAGTGCAAAGGATAGGAAAGAAGAGTGTTTAGAGGGAATTGAGGAGAAAGGCCAATCAAAGGTAAAGAATGCATGTCCTCCTGACAGTTCAGCAAACTATGTCAGCATGGTTTTTTAATTAGTTAGTTTGAAATTTAATATGGTGTATTTACCAAATGTCCTGGTTGGTTTTTGTCAACTTGACACAGCTAGATCAGTTTAAGGAGAGGTATTTGTCACTGAGAAAAAATGCCTCCGTAACACTGGTCTATTGGCAAATCTGTCCCGTATTTTTCTTTAATGATTGTGAAGGCTCACCTTTGATCAGATGGTCCTGGTGTGTGCAAGAAAGCAGACTGGGTGAGCCACGGGGAGCAATCTAGAAACCAGCATCCTTCCCTGGATTCTGCTTCAGTTCCTGCTTCTAGGTTCCTGCACTGACTTGACTTGACTCTTCTCAATGAGGGAGTGTGGTGTGGAACTATAAGCCAAAGCTGATCCACATCAGCTCAAGCTGTGCTTCTACCAAACGGTTTTTAATCACAAATCCAAGGAAAGTTTTGATTTGTCAAGATTTTCTGGTTTCTTAGTAATTTAGTATTTGTATATAAAAGGACTACAGGCCTGAAGAACCGTACAAAGGAATATGACACAGTGGTATACAAGAAGACACTGGAACCATCTCCAAAACACTATGCTATCAAACCTTAAGAAAAGACGTAGCCATTGTGTGCAAAGGGGATGGGGGATGAGGAACTGGAGTCTATGCATTTACGTATGTAGGCTGGCTGTGACTGAAGAGGCTTTGCGTATTGTTTCTAGTAATAGGAAACTCAGGTGCTTACGAACTTTGAGTGGAGGGGAGCTGGAACAATCTGGAATGCAGTTGCCTGAACCTCTTCCTACAAACACTTCCCTCTGCAGAAGGGTGAGTGGGCACAGTGTCGCTGCTGCAGTCTGTATGCAGATTCCTGGTATGTAGCTGAGAATAGATACAGACCTGAGAGTTCCAGCCATTCAGTGTCATAAACATGCCCATTTTAGAGATGAGAGCACCAAGGTACACTCATACAGCAATAATCAGTAGAGCTGATGTTTATGTAACTTCAAATAACATAATTTGAGTCTGATTTCTGGAGCATAAAAGGACATTCTAGAAAGAGAGGTAGGTGGCTATGTACACAGACTGTATCTACAAGCTATGACAGACAATCCGGATTTTCTTGAACACAATTCTTGGAGTGTTTGAACAGCTACTGTTTTGTGTAACTCCTCTGGGCCTGGCTCCTGCTGGGCCACCAGGAAGGTCATCTATCTCTGGATAGCCCCATGTAGTCTAGTCGGGTGTGGACAGATCTGCCAACTGAAGAAGTCAAGTGCATAGGTCCTTTTCTCTAACAGGACAGGAAGGAGAAATATGGGTGCTTGAATCAGCTTTCCATTGTTATGGTGGAAAAAAGCCAAGATAATCTAATTAAAGGAGAGAAGGTTAACTTCAGTCTGCAGCTGTGGAGATCTCAGCCTGGGACCTTAGACTCACTGCTCTGGGGTTTACTGTACGATCACCACAGTAGAAATCAGAGAAGGTACTAAGTCATCGTTCACCTCTTGGAGACTGGAAAAAGACTAAGATCTCTGTACCATCTTCAAGGCCACACTTCTGATGACCTCACTTCCCTCTGCTGGGCCCCACCTCCGAAAGGTTTACCATACCCAGTAGCACTGCAGGCTGGGGACCAAGCCTCTCGTATATAGGCTTTGGAAGGTCTCCTAGAGATTCAAAGTTTACAGATGGCTGTGTGCAGGTTCTTTAGAAATACAAGCCTGTTATCCAGAAAGGACTCTGGTACCCTCGGGCTCCTGGAGCTAATCTCACTGGGAAAGAAAAAACATGGATCTAAAACCACAGATTGGAAATTATCAAAACATACACATCAGTTCAATATGTCATTTCATCTTTTCTCTTTTTCTTCCATGACAGAGGAGAGGAAGCCCGAGTGGCCCATGAGCCTGCAACACAGTAAACAGTATGTCTAGGTGCTCCAGAACAGACAGGAGCTGTCCCCTCCCAGGGAATCCACACATTTCCCTGACATTCTTTTGTCCCACTCACCAGGAACTAAAGTGTCATTTTGGGATGAAGCTAAAACAGACTGGCTATTGATGTCACAGGTATAAAGGAACCAATCATTTTCATTTGTCTAGGACTGTTGCCTGTTTAATCCTGAAAGCCTCGAGTCATAGGACATGTGACAATCACAGACCAACTAGGATCTCTGCTCACTGCTGAGTTATGAGCAGTATGACCCAGGCCACTCCTTCATGGAAGTGCCTGTCTCTTCACCTGTAAGATGGGAAGAAAACAAGAGTTCCACAGGACCACAGGACAAGTGAAATGAGTGTTGAGGGCCATACTTGGTAAGAGAGCCTCTGCGTTAGTATTCTCCTCATCCAGCCAGGCTTTGGGCACTCCCAAACTGCAAGCCAGAGCTGGCAAGAGAGTCAATAGGCTACAGAATGGGGCTAGAGCTAGAGGTCAGAATTCCTTCACCTGGGCTGAGCCACTGTGCATTCTGCAGGCAGTTCTTACCTCTTGCCCTGGCTAACTGACACATGGTAGGTGATACGAGATGTCTTTCTGCATACTGTGGGTATGCTTTATTACCATTGGTTAATAAAGAGGCTTTTTTGGTCTATGGTAGCTTAGAGGCAAATGAAAAATCCGAGCATAGATAAAGACCAAAAAAAAAAAAAAAAAAAAAAAAAGGAGTCAAGTGACACTATAGGCAGCCGCCCAGCAGAACAGGATATACTAATATAAATAAAGCACAAAGCCATGTGACAATATGTAGATTATAAGAGATAGTTAATAATAAGACTGACCCATAGGGCAAACAGTTTATAATTAAGCCTCTAAATGATTATTTTATATGCAGCTGCAGGAACGCAATGGGAAGATTCCTCCAGACCTCAGGCCAGGTCAGAAACTTCAGGCTACAATGGGCTCACAATAAATCTCTCTTAATAAACAAACACCTTTGTCTCATACTTTTACCCACCGTTCCTGGAAGAAAACAGCATCTGTCCCTCCTCTTTCTTTGCAAAGTAGCCTAGCTGGCGCTGAGGTCCGGTATATGTTTACCCGTGATGATTTTTCCTGATGTGGTAACCTGAAGCAGGAGCAAATGAGAGAAGGGTCCTTTTCCTTGGCAGTTGTGTTTGGTCTCAATCTGTGGGCAGCCTGAACCTAGAGAAACCTCACCAGTCATAATGCCGTTGGATCCTGAAACTTTGATTGAGGTTGGGTGTACAGCTTCAGGCTCCCCAAAGGAGGCTTGTGCTTGGCTCATGGGCCTCCTGCACTTACTTCTCCACCAGGCTCAGCCTTGCCTAAGTTTTCCCCAGAACACTCTCTTGTCTGTATATAGGGTCCCACTTCCTCCACAGCAGAGGAGTCCTAGGCAGTGGTGGGGTCCAGATGTGCAGGCAGGCTCTGCAGTTCCCACTCCTAACAAGCAGCATATGTTTCTTTGGCTAAAAGGTGTTCAAATGAAATCACTTTTTCCATATTACTTTGAAAAGTTTATTTCATCAAGCACGAAAATGTTTAATAATATGGGTTTCTTTTCTCTCTCTTTTTTTAAAAATCACCATATTGAAGATGTTTCTCTTTTCCTCACCTGAGGGGAAAGAACACGATGATATTTAACCCCTTCTTGAGTGGTCCAAGCCACAGACTTGACATAAACAGTGCTCTGGGAATCATGTGGTATGAATGATTGATCAAAAGGAGAAAACATTTGCTGCTCACAGCCCACTTGGTGAGGTTTCACCTTGGGTTCAGTCCGAGTGGTGGTTATAATAAAGCAGAGCAGGCCCCACAGCCACGCCAGCCTTGCACAGCCATCAATAATCTATTAGGAGAACATGTGACAGGCTGGCAGCTTCTAGAACCATCATAGCTGCTTCCACAGAGAGCCATATCCTCTGGAGCCAGCAAATGTTGATGGGAAAGTGCCCAGAAACCCCATCAAAGCTTTTCATCATCATGAAGCACTCCTTTTCTCAAGGTTCCCACCCCAAGTACCTGAATCAGATGAAGCTAAACCACAGTCATGGAAACGAATGTTCCTCACTGGTCTAGGAGGCCCTAGCTAAGTCAGTCTGTGTAGAATCTTGTCTGGAAGAAGAGAGGCCAGAAGCACACAGCAAGCCAGCTCCATTGTGAAATGAAGCTACTCTTCTGTCTTAAGTGTATCCGGGAGGCTGTCTACCAATACATAATTCCAGTCATTACAGTCCACGGCTGGTCAAGGAGGTATGGTAAAACCACTGAGATTTGCCTTCCCATCCCCAGCCTGTGATCTTGCACGGTCTCAGACATCCTCCAAAGCTGCACACGTTCAAGGCTTGGCTCCTTTTCTGGGAGATAGCAGAATGTTGAAAAGGATTCTGGGAAATGGCAGACCTTTGAAAAGGCAGTGCTACTAAGTGGTCTCCTGATCATTAGGGGCTTCTCTGTCCGTTCCTCTTGTCTTGTTTCCTGACCTTGAAACTGGCATTTTGCTCTGCTACACATTCCCATCATGGTGGGCTGCCTCTTCCCAAGTCCCAAAGCACCAGGACCAACTCATTGTGAAACAAAACCTCCCAAGTAGGCAAAGTCTTTGTCTTTATAAGTAGATCATCTCAGGTGTGTGTCACCGTGGTGAAAGCTGAATGACACACTGGTCTCTCTCCTTTCCTCCTCTGCTTTTGTCCAGTGTCAGCCATCATTTCCAAGCTCCGCTTGCATTGTCCACATGGCCCTTCATCAGCCACCTCTCAATATCAGCTTGAACACACCTTGGAAGGGCTCAGAAGTTCTGGGAAATGTCTAGGAGCTGTATACGAGCCAGACATGGTGAACAGGCACTATGTACAGCATAACTCGATGTGGGATGGGAGGATCCATGAGCAGAAGGAGGAAGTGGAGCTCTCTGTAGAGTAGGACCTTGGCTGAGCCTCTTGCTTAGGCTCTTGGGACCCTATAAGCAAAAGCAAGCAATCAGCCAATGGGAAGAAAAGGCGCATTCTGACCCATCAGAACTACTGAGTCAACTGGTAAGGTTGTTTCTGTAAACCTGGGAGGAGTAAGCAGAGCAATGGGGGAAGGGGTGCCAGAAAGTCAAGAGCTGCTTTGCTCAGGGGTGCAAGTGAAGAAAGATAAGCCCTTAACTTTAACAAGATGGATCAGGGTCAGCTCTTTAGGATTTGGCACAGGCTAAATATGTAGGATCAAATTTTTATCTCTGGAGATATCTGCTAACTTTTTCAAACATGATGTCAAAGAAAGGCCAGACATTAGAGTAACCACAAGAAACCCAAAATATGCTTTTCATAGTCATGGGGCTTTAAGAGAATCTTTTTCCAAAAGGAGAGGCCCATGGCTTCATAATCAAGTGGTCTTTCAAAACTCCTCAAGCTTTTCATCCTTTTCAGGATTTGTCTATAAAGCCAAAAGACAAAGATGATTTTGCCTTTTCATTTTGCAGCACAGATGGGAGAGAAGTAGAAGCCTGCAGTTCAGTGAGAGAAAGAAGTTTAGCAACCAGTACTTAATGAGAAGTCTTTGCATGGCTTTTGTTTATTCGTTTATTTTTGAGACAGGGTAGCCTTGGCTGGACTGAAACTCCTCATGTAAACCAGATTGGCCTCAGACTCAGAGGTCTTCCCTCCTCTGCCCCCTGAGTGCTGGGATTAAAGATATGTCACCATACCTGACTCTGCTTCTTTAGTGCATGAGGCACTGGCAAGATGCAGGTACAGGGAATGCCCCAGCAGCCACCTGGTACTGTTCTAACAAGTACACCTCACCATTTAACATGTCTGTAGCTGGAAGTATTTCAGCCAGCCGGGCTTTTCTTGGCCCCTCTCAGGTTCTGCACTGCTTATAAAATAATTGATTCAGAGACTTAATAATAATTATAAACTGCCACCTGTGCTAGGTCCTGTCTACATTCTACACACATTTTGTACTTACCCACATCCCTAGCTTACCCTTTGAGAAAATACAGACAAGGTCTGTTCTCTCTCTCTCTCCTTATCTATGCCATAGGTCTTGTTCCATATTCAAGAATGTTGTTAAGACAAAGTAGACTCATGGTCTGTGAGAATAGGGTCAATAAGCCTGTTAGTCTTAGGCATAAGGTTAACAGACTCTGAAGTAATTAAAGGAAGAGAGAAAAGTAGAAACCTTATAGAGTTCTAGAACACAATGATTTTTTTTTAACTGATAATCAGCTGTATAGGACCAAGAATGACCTAACATATAAACCTCTGGGCATGTACATGAGGGAGTTTCTAGATTGGGTTCACTGAGGAGGGAAGACATTCCCAGAATGTCAGCAGCATTATCCCAGGGGCTGGAGTTCTGAAATGAATAGAAAGTGGGCTGAGCACAGCATTCATTTATCCCTTCTTCCTGACTGGATGTAGCGAGGGCAAGCACCTTATGCTCCTGTAGCCATGACTCCCTTATCTTGATGAATGCATCTTCCAACTGTGAGCCAGAATTATTCTTTTCTTTCTTAAAGCACCCTGTTAAGGCATGTTTTCACATCAACACGAAAAGTAACCAATATGCAGAGGGTTAGTAATGTCAGAAGTTAAAAGTAGAAGCCAGAGAGGGAGAGAGACTCTAGACCCCAACTACCAGCACCCGTTGCCTGCTTGATTCCTGTTATCCCATGCACGTTAGAGTACCAAGTACAGAAAATGACAATACACAGACACATTTGAAGAATAGCATGAAAACAATTAGGGCTGGAGTGGGACTTTCTCTGATGGTTTAAATCTGTAGAACTTGGCCAAGTGATCATGTGGCAAAAAGGAAACATGATCACAGTGAATATGAACCGAGCATTCATAGGGCATAAACAAAGGCTTAGTCCACTCCAGGGGAAACATAAATTCAGTGATGTGATGGAAAATAGAGGCTCGATTGGAGGAGAATTGCTGTATTGGGAAGATCTATTAATCTGTTGACAGTCTCTCAAAGAAAGTGATGGCAGCCTGCTAGTTCATCTCATTTCACCGCAGTCTATCCAAGGACCTGGAAAATACATCTCAGGGAGGGAGCCTTGTGAGCAGGCAAGGGCCTTCATAAATCTCCTTCGATTTTCATCTTGATGATTTTTCTCTCCTGTTCCCTCCCATTCTCTTTTCCATTCTCATGCCAACCCCTCTTCCACAGAAAGCTCGCCCTGGTGAAGGGAAGGGGTTGCTGATGGTGACCTGCAGAGCTGTATGGCATGTACATTTCATCTGCTTCACTGTGGCCCTTCAAGGTTTGCAGATGAGGCTATCTTCATCCGCTGTTCGGGCCTCCGCAAGCTCAAAAAAAGTCCCACATCTCCATTGCCTGGCGCTCAGAGACTATGCCTCTTCAGATGCCAATACTTAAAATGCAGAGTTTAGACTCTCTAGTTCCAACGGCTGCAATGGGTCAGGTGAGCCAAAGAACTTTTTCAGCTTTGGTCATGAGACTTCTCAATATTCTTTTACACTCTTAAAGCAGGGATGTGACAATTTCCCCAATGCTCTTTCAAGAGCTTTCATGTTGATCCAAATAGCTTTTAGCCAAGTAAAGGAAGAAGCCCCCTATCATCCAAGCACCAAGAGAGCAGCAGAGTCTTATATGAGAATCCAATTGAGGAAAAATTTTGTTGCAAAGTCCAGAAAGCAAACCATGTTTCCAGATGTGAAAAGCCTGAGATGCATGAGCAGAAAAATACGGCATTCCAGACTTCTCGTCTGGTCTCTCTGTAGAAGGACATAGACAAAAGTTCCAAGAGAATGTTTCCTTCACACTCATGCTATGCAGGGCCTTGAGAGTGTACCAAGAGCCCCTTCACTTAGTGGTGCAGAAACACGCCACTGTGTGGGAGTGTACAATACTGTCCTGGGAAAAAGAGGAGATGGACTCTGGATTTTATTTAGGAAAATAAGGATGGCAGAAATGCAGGAATGAATAAAATGGTTTTGAAGCATGTTTTTTTGTTTTGTTTTGTTTTGTTTGTTTGCTTTTTTTTTTTTAATGACTTTGTCACCAGCACTTAAATAAAAGGAGTTTGAAGAAGAATATCCCCGCTTGGCATCCAGGAAAGGTAATTTGGTCTCAGGCTCTTTGCAAACCCTGTTGTTGACCACACAGGACATCTACACATAAAACACCCTGTGGTTGACACTGAAAATAAATTCCCCACTAAGAAATAGCCCCACGGTGTGGAAACAAATCACATCATGGTCTGATGACATGCATGGGGGAGGAGGGGCCCAGCTTATCTTTCTGGAATTAGAAAGCATTTCCCACTCCTGTTGCCAGCCAGAAACCCAGGAAGCAAAATGAGACTGCTGTGCTGAAGAAAAGGAACCAAACCACATGGCTAAACATAAATAAGAATTATGGGTTAATTTAAGATGAAAAGTTATATAATAATATGCCTGGACTATTGGCCCAGCATTTACTATAATATCAAGCTTCCAACTCAATTACTTGGGAAATGGCTGCCAGGTATTTTACAGTTCCAGGCTGGGACAGAGACATTGGACAACTTACTACAAAGAAACCCCACAGAACAAATAAGTCTTTTATGTTGGTCCTTCTATAACAAAATATGGAAGGCTGGGTGATGCATAAAAAGGTTACTTAGCTCATAGCTTTAGAGTCCGGAAGTTGAAAGTTGGTTGGCTTTATTGGGGTGACCTTTGGTGAGAGATTAATTGGCTATGTGACATGAGGACAGGTAATATCAAGGAAGGAGGGTGAATGAGATAGGGGGATCTCACAGACAGGAAGCCATAAGAAATTTCCCAGTAATCCACTTACTCTTTGATACTAGAAATGACCCCTTCTGAGGACACAGACCAGCCTTGATCTAACCACATCTGTGGAATGTCTCCTGTTGTAGTGGGGTTTCTTGGTCTCGGGCGGCCAGAGGCCCAGACCTTGTCTCTCCAGACCTCTTAACCACCCACCGCTGTTGCTCAGGCCCCCAGAAATGATTCAGTTGCTTTTATTAACTTCATGCTGTTTGGCCCATGGTTCAGGCAAATTGCTAGCTAGCTCTCACATCTTAAATCAACCCATTTATATTAATCTGTCTGCCACGTGGCCCGTGGCTCACCTGTGTTCCTTATATGTTTCTTCTTGGGCAGCTTGTTCGATCTGCCTGACTTCTCCCTGCTTCTCCTACCTATGCTCTGATTTCTCCTCCTACTTCTTCTATGGTGCCCGTCATGGCCCAAAACAGCTCCTTTATTTAGAGATTGATATTCACAGCATACAGAAAGGCATTCTCACATCACTCACCCACAAATGTTCCATGATCTCCCAGTATCGCCACACTAGGGACCAAAAATCTATACATCTTTTGATGCATTCCAATAATCAAAACCAGGCAGACTTTATTGGTAAAATACAAGCAGCAATAAGGTGACAAATAGGACACCAGGTTTGTGCATAAACGTGTGTAAATACTGGCTCTTGCCTTGCAGCTCCATTCCACCTGGACCCTTATTCCCACTCTGCTCTCTGCAAGTACCTCCTATTCTTCCCCACACTCAGTTTATCATTCCAAACATATGTCCTCTGCCACAAAGCAACTTCATCTCCTATCTCCCAAGTGGGACACATATTCACCTTCACTGGAATTCTTAACTTTCTCACTAGGTTAGGATACCTTGACCACCAATTTCTTACCAATATGTCTTATCAATAGTGTGCACATCCCTTTCTTATCTTGTGCTGGACACCCTCCTCCCCATTCCACTTCACCCTCCTCCCCATTCCACTTACCCTGCAAACACAGCCTTTACAGAAAGTTGGGGCATATGGCCATTCCCCCAAATTTGTACATTGGAGCCTCAGACCACACTGTGGCAGTATTGAGGAGGGGTTTAAGGAGGTAATGTAATGAGAGTTCAGGAAGGGGATTAAGAAGCTTTAGGAATGCATTCAGATCCCTTTTGCCTTCCTCCATGTTAAAGTATGATGTCAGCCTTCTCCCCAGACATGAAATAGCAAGGCAACATCCAAGAAGCAGATGGAGCTCTCAAGGCAGTCAACTTCAGGCACCTAGATTCTGAACTTTCCGGGCTCCAGAACTGCAAAAAAGAAATTTCTTTTATTTATACAACACCCAGGGTATGAGATTTTGTTACAGTAGAAACAATATTCTAATTCTGGGCACACGAGGATGGGTAAGCAATTACAAGGCAAAACACCATAGAAAACACTACACTACGCTTTAACATCTTAAGCCTTAAATGCCCCCTCACTGGCAAGTGGACACTCATTCCCACCCTTTTCTGCCTCTCCTCCTCCCTCTGTCCCCTTCCCACTCTCCTCCCTATTTCTTCTCCCACACCCCTCACTCCCCAACCTCTTGTTCCATCTCCTATTCTCCAATGCCCGAACTCTTCCCTTTAGGTCTTTCCAAGGAAATGTTAGAATGTTCCAAACTCAGCTTGTACAAGACAGCGTTTGGGAAGAGCCTGAGCCTCTCACCTGGCACCCCGGCTACCATTGCCTTGCTCTCTAGCCTCAGGCATGTCACTTAAGAATTGCTCAGACTGTGCTTTAGTCTGTCATCTGGAAACATGGGGTAACAGCACTGATTTCAGGGGGTTGTTGTGCAGGCTGAACTAATATGTATGAAGCATTTCATGTGTCTATCACACAGGAGAAGCTCTATGTATACACATATTGTGTTGCTTATAACACCCCTGTGTTTTTCTGACCACAGCCTGGGTGCTTTTTCACAAGTAATCCAAACAAAACTGAGAACTTGCCACCTAAGAATACTTTGTTCAATAATATGTGTGATAGTTTGAATATAACTTCCTCCCATAATCTCATAGCGGGTGGCACTATTAGAAGGTGTGTTTTTTTTTGTTTTGTTTTGTTTTTTGTTTTTTGGGTTTTTTTTGGAAGAAGTGTGTTACTGTAAGGGTGGGCTTTGTGGTTTCCTATGCTCACAATACTGCCCAGTGTTTCAGTTGACTTCCTGTTGCCTGCAAGGTGTAGGACTCTCAGCTCTAGCACCACATCTGTCTTTATCCCACCATGCTCCCCACCACAACAATAATGGCTGAACCTCTGAAACTGTAAGAAAACCACTCCCAATTAAATGTTTGCCTTTATAAGAGTTTCAGTGGTCATGGTGTGTCTTCACAACAATAAAGAAACCTAATAAAAATATGATTTTTCCCTCAAATTGATAGTCATAAACTTTTGGAGAGTGAGGGAAGAGGAACTGTCTCTATGCTAAGCAACTAGCTCAGCTGATACCCCTGTTCATTCATTAATTCACTCATTCAATAATACACATGTTGATTATGCACCCTTAAACTGTTAGGTGTGTCATTTTAAAGCAGAAGGGTACAGATTAACATGAGATTATCATCTCAAGGGCCAGATTCAGAATGTTTTCTATGATGTCATCATCCAAATGAGTGCACATTTCTTGGTAAATTGCTAACTAAACTAAAGTGCCAGCTTCCCTCAGCATGCACTGTGCAGCCATTCTTCAGAGTCTTCTGTTTGTTAAGAACATAAAGAAATATATGTTCACATATACATGTGTCGGGTTTGGGTTCCAAGGTAACTGTATACCAGGGAACTATTGGGAAATCATGTGGGATATGAAAGGATTCCTCATTGTGCCGGATTGTCATGGAAACAGTGGACCATCTGTCAATCTTAGCCTCTACCATGAGGCTTACCTTAATTCCAACAACAACCAAAAAAACACTCCCATCATTTCCAGACACTGCAGAGCAGGTGCCCCTACTGAGGACCTGAGCTAATACATAGCAGTTCTGGTCGGCATCTCCTCTGTAACATTCCTAGCAAATGCCCAATATATATTTGTTGAATGAAGGAAATTGTAGATGTACTGATTAGCTATCAGCTATGGACAATTTTCATAGGCACAGAATATGACTCACTGAGAACAAGCTTTTTATGAATTCTTACAATTACTTAATCTTTTCCTCCTGGTAAGTGGGAAGCTGCTACCAAGTCATAATCCTATACCTGAACTTTAGGAGTCTTTCTTATCTTCTGATTTATGTTTCTGAATCACTTGGCAAAAACCCTTCTGAAACTATCACTCCAAAGTCCGACTATTGGAGTTGAGTAATTTCCAGGCTCTTTTCAAATCGGTGGAGCTGTGGGACAGCTTAGCTAGGAGAGTGGGAGAGCAGTCAGCTTTTCACATGCCTCACAGACCGTCCAGACCCCCACCCAGTACTGGAAATTGAAGCTTAAGGCCCCAGCAATGCTAGGCAAATGCTGTAAAATTGAGCTATATTCTCTGCCCCTTTTTTACTTTTAATTTCGAGGTAGAATCTTTCTTATTTGCACAGGTAGCCTTGATACATGTTGGCTTTGAACTTGTGACCCTCCTGGTCTCAGGCACAGGCCACTTTATAACACCTTCCCTGACTTCAGTATTATCTCCCTCTAGTCAACAATGGTAGTCATCCCTTCCCATTCCAAGCACCCTTCAAACACCTCATGATTGCCTTTTGCATGACAGCTTCACAGCTCTTTGGCAATTTTTCTGACTACAAGACTAAGCCTCTACTATCTACCTATCTTAGCAATGCTGGTCCTCCACCCCTTTCTCTGCCATCCCAGCAAAATCTGCTTTCTCCTAACTTTCACCATGTGTGAATTCTTCCTCCATTGGATCGGCTAATGCTGTTCACATGGTTCTTAAGAGTCTCTGTTTATTACATCACCCAGGGTGTACTTAAAAGTGCTGGGGGCAGGTCTCACCCTGGACCGATTGATCTGCTATCACCAGGTATTCAAATACTTCCAAGATCCCCATAATTCGCATTGTCGTCCTGCCTGAGAACTGCTAGTCCAGGACCAGACCAGCACCTGAATCTTGTTAAGCTTTCTTCCTCTGGGCTTGTTAATGCTTTTCTGACTTGGGCTTCCTAAAACTCACCCCCTCTTGGTGTGATGTGAAATGCTCACTGTGGCTCAGCATGACAGAGGATGGAAGATCTGAAATGGCAGCCTGAGATTCAGAATCACTGATTCACAGTGTTCCACAATAGAAGCCTGTACTTACCACTCTTTCTGTATGAATTAACATGTGAATTTCTCTCATGCTAAGAAAACCAAGTAGGGAGAAAGGTGAAGCTTACCCCATAATTTGTTCTCATAGGAGTTATTTTAAAGTATTGATAAGTATTTTTTTAACAGAACCATTTCTTAATAAATAAATGAGCTGATTAAAATTAGTTTACAGTACATCAAAACCACAATGAGGTAATACTTTACTCAGGATGAGTAAAATAATAATAATAATAATAATAATAATAATAATAATAATAATAATAATAATAATAAACCAGCCCAATGGCAGAGACTTGTAATCTTAGCTCACTGAGCCTGAGACCAGGAGGGTCACAAGTACAAAGCCAACATGTATCAAGGCTACCTGCGCAAATAAGATTCTACCTCAAAATTAAAAGTAAAAAAAGGGCAGAGAATATAGCTCAATTTTACAGCATTTGCCTAGCATTGCTGGGGCCTTAAGCTTCAATTTCCAGTACTGGGTGGGGGGCTGGACGTCCGTGAGGCATGTGAAAAGCTGACTGCTCTCCCACTCTCCTAGCTAAGCTGTCCCCACAGCTCCACCGATTTGAAAAGAGCCTGGAAATTACTCGATTTCAATAGTCGGACTTTGGAGTGATAGTTTCAGAAGCCTTCGGAGGAACCGGGCATTGCTCTGGTCTCAGGTCTGGGTAGTTTGGTGAAGTAGGTTTCTTCTCTGCTGTTATGGAGAGAAGATGCCCCCCTTTCCCTTTCCTGCGGAGGAGTCAGCAGCTCACTTTTCTGCTGTTCTGCTTTGTAACTTTCAAGAAAAGCTGCTCGTTTCTGAGTTTTCAGAAACGCAGGTGAGGGGCTTGACAATACAATGTTTTCCGTTTTCAAATAAATGCAAGGTGTTGCAGGTAATAAACCGAACATTTGTGAATGACGGCAGACAAAGCGGGCTCTGTGGAGCTGGAAATACTTTGTGAGACAACAGAAAATTAGAGTCAGACCAGACATGGAAGGTCAAAGCTAGTATCTTTGACTGATTTTTAAGTTGGTTTTTTTTTTTTTTTTTTTAACTGTCTTAAAAACTATAATTTTGGTGTCCTGGGAGAGCAGAGCGAGAATAGCATTTTTGTTCGGTTTGCCTGTTTTATGATTCCCCTCCACCCTGTTGAAATTCAGTTCTCTTTGACATTTGTTCTGAAATTCTCATTAAATTAGCAGAAAGAACGCTTGAGAGACCCTGAAACATTTATTCAGTGTGTTGATCTGGTACCAACACCCTCTCACACAGAAAAGCAGGCAGAGCGCATGCGGAATAACTCTCTACGCTGCTGGTGTGACCCAGAAAGCGGAGCAGGTTAGTAAGCCCCAAACTGGCTTCTGTGCTCCTGACACACTAATACTCTCAGCGATTTTCACTAAGGAAGGATGGAAACTTGGAGAGAGGAGAAATGGATCTGATTTTGATATGGTAATTTCCCTCCCAAGTTTGTCTGTGATGCAAAGATCTGTAAACAGACCCCATCAACTAGCAATCAAGAATTCTTTCCAGAAAAATAATGCAGCCTTAGTGTTCAGCAATTCCGAAGTTCTTGGTTTTCAAATATAGTAAACTGAGTTCCGCAAGTTTCTGTGGAACTTTCCGCCAAGTCTGAGGCCCTGACTCGATCTGTGGGACATATGAATGGGAAAGGAAGAAACTCCTGAAGTTAAGTTATCCAAGAAACTCCTGAAGTTATCCAATGACCTACACACACACACACACACACACACACACACACACACACACACACACACACACACACAGTGAGTGCCCAGATGTATGTACCCATGCTTTAAACAACAATAAAAGTGTTTTTAAAAATATATTTAATTGATCAGATTAGTATATCGCTCTGAAAACCACAAACACGTCGTGCAAATAATGGAGCTGTAATAGTAATTTTGTTTTCCAAATCTGGTGTGTGTGTGTGTGTGTGTGTGTGTGTGTGTGTGTGTGTGTGTGTATACACTCATTCGTGCTGGCACCATCAGGAACCAAAAGAAGGCATCAGATCCTCTGGAGCCTGAGTTTTAGGAAGATGTGAGCTGTTTGACAAGGGTCCTGGGAACCACACTTACCCTCCAGTCTTCTGATGGAGTAGCAAGTGCTCTTAACTGCTGAACCATTCCTCCAAACCAGGACAAGATTTAATAATAAATGCAATAGTCATTACGTGCCGGACATAGTTTTAGAAACTGGAAGCAGCAGGTGAAGACAACACACAGGAATGCCTGTCCTTGTGGGAAAGAGATATCAACAAATAATCATAGGAATGACTGTGCAATTACAAATGCAATTAACATTGCAAAAAAAAGCCCCAGGGGCTATATAAAATGAGCCAAGCGTCTTGAGAGGTTAAGAAAGGTCTCCTACCAGAGGGGTAGTTATTTATAGTCACTTAAGCTGAACTCATGGAAGATGAGGAAAAGATGGCTGTGGCTTTCTTAAATATCTGATTTTTGCCTTCCCAGAAGCAGTTAACATTTATTCTTTATCCAATGATGCACACACACACACTCACATCTAAGCTGACAAATTGTTGGCTACATAATTATGATTGGCTATGATAAAGTATAAATTGTCCAGACTCAAAGCCTACTCTTAAATATAAACTAACCCTGTTCTTTGCTGGCCCAACATTAAGGAAAAGAAACTGAGCTCACTTCTGCTTCACAGCCCATCCTTCCTTTGTTCCTCACTGTCAAAGCACTGTGTAGCCCACCTCCACCTCCATAGAGTAACGTATCCAGCATGTTGGCCAATAATTCTCAGGAGCACAGCAGTCACGATGTTTTCTATGACATAGTTTACTCTGAGAAGAGAGCAATGAGGGGAAAAAGGATGTTTAAAATAATCTATGATCAGGTCTCCAAGCTCCATGGACTTGTTCTCAGGCTATGCACCCACCACAAATGGTCTTCTCATCTTGGTTCCTCATTCACTTGCTACTGTTTGAAAACGCAATGGCACTTGATCATCTTTTGAATCTCCTAATATCTAGTTGAGTCAGAAGAGAAAACCAACTTTAAGTACCCAGGCAAGGACGTTTGCAAGAGAAGACATTCTTCAAGGCTAGTTTGGAATCTCCTACAAATTTTCCTACATGTGTAAATCAGGCTTCTATATGTACGAATAAAAAACTATATGTCCTGGATGCTAATCTTCTAAGTTCAAGTCTTTCTTAGTGGGTATTTCTCAACATCCTCCATGCTATGGGATAGTTTTGTCTACTAGAAACTCTCTGCCTATCCCTATATATCCAGTGTCAGCTCAGTAGCACTCTGTCTTATGTTTGTGGGTTTATAGTCATAGCAGCCATGCTTACATCCCAGGAAGGTTCTAAGGGGTAAAGGGCCTTCTCTGTCTTGATTCCCTCCAAAGCCTGTAAGTCCTTGACATGAAAAATGATACAACTTTGCTAATAGACCCATCCACAGCCCTCTAAGTATGGAAGAGACTTTCTTCCATGTGTGCCTAGTCATGCCTCTCTGCTGTGAGATATGCTCTTGTACATATCACTGTAAATATTGGTTTGATTGAATGCCGATTGGCCAGAAGAAGGCAGGCAGGAAGCACAGGCGAGGCTACGAGACTGAGAGAACTTTGGGAAGAGGAAGAGGAGAAGCAGATGCCAGCCAGATGCAGAACAAACAAGACCAAAAAAAAAAAAAATGCTGCACTGAGCAAAAGGTACCAAGCAGCATGACTAAATATGGATGAGAATTATGGGTTAGTTTAAGAGTTAGAGTTAGCAAGTAATAAGCCTGAGCCATAGACCAAACCATTTATAATTAACATAAGCCTTTGTGCGATTATTTGGGACTAAGTGGCTGTGGAACCGGCTGGGTCGCCTTCCCCAGTGGAAGAGAGGGTGAAGGAAGCTCTTCCAGTTCAGCTGTGTATGGTTTATTTCTTCTGGCACCTCGGACATGTCTTCTGCCACTTGGTCCTCAGTGTGGGGAAGAGAAACTCAGCAGGAATAGCAGGTCTGTTTGTCCTCAGCTGACCTCCAAAGAAACTAGGACAGTGGGAGGCTGAAGGTAAGGCCTCTCCATCATGCACCAGTGGTCAAAGCTAGCTTACAGTGGAACCACTCCAAACAGCCAAAATTGGTGTCAAACCACCAGCCTGGGCAGCCTCTCCCAGAGCATCCTGAGCCACTGTTCTGCCCAGAGTGAACTCCACCCAGTGGTGAGTTAAGGTCAATCAAACACTCATTCATACGTCGGGAAGCGACATATCCACCCAGCCTGGCTCTCTGATGATGCCCACAGAGTCCAGCTGTGGCTGGCTCCATGCTCACAGGTGCCAGGTACCCAGCTGAGGGTGTGGCATTGGCTTATGGGATGGGTAGGAGATATTTGCACAGGGCACCAGCACTTCTGCAGGAGCCATAGTGGAAGTTGCCTGTAGCATAGAAACAGTTTACATCTGAGCTTCCCCGGATCAAGGTTTTCATCACAGCTTGGTCTTGTACAGATCCCTTAATGTCACTGTGACTCTGCTTAACGACTTGTCAAATGAAGTTACATAGGGTAGCTGTGAGAAGTAGAGCACATGAAAGTAAAGAACCCACTGTCTAGTAATACAGGACAAAACAGATGATAGAAAGGTCCTCAAACCAGGACCAAGTTCTCTTAATATTGAAGCTGATATAGTGGATCCCAAGTCTACTCTTGAGGGCTGTGCATATTGCCTGATTGGTAGTATGCTGAAAGAATGCCTAAGGTGGAGGGAGGGAGGAAGGGAGAGAGAGAGAGAGAGAGAGAGAGAGAGAGAGAGAGAGAGAGAGAGAGAGAGAGAGAGAGAGAGAGAGAGAGAGAGAGAGGAGGGAGGGAGGGAGGGAGGGAGGGAGGGAGAGAGAGAGAGAGAGAGAGAGAGAGAGAGAGAGAGAGAGAGAGAGCCCTATCTTCTATTTTCTTGAATAGACCATTTTACTTCTCTGAGTTTACTGAATTGGAAAATGGACTGTTGTGAGTTGTTCAGTTGTTCAGTTTTGTGGCTTTGGGGTTGAACCTTTCCTTTTTTTTCTTAATTAGGTAAGTGCAAGTGAGTTTGCAGAGTCCCAAGGAGCTCTCAGCTGAGGACGCAGTATAAATACTGACATCATCAATTTGGATTTTTGCAAGAGGCAGCAAGGCAGGGTTGATGTGGAATTTAACCCTGAATGCAGCATCTACAGAATGTCCTGGTTCTATCCATCTAGCCCGCACTACCATGATCTCTGCCACACATGTGGTTATTGGACTATGGCCAGTGGTCCAGTCTCAGCCTCAAGCAGATTATCCAGGGCAGCTTGCTAGTGGTGAGCTGACTTCTGGGAAAAATTTTCCATTTCATGAATGGCAACAAGTAAACATTTTCTTATTGGCAATTAATGAGATCAATAGTCCCTGACTCGCCCACAGTTGGAGCCTCAAGGAACCACATAGAGTCACTAACAAAGCCGGTCTTGCTGCTGCCTGAGCCATTTTGAATGACAATCACTTTTCTTTGTGAATCCTACTTTCTGCTCCAGAACTCAGTAAAAACCAACATGCAATGTCATCTCAACATGCCTCTCAAAGTGATACCCTTCATACTCAGGGGGGCAGCCACTCAGCTGGTCCCCAAATTGTGGTATGTCTTTTCTTCTCTCAGTACCCATAGGTGCTCTACTCTCCTGTATTTCAGGATTGGAACTGGCACATGCCTATCCTGTGTGGGGTTTTGCTGTCATGGGTTCAGCTCTTACAAGGATGCTTGTCTTCTCACTGTGAGTCAGTAGAGCTTTTGAAAGTTGATTGTAAATCATTGGCAATACATACCTGTACACTTAGAGTAACTTTCCCCCAGAACACCAAAATGACGTGCCCACCTTCCACTGGCAAATGACATCATTCATTCACATCTTCTCACTGTATTTCTTTGATGAATTTTTCAAGTAGTACCTATAAAATTTCTCCTTGTGGATCACTCAGCTGGTAGAGAGTGATTAAAAACTTATTTTGCTGTGTGTCTCTAGTGTCTGGAAGTAAGAAGCACCCAATATCTTCTGAATGAATGAGTGAATGAATGCATATCTAAGTAAATAAAATAAACCTTCCATTTATTTTCTATGAACCAGAATAGCAGAGCTGGGGAACCTTCCAGTCACTAATAGACAAGAGAGCATATTTTGGACTTTCCCTCAGTTTATAGGAGTAGTGGGTACAGGAAAAAGAAACAATAATAAAGGAGATGATCAGCCACAAAAGAAACATGCCTTAAACTTTGGCAACACCACACACACACACAGACACACACACACACAGAGACACACACACACAGATACACAGACACACATACACACACAGACACACACACACATACACACACACACACACACACACACACACACACACACACACACACACACACACACACTGGACTGGTGATAGCAAGTTCAGTGAAGGATTCCCAGCTTCCCTCAGCTTCCCAGCATTTCTTCCTGAGAGACTAAGACCCACCCAATTACACGAGAGCACTCTGAGAACACAGGAATTGTGGAAGCTTATTGTCACATTGTGGTAAAACTTATGTGGATTTAGCATATCCTCTCTTCGATTTTCCTGTCACCAATCTTGTCAAAAAATTTCTTAGGTTCTCTCCCTTGATATTCCTGACAGGTTTTCACTTTCAATATAGAGCTCTGTAGGAAATGTGAGAACCCAGAAATGCAAAGCCATCAGTGATAATATTTTACATCATCTGTGCCTCTCACCGCCACAGTTGTGTGGCTGTAATCTGAGAGCTTTGATTACAAGTTTTGCGATGGCAGGTGCCACAAAGTTACGAAATACTCAGACATGCTACTGGCTGTAAATGGATGACAAAGTGTCACAATTCACCACAACATCAGATTTATGGCACCTACTGACCCAGAGAACAGTTTCTCATGATTATTGTCACATTTATGCAGACTCACATTTTTATGTGAGTTTTAGGGCTAATGCATGGCATATGTAGGTACTGAGTGACAAGTGACATATAACTTTTTGATTCTTTAATCATCTTCTTTTTGACTTAAGCTTGAAGACACCCCAAGGACCCATTTATTCTGCTTTCACACACACACCTGTGATGCTCAGGAGGTGAGAAACCTAAAAAGGTAGTGTTTGTTCAACACACATTCTTTGAGTGTTTGCCCCATACAAGGCACTGTAGTAGATGGAAGGAATACCAGAACACTCCCATAAAACATGGACCCCATCAGAGTGGCATATTTAATAAGCATTAAATGTATGCCACTTGGTGTGGATGCCTGGAGAAGCAAGCCACTGAGAAATAAGAATGAGCTAAGTGTGCCCTTTCAGATGGGGATGGGGTGGGGATGTAGGCCAGGGCGTCAGGGGAGCTTCTATTAAAAGGCACCAAGAACCATGAAGGTGCATAAGGGAGGAAGTTTCCAAGAAAGAGACCAGCAGGTGCAAAGGTCCTGAGGTAGAGCCTAGATGGATATTTCAGAAATAATCAGTAGCTATGACATCCAGACAAGCTCCGCACATCTTCAGGTGCCCAATAGCCTGTGCAGAAGTGACTAAATCAGTAAAATCTGGGGTCAAAACTAGATTTGGACTTTTATATGAAACCCTGATGTCTCCATGTTATCTCTAATGTTTAAAATCGTCTGTGGACAAGGCAGATCCAGTTCAGAGTTCATCTCTTGTGAAGTCTACTAAAGGGAATAAATGCCTTCCTTCCTTCCTTCCTTCCTTCCTTCCTTCCTTCCTTCCTTCCTTCCTTCCTTCCTTCCTCCATACATCCATCTCTTCCTTCCTTCCATCATTTCCTTTCCCTTCCTTTTTCCAGAAAGGGTCTCACATAGCTCAGCCTGACTTAAGGCTTTCTATGTAGCCTAGGATGACCTTGAATAAATTCTTCTTCCTCCTGCCTCCAACCTCCTAAGTGCTGACATCAGAAAAGTCACTGTTCCAGGTTTATTTGGTGCTAGGGAACAGTCCAGAGACTCTCTCTCTGTCTCTGTGTCTCTGTGTCTCTGTCTCTCTCTCTTTCTCTCTCTCTCTCTCTCTCTCCCTCTCTCTCTCTCTCTCTCTCTCTCTCTCTCTCTCTCTCTCTCTCACACACACACACACACACACACACACACACACAAAGCAAGCACACTATCAACCAAGCAGCACCCCCAGTTCCTTAAAGTCAAGTCTTTCATCTTACTTTCAGATTGCAAGTCTTTAAAAATTTATAATACTATGTGGTTCAGGTTAGCATGCTTTTAGCTCCTATAACATTCTGCTGGATGGTCTGGGGCTCTCACTTCTATTCCTCAGATAGCAGTTGCCTGAACACTTAGTCTTACTTACTTTAGAAGTCTCAGTAACTATTTGTGCTGCATAAAAGTTTCCAAGAGAAATCTACTAGATAATTAATCTAAAGAAAGCCTTTGTCTAAAATAATGGACATGCATATTAAAAATATTCATTTAGATTAAATCAGAAACTGAAAGCTATTTTAAAGATGCAAAAACTTGCATAAAATTACATTGTAACCATAACAAAAATAATTATATACCATCAATCCATTGCCATTCACAAGAGCAGCAGAATTCCTAGTGAGCACTGGAAAAGTCCCCAAAGACCATTCCACAAAAATTAAGAGATAAGATATAAATGAGACAGCATCCTCATGTCCTTGTGTAGTTGCTGTCCTCTGCAATATAGCACGGGGCACGTCTCTGCTGGCTTGAAATAGGTGTCAGATGGAAAGAATTTTCTTCCAGACAGTGACCCTTTCATTCCCAGCTTATCCCTACCTCTCCCTCTGGGTAACTCAGAGCAGCTATATGCACAAAATTGACACAGCCACCATATCATCTTGCACTTGGCACTTCCCAAACCTTTCACTTGTCACTCTTGGAGGCCATAAGCCAGCTGAGAACACAAGCTCAGAGGAGAAGCAAAGACAAGCTGAAGCCAGTCTGTTAAAGCCACTGTTCCCCCTCATAGCATACTGCCCTCTTCTCATATGTAAGGCTTGAGAAACACACATCTCTTCTGATTAAAAAAAAATCTGAGAATGGGCCATTTTTAAGTTTAAAGCTCAGCCTCATATTCTCAACTTCTTCCACATAAGTCAGGAGCCTGAAAATTTGAGACCCTCTAAATACTAATTTTAAAGTCAGATAAAATGTAAACATTCTAATATTTCTCAGAAGGAGAAGAAGGGATAATAGGATTTGGGCTAGAATAATAAGACAGAATCTATTTTTGAGACACAGCTTAGTCCTTGCTCTTTTAATGTTGTCTAGGATCCACTAGAAAAGTAAAATAATCTGATGCAGTGTTAAAATATCAGCATCGAAGCATGCACATTGGTTCATTGTAAGCAGCCAGAAGTCTTAAACAAGATCTAAACTAGTTTCTCAAATGAGTAAAGATGCCAATGATTACGTATGAAGGAACATGTATTATGGACGATAATTGAAACAAAGAATTAAGTAAGAATTACCCATCTACCCGTAGAGAAAGTGTCTCCAGAAGCTTCCTAAGGTGCACACATACACATATTATCTACGTTGGTTCTCTATTGCTATGATAAACACCAATGGCCAAAAGCAACCCAGAAAGGAAAGGGCTGATTTCACCTTACAGCTTACATCATGGAAGAAAGCCAAGGCAGGAACTTAAGACAGGAACCCAGAGGCGGGGACTAAGGCAGAGGGCAGGGAGGGGTGTGCTTAACCAGCTTCCTCAGCCTGTTTCCTTATCCCAGGACCACCTGCTCGGCGTGGCATCACCCCCCATAAGCTGAGTCCCTCCACATAAAACATTAATAGAGAAAATGACCTACAGCATTCCCCACAGGAAATTTGATAGTCATTTTCTCAATTGAGGTTCCTCTTCTCAGATAGCACGAGTTCATGTCAAGACGATAAAAGCTAGCCAGCACTATGTGAAAACAATTACAATGGAGTTATCCTATAATGGAGCAACAATGCCCCCACCACATACCACCGGCTAAGAAAGAAAGACAAAAACCGTACCAGGAATGGATTAGCTCTTTTTTGTTGTTGTTGTATAATTAAAGCCCAGTGTCATATATTGGGGGTAAGGCCAAATGATCTGGGAGATAGAGAAACAAACCTTGCCAACTCCTCAGCCCCCAAAGGAAGATCAGATTGAATGCTATCTTACTCCTCAGCAAAAAGGGAAATGTCAAACTCCTGTCTCCTCCCATCTTATATTCCTGTCTCTGCCCAGACGTATCACTTCCTGTCTCAACCTTCCTAGTGCTGGGATAAAGGTGTGTGCCACATCTGCCTGGCTCTGTTTCTCTTTTAGACTGAATTAATCTTGTGTAGTTCAGAGTAGCCTAGAATGCACAGAGATCAGACAGATCTCTGCCTCTGCCTCCCGAGTGCTAGGATTAAAGGTGTGTGCCAGAACTGCCTGACCTCTATGGATAACTCTTGGGCTGGCTCTGTCCTCTGATCTTCTGTTTTACTTGTTAGATTACAAATAATACATTACCACAGTCATAGAAGTAACCCACCACTTTCTGATCAAATTTAAGGGCCCTTTTACAGGAGAAAGCCAACATCTGCCATAGTTACCAGGGGCAAGAGCTGATGGCTAGACAAGCCACAGGCCCTGGCAGAGGACTTCATACTGTTGCTCTGCAAAATGGACACATATTAAACTGACTTTTACTGAGTTACAGCTATGCAAGCAGATTCACGCAACTTTCACCCCCATCAGGGATGCTCCCTTTTGTAGTAGCTGGCAATTACCATAGAGACCCACAACTGGTCAAGATGAAGAGAGTAAGCAATTCCAGAATGTTCAGGCCTGAATGAGACGTCCACATCACTCCCCCTTCTCCCAAGGCTCAGAGATCATTGCAGAAGAGAGGTGTGAAAGGCCTGTAAGACGCGAGGAGGCAGGTGAATATGAAGAATTCGTGTTTTCCAGACACAATGGGGCAGCTACACAGAGAACTCTCAGTGTTTACGGCAACGTACACAAGATCTGAGCGACCTCAAAATCCAGAAAGCAGAGGAGGTGACAACAAAGTCTACCCTAGCACAGGAGCTATTGGAAATCAACATCTGATGGCGAAAGGGTCATTGTTTGTTAAGGCTGTGGCCCCTGATGTACAGAATCAACTATACTTGATTTTTTTTTAAGAAAGAAAACACATAGTTGGGTGGAAAGGAATGACAGAGGTAGATTCGTGATGAGTCAAGGAGTGTGTGAATATGATTAAAATACAATGTATAAAATTCTCAAAGAACCAATAAAAATAAAAAAATAAAATAATTTTTAAGAAGAGAAAAAGAAATGTATAGGTTGGTGTGACGAAATGATTCAGTTGTTAAGAGTGCACATCCTGTTCTTACAGAGCACCTGGTCTCAGTTGCCTGCACCCACGTTGGGCAGCTCACACCACCTATAACTAGCTTATTTCCTACCACCCACAACTACCTATAACTCCCATTGTAGGGGCTGTAATGCCTTCTTCTAGCTTCCACAGGTACCTGTACACATACAGCACACATATAAATTCATATAAGTGTACACACATACAAAGAAATCTTTTAAAAATGAAATAAACATGTATTTTGTTTAAAAGGTTCAGTGCCAAAAATTCCTGTGGTAACTAAAAGTAGACCATCAGGAAATCATCATTTTAAGCCATCAGATGGTTCCCATACTGTGAAATTAGTGAAGGTACTCTTAGCCTATATAAATTCGTTAATAAGATAATGATATTTTAAATCACTAAAACTATAAAATATAGAACAACAAAATAAGATCTTCATATAATTTGATAGAATATTCAAAAGGGTATTAAACATATTGCTTACCTACATTAGCGAATCTAAATTATGATATTAGAACTACAGTAATTTATCTCAGACAAAAGTAGATATATTATGAAAATCGTATATTTTAAGCATATTTAAAATGAAGCTTCATAAATGACATGTCTATATTTAAGCTCAATTTCTGGTGTATGTGCGCAGCATGTGTGTGCAAGTCAGAGGAAAACTTGTGGAAATTGGTTTTCTTGGGTACTGGGGTTTAAACTCAGGTTGGTATAAGTGTCCTTTCCTGGTGAGCCACCCACCACACTGCTACTACATGGCAGATTTAAAAACAAAATTATGTGTGCCTGTGTCAGAGGTGGAGTTGGTAAAAAAAATCTTTTCCTATTCTGTGAGCTGCGTTTGTTCTAGTAACCATCTCCTTTACCTTACAGAAGCTTTTTGGTCTCGTCAGGTGACATTTGTTAATAGCTGATCTTAGTGCCCGAATAACTGGTGTTCTGTTCAGGAACTTGTCTCCTGTGCCAACGTATTCAAGGCCATTTCCCACTTTCTCTTCTAGCAGGTGCAGTGTACCTGATTTTATGTTGCGGTCTTTAATCTACTTGGACTTGAGTTTTGTGCAGGGTGACAGGTATGGATCTGTCTATCGGCACTCTTCTACATGCAGGCATCCAGTTAGACCAGAACCACTTGTTGAAGATGCTTCATTTTTTCCCATTATGTAATTTTGGCTTCTTTGTCAAAAAAATCAAGTGTCCATAAGTGTGTGAATTTACTTCTGGGTCTTCAATTCAATTCTATTGACCAACTTGTCTCATGCCAATTCCATGTAGTTTTTATTCTATTGCTCTGTAGTACAGTTTGAAATTTGGGATGATGATACCTTCAGAAGTCCTTTTATTGTACAGGGTTGTTTTAGAGATCCTTGTTTTTTTATTCTTCCATATGAAGTTGAGTATTTTTCTTTCAAATTCTAAAAGGAATTATGATGGAGTTCTGCTGCATTGAAACAGTATATTGCATTTGGTTATTACCATTTTTACTATGTTAATCCTTCCAATCAATGAACATAGGAGATCTTTCCACCTTCAATATCTTCTCCAGTTTCTTTCTCCAAAGACTTTAAGATCTTGCCACACAGGTATTTCTTTTGTTTGGCTATAGTTACCCCAAGATACTTTATATTATTTGTGGCTATTGTGAAGGGTGTTGTTTTCCTGTTTTGTTTTGTTTTTTTCTCAGTCTGTTTGTATATATAAGTCTACTGATTATTTTTGAGTTAATTTTGTATCTGGCCACTTTGTTAAAGGTGTTTACTTGGAAGGAGGAAGGAGGATTGGAACAGAGGGATCGCAATGGGGAGGATGAGAGAGAGACAATTGGAATCTGACAATTGGAAACTCCTGGGAATCTATGAGGGTGATGCTGGCTAAGAGTCCTAACAATAGGGGATACGATAAGCCTAAACCAAGACATTTCTGTAGCTTGGCAAACCGTCTAGTTGGGGAACTGGGACACCCAACCCAGCCACAAACCCTTCAACCTACAATTTGTCCTGCCTACAAGATGTGCTGGGATAAAGATGGCACAGAAGCTTTGGAAGTGAACAATTAATGATTTGCACAGCTGGAGACCCATGCTCCAGAGGGAGCTCCTCCCCGCAGCAAGGCCAGGACCCAGAGGCAAGATACCCCCAGGCCTAGGATAGAACCAAACACAGCTGGCAGAAACAAGGAAGCAAAACAGTCAGTAAAATGATTCCTAACTGTATTCTGCTGTACTCATAGACCAGTGCCTAGAAAAACTGTCGTCAGAGAGGCTTCACCCAGCAACAGAAAGAAACTAATACAGACCCACAACCAAACATGAGGCAGAGCTCAGGAGTCCCGCAGAAGAGGGGAGGAAGGTAGGAGCCAGTAGTGTCAAGGTCACTACAAGAAAACCCAAGAATCAGCTAATTTGGCCTCCTAGGGGGACTGACCCAGGCCCTCTGCATATATGTGACAGTTGTAGAACTTGGCCTTCATGTGAAATTCCTAACAATGAGAACAGGGACTGTCTCTGACTCTGTTTCCTGCTTTGGGGACCCTTTCCTCCCACCAGATCCCTCATCCAGCCTTAATAGAAGAAGATGCCTAGTCTCACTACAAGTTAATATATCATGGCTGATATTCATGGGATGCCCTCCTGAGGAGATATAGTGGGAGAGGAGGAACTAGGAGTGGAGGAGGGAGAAGAAAATTTGGTTGAGATGTAAAAACAAACAAAAACAAACAACAGAAAAGAACTTAATAAATAATTCTGGAAATCAAGAAAAAATTAAAAATAGGACAGAGAACTAACCAGAGAGTTCTCAAATGATGAAGCACAAAAGATTTAGAAATATTTAAAAGAAATGATTTAACACCCTTAGTTATCAGGGAAGCACAAATCAAAACTTCTCTGAGATTTCATTTTACCCCAGTCCCTTAGCCAAGAAAAATAAGACAAATGCAGCTCATGGGGAACACTATTCGGAATGCAAACTTGCACAGCCACTAAGGAAATCAGTGTGGCAGATATCTAAGGAAATCAGTGTGGCAGATATCTAAGAAGCTGAGATTCCACTTACCTTAAGACCCAGCTACACCACCCTTGGGCATATACCCAAAAGACTCAATCTCCCACTACAGAGACACTTTCTCATCCATGTTTATTGCCCCTTTCTTTACAATAGCCAGAATTGGAAACAGCTTAGCTGTCTATCAACTATGAATAGATAATGAAAATATGGTACATTATACAATAGAATGTTATTCAGCTATAGAAATATCCACAAAATTGTGAGATTTGCAGGCAAATGGATGGAGCTTAAAAAATTATTCTAAGTAAGTTAACCCAGACCCAAATAGACAAATATTGTTTCTTTTCTCATATGTAAATGGTAGATATTAAGTCTTTGATATACAGGCTGCAATCTGTATAACCATGGAGGTCAGGTATACATTGTGTGAAAGTTTTCTTCTCAAAAATCTTTGAAATAAACAATATCAACAAAATGAATAGTGCATGTGTCTGGGTATATTAGTTACTTTACTTACCTCATTGGTTTGACAAAATATCCAACTAAAGGACAGATGCAATTAGGAGGGAGGGAGGGAGGGAGGGAGGGAGGGAAGGAGGGAGGGAGGGAGAGAGAAAGGGAGGATTTTGTTTTGTGTGTTCTGGTTCCAGGGCATCCAGCTCAACATGGCAGAGAAGGTGCAGCCTCAGAAGCAGGAGGCAGTTGGTAATACGCATCCACTGTTGGGAAGTAGGAAATGATGATGTATATACTCTGTTCACTTTCTTCTTTTACCCAACCCTGACCTTTCTATAGGATGGCATTGCCCACATTTAGGAAGGCCATCCCACATTGATTAACCTAATCTACATCATCTCTCCCAGACATAGCCAGATGCTGGCCCTTTCAAGGGTTCTAGATTGTCAGGTTGGCAATCACGATCAGTCACCGGAAAGACTGCTTTTGCAGATGGGATCTCATGTAGCATCAAATGTCATTAGTAAGAATGACTTTGAGCTCCTCCGGCCTCTCTCTACCTCTGGAGCGCTTGGATCACAGACATGTGCCACCACACCCCGGTATGTGGTAATGAGGATGGAGGCCAGAACTTGACGCCTGCTAGGCAACTTCTAGCCCAGGAAAGTAAATACTAATAAAGAATGCATCACCATCGTGGTGGTTTGCATAAGTATGGACCCCATAGAGTCGTGTGTTTAAATGCTTGGCCCATATAGAGAGGCACTATTAGAAGTTATGGCCTTTTTGGAGTAGTAGGTGTGGTCTTGGAGGAAGTATGTCACTGTGAGGGCAGGCTTTGAAGTATCATCTGCCCAATGAATTACTCATTTTACTTCTTCTGCTTGTGGATGAAGGTGTAGAACTCTCAGCTGCCTCTCCAGAACCACACCTGCCTGCACACTGCCATGTTTCCTCCATCATGATAATGGACTACACCTCTGAAACTGTAAGCCAGTGCCAATTAAATGCTTTCCTTCATAAGAGTTGCCATGGTCATGGTGTTTCTGCACATCAATAGAAACCCTAAGACACCAACCTCAGAGATCCAGCAGAGGAATCTCCCCAGAACACAAAGAGAACAGAAGAAGAGCATGAAGAAGAGTTTAGGTATAGAGGAATGATCTGGAGTTTGGATTGTTTGCTTGTTGTGGCTATCATCATTGTTTTGAACCAGGATCTTTCTCTGTGGCCATGGCTGGCTTGGTACTCACTATGTAGATCAGATTGACATCACCGGTCCTCTGCCTCAGCCTCCCAAGAGATGAAAACAGAGACACAAACCACTATGCCCAGCTTAACACTTATCCTTATCTGCTAAGGAGTTAAGAAAGAACACAGAATGTACATTTATTTTCCAACATTTCTAATAGCATTCCCTTATGCATTTACTACGTTGGCATACAAAGCAAGCATTATTAAATTTAAAAAAAATTTAAAAGTATATATACTATGTTCTCTGAACACAATGACATTTAATAAAATTAAGAACAGAAGAAAGAAAGGCGAGAATATTTTTTTAATTGAGCATTATTCTTATAAATAGTTTCAAAGAAAAAGTAAGGTGGAAATTATTTTTTATTTAATTGAAAGTGAAAACATATACTAAAATTGTGGAATATACCTAACATCATACTTAAAGTGAGATGTACGTTTACATGTTGTTTTTGGAAAGAAAGAGAGGGTACC
Organism: Phyllotis vaccarum; assembly: GCA_033318265.1. NCBI lineage: Eukaryota > Metazoa > Chordata > Mammalia > Rodentia > Cricetidae > Phyllotis > Phyllotis vaccarum. The sequence goes on from JARWLC010000005.1 coordinate 59,478,453, forward strand.
ATGGCTAATTTCCGAACAGTACATTAGACTAGGCAGAGTAGACAGGCAGATTCCTTGCCAGGTCTAAAGCAGCAATGGGCAGAGGTAGAAAGTTGCTATGACCTGTGCGTGCATGCAGCACACGCACTAGGTAAACTAGTATGGGAAGGTATACTTCTACACAGAGTGAGCTGTACTACACCCCTACCTATAGACATTTACCTTGACACCAACAATTCTATTTCTGAAGCATTTACCAAATAGAATGTAAATAGAGGTTCACAATAAAACTTTTATAAAAATGTTCATGGCCATTTTCCTTCTATATAGCCCAAACCTGGAAAAGATAGAAATACCCACCAATAGATGGCTAGGCAGTCACTAGTCATCCGTGTAAAGCAGTGCTGCCCAGAGACAAAAACAAAGGATGTTACACAGAACCATAGGTGAAGCTAAAGAATTTTTCTCATTGAAAAATAGAAATACAAAAGGGTGCATACCATATGCTTTCATTTAAATAAAACTCTATAAAAGACAAATATAATGTATAGTGACAGAAAGCAGATTAGTGGGTTGCCTGGGTCTGCACGGGGATTAGCTAAAAATGGGGCACAGAGGAACTTTGGGAGGGGTAACTTACTATATCTCAGTTGGGGTGATGGTTTTACGGGCATATAAATTTGTCAGAACTCATCAAAATGAACACTCACAATGAACACATTCTAAATCGGTAAAGCCATTATGGGAGACAGTATGGAAATTGCTTAAAAGAATTAAAAATAGAACTACCATATGATCCAGCAATCCCACTACCAGGTATATCCAGAGGAAATGAAATCTGTATCTTATAGAGATGGCTGCATTGCAGCATTGCCCACAACAGCCCAGAAATGGAAGCAGTCCACATGCCTATCAATGGATGGATGGACAAGAAAAATGTGTAACCCACTGAAAACTGATCACATCATTCTGCCCTTTAACAATGAGATTCTTCCATTCTCAACAACATAAATAAATCCAGAAGTTGTGTTATAGGATATGGTACAGAAGGAACGTGCTGAATGAACTCATGTGTGGAATTTAAAAACTGAAGCTTACAGAGGCAACAGGCAGGGGTATGTGAAAAGTGTGGAAGAGAAAGATACATTGTTACCTAGGAGACACATCATCAAGGGATCTGCTACATACCATGGCACCTTGTGGCTTGGATATGGAGCATCCCCTCCATAAGGCTCAGACACTGAAGGCTTGGTTCCTGAGGCAGTGGCTGACAATGAAGCTTTTGAGAGGTGATCAGTTTCAAAGATTTTACCAATCAATTGCTGACTTCAACTTTTGAATGTATTTTTGGTAGGTGGTGAACACATAATTGTGAGGTTAGCTGGCTGATGGAGATCACTGGGGCCTGCCTATGAATAGTGTCTTATTCATAGCCTCTCCCTGTATCTCTTGCTCTGCTTCCCAACTGTCATAACCACTGGACTACCCTGCCTCAGCAACATCCTAGAGGGTAAGTCCATGTAGCCTTGAATCTCTGAAACAGTGGGCCAAGGCAGATGCGCCCACCTTTAAGCTGGTCCTGTTAAGTGTGCTGTTGCCATTATGACAAACTGACTAAGACAGTCACTGCACATAGCAATGCTTTTCAGAATTCTTAAGAAAATATGTATGAAATGTTCCCAAAACAGAAATAAGTATTTGGTGTAAAGCTTATGCTAATTGTTGAATCATTACATAATATATTCATGTTTTAAAGTTCACGCTATACACATATACATACATGTTTCTATGTATATGGGCATAGAAAAATTCTTGTATCTATCCATATGTGCACATTCCTATTTACCTGTGGGAAGGCTGCCTTAAGTGTAGATCTATTGGATATAAAGTTTGCCTTGGTAAAACAGATGTTTGTAATGTTTTCCTGTTTTCTCTCTAAACTCCATTCTCCTATCAGCTTGTTCTGTTCCACTCTCTTTGAAAGAATTGTTCACAGCTCTCCTTTACCATTGTGGCCAACAATCGCCATGCACTGAGCCTGCATAATAAAACTATTCTGGCAAGTCTCCAGCACCTCCTCTTTGCCGAATCCTTCTGCAGAGATGAATCTCTTTGGACCAATGAGCAGTATTCAGCTGGCTTGCTCCGCCCTCCTGTCTGCTACATGGCTGTCCTGATGGATCTCTGCTACCCCTCCACCTTTAAACGCTGATTCATACCTTATACCCCTGGTCTACTCTGCCTATGCTACTTTACTTAGGGCTATTATCCATTTTCATGGTTTAGTTTCCAGCCACATGGTCGCAACACTCAAACGTAGAGCCCCAGCCCAGAACTCCAGACTCATATCAAAGTGTTTATGCTGAGTCTTTATATGGGATTCTGTTAAATGTCTCCAAATTAGTGTTCCAGACTTCTTTCCACAATCTTTTCTTCTCATAATGCCACATCCAACATTCAATACCACTTCTTCAGTTTTTTTTAAGAACAACATCTATGGCGTTGCTGACATTTCTTTTTATTTTATGTCCTCCACCAAGTCTGACTCTGTTGTCAACACATATCTAAGACCTGATCACTTCTCACCCGCTCTACCACCACCATCCTCATCTGTATAACGACTATTCTTGCTTTGCTTACAATTAGGAATCATCTCTTTAGTCTCCCTAAGGCTTCAGATTCACCACCTTCCTGACTGAATTTCCTGAGTATTACCCCACCCCACCCCACCCCACCCCACCCCACCCCATGCTTTCCTGCTTCTCCACATTAAGGGTCAAGTTCAGAGTTGCGTGCACTCTCTGAGGTTGTCCTACCACTGGACTAGATTCCCAACCTTCTATAGCTTTTTTCGAGGCAATGTCTTGCCTTGAACTCATTCTGTAGTTCAGGCGGGTCTTGAACCTATGATGTTCCCATCTCATTCTTCTGAAAAGTCAGATTTGTGTCACCAGCTTTAGCTTTTGCTTCTTTCTCTTTCCTCGGTCCCGAACATACCCCCCACAGGAATCCACACTTCTCTGCTCAGAGTTTTTCTGTGCCTCTTCATTTTCTTTAGTACCAATCCGGTGTTTTCCAACTTGGACCACAGAGCCTTGTCTTCCAGCTCCAATAGGTAGTGCTTGGTTTTCTGAACCCTCCTTCTTCTTCCTCAGCGTCTTTGCATTTACTGCTCTGCCTGCCACACTTACCCCTCTATTGGCTCACTCAAATGTCACCTTGACCCTCCTTAACTGCAGACTTAAAGAAGCAATCTTCGCCCACACTTTCTTTCCCCATCCCCCGTGTTTCCATCTCCACAGAACTTATTTGAATATGCTTTGTCCTTCATAATGCTTTCCGGATCCATCTCTCCCAAATAAAGTCGCATAAGCTCTATGTCTGTTTTGCTCAGTGCTATAACACTGGCGCCTAGAACTATGCCTGAATCATAATAGGAACTCAATAAGAGTCTGTGTTGATTGATATTTATATGAAAATGCTAACATTAACATCTGCTTTTGAATGAGATTCCCCCTCCAAACTGTTAACTACTTTGTTGTTATTTTAAGCTGTCATATGTTTTAATGGGTTACATTGCCATTTTCAATTTCATATATGTGTGTGATTGTTCTTTGTCCCTCCTACTCCCTATCCCTGTCCGTCAACCTCACTGGTCCCCTCCGTGGCCATTGCCTGTCTTGTTTCTGAGACTCTAGACAGTATAATCAGTTAGTAAAACAAAACTTCACTTGATTCAAGTAATTTCTATTACTTACCGATGTACTACATACTCTGAAGATCCAAAGGGAAAGAAATAGGATCTGCTTTTGAGTTTCTGTTAGCGTCGTTGGCTGAACTCTGCTTTCCTATAATTTATAGTCTAAGCTCTAAACTCTAGTCCCTCCAATGAGGACTACACTGAAGAAACAGCTTTCAAGAGGTGAGCACACAAGAGTCACTACAGTGGGCTATAGCCAGTTTGACTAATGTTTTCATAGAAGATTAATACATACAAAAAGATGCAAAGGGTCTTCCCACACATAGGGCAGATTGTGTGGGAGACAGAGGACAAAGGAGGCTTCAGCAGCCAAAGAGAGATCTCTAGTCCCCAGAGCTGCAAACATGTGTATCTTAAGCCCTGGGTCTATAGTATAGCTTCTTGTGGGAGCGAGCAAACTCCAATAACCAGTTAAGAGATAAACAGAAAAACACTTGCCTTCATATTAACCCTGGCATAATACAATGCCCAGAAACATATAAAATGTTAGTTTTTTTCCTCATGTAAAAATATTGTTTTGTTTCCTTATTCTTAGCATGCATCACTACCATGGGACCCAGGGATGGGAAAGGGCCATGGTTTCTTGTCCTTTATGCTGCATCATTTGCTCATAGCTACCCAAACAAAGCAGTCTTTGTCCAGCAGCCTAGACTTAAGTAGAAATGGTGTTAAACATTAGATTGCGGTCTCGGTTTTGATCCACTTCCAACTGCAGATCATTTACTTCACTTTGATGGAGCTTGCTGTGAAGGCTAAACCAGAGAGGGCTGGGAAATACCCAGACAATTAGTATAAGGCGCAGAGCATGTTTCTAGATGAGACTGAGAGAAGATGATCAGTCCTGAGTGGGTGGCACCATTCCCTAGGCGAGGCTCTAGGTAGAATGAGATGAAAAGGAGAACGCTCATGGTCAGAAAGCTTCCTGGTCACTATGGTGGGAGTTGTTGCCCCTCCCCTACACCTCCCTATGGAAGGACCTCTGAAATCATGATCTAAAGCACATCTTCCTTATTTTAGGCTCTTCTGACAGGCATCTTGTGATTAAAAGTAAAAGTCTGCTTTGACAGTTTTTTACTTGCCTAAAGCATAAAGGTAATGTCAACCACAAATTCCTTCAACAGTGAAGGTGTAAGGTAGAAGAAGTCTTTGTGGTAATGAAAATACCATGTCTAAAGACAGGGAGTCACAGCTCTGAGGTCCATGGTGTGTCACTTGTCTTAGCTGCTATGATTAAAAACCATGACAAAAGATATCTTGGGGAGAAAAAGATTTATTTCATCTTTCACTTTGTCTCAAACTATCCTTGAGGGAAATCATGGCAGGAACTACACACAGGAACTTGGAGGCAGGAACTGAGGCAGCAACCCCTGAGAAACACTGTTTACTGGCTTGCTTCCTATGTTTACTCAGTTTGCCTTCTATATGACCCACGACCTCCTGCCCATAGTGGCCTGGGTACTGTCTTATCAATCATTCACCAAGGAAAGGTCCACAGACCAGTATAATGGAAGCATCTTCTCAACTGAGATTCTCTCTTCCTAAATGATCTAGCTTCTGTCAAGTTGACTAATAACCAACCAGCACACAGTGTTAGGTAGACACCCTCCAACCCTTCCTCTTTTTAGCTGACACTGCCTCACAACACAAGATACAAATTCAGGAGAGTGGCTGTCCTTGCTGATGCTCTGACTTCTCCCTGAATAACCTGTAGCCACTGTCTACATTTCCTCAGACAGCTCAAAGTTATTGCCACTGGGCTCAGACTCTTCCAGAAGGCTGCTCTTCTGGGATCTTCACAGGGATGCCTCTTTCTCCTGGAGCTTTGGCTCAGTTCCACCACCCACAAGACTGGCCTTAATTCAAGCTCTACCCCTGCTCCATACCCTGTCATTTGAACACTTTTCTCTTTCATGGGTTGTTACTATTTAGCCCCCCTCTGTGTTTTCTCTTAGTGCTCTGCATGTTGTCCACTAGATCACGAGCACCTACACACGCAGACCATTGGTTCTGTCTTTATTTCTCGGGGCTGGACCCACCAGAGCCCCATTGATGCCTTTAACTTCTGGTGTTATGGGCTCATGAACACACATTCATCATTCGATAAATAAAGGAATGGAAATGGAGTTCTTGGTAACACACTATTTTCCAGGTATATAATTATACCCTTGGCCATAACCCCTTGTAGACCTGAATTACTAAGAAGAACTTCCTTTTTTTTTTCTTTCTGATTTATAAGCAATGACCTTTTCTTTACCCAATATTCCTCCTGCAAGAGGAAGGGCTTTACTGGGGTAGAATGTGATAGTCAATAAAGATCCTACTAGTGATTATATATGCATGAGCTTATCTCCAACCATCCTATGCGTTTGAAGAATCAGAAGCTGACACTGATAAATAAGCCCTGCTTTTAATTTCCTTCATTGATCCAAGCAAACCATGATGGTAAAGTCAGATGTTGAGAACGGTCCATACTCATTGTTGCCGTTGCCACCTTGATGTTACAAGTGATCAAAGACATTGTGAACAGAGTACCATCAGTGATGGGATGCCAGCCCTGAGTTAGTGGGAACCATGTATCTAGTGAAACAGGTCGATGCCTACCAAGGGCAAACGTGTCAGTTACCAAACTCCTGCTCTCAAAATGATTCAGAAAAGACAGCAATATGCCTAGAAAAGGAGAGGAGGAGGCCTTCCATGGGACAAACTTAAATCACATATTTTCATTATCATCATTAATGAGCCAGAATGCATTTAGATATAGCAGCAAGATTTGGAGAAGGAAAAATTATACTGAAAACTTATATGACTGAATATGAAAATATGTGTTAGTATTGATTGGTTAGATAGTGTGATGCTGTCAAAATGGGGCAAAATGACACTGTATTACATGTGAGAATTTAATGTCTGAACAAGACCACAAATCAATGTAGAAATAATGAATTCTTCAGAAGACAATATTGAGAGAATTGAATGTATACATGTATATATACACATATATACATATATATTCAAAAGACAAGCACAGCAGTGGAAGAAGCCAGCAGTGGTTTTCTCCAACCTGATGTCCTGTGGGTCATTTGCTTTTATTTCCTTGGATAAAGAGAGGGAACCTGATTATCCACAGAATACCCCATCCTAGAGCCTTCCTTCAAACAAGTGCTTTCAAGGGCAAGTCCAATGCCATTTTCTGAGCTAAGGACCCCAGGCCTTTGTTGACACACTGTTAGGTGACATACCATTCTGGAATGGGCTCTGGCTGAATTTTCATTTTGTATTCTGTTATTTCTTCTTCTCATAATCTCTGTGTGATATAGAGAGTCCCTTTCACCCAAAAAAAAGCAGAGCTGCATCCTGACACATGAAGCAAATCAGGTTTTATGTTTCTCTCCATTCCAACTTTCATTTCACTTCCTACAAACATCCAAAGATGTCAATCCTGATATTAGTATTCAGCCACAAAGATTCTTTTCTCCCATGGTTGGGCGTCTCTTTCCATCACTTTTCCAAAACCATCCCATAATAAGGTCATCTTTCATCTTCTGACCTTGTTCCCTGTTGAGTCTACAGCATCCCAAACCACAAAAATGCAAATACCAGAAGTATCTGTGGGAGACATAACCAGACAACTTCCTGGTGACATGCTCCAAGTTGTCCAAGCCCCACTGACTGTTGCGGTTTCCTATATTTCTGTTCTGTATTAACCTTGATCTCTCTCGGCGTGTTTCTGTGCTTTGGTGACGCAGTGCATCACCTTCCCAAATGAAGCATCCGCTAGTTAGAGTCATGTCTTTCCAAGGAAGGTTTTTTTCTCATGAGATACCAGAAGGCAAGCTAGGATTCATAGTCCTATTAAGGGATCTGGCACCCCTACCTCACTGTTTCTCCAACTTCTTTTCCACACTCTGAGAATCCCACTCTGTCTTACTAGTAGAGTGGGGTGTGACTATCAACCAGCCATGAGGCAACACCAGTGTTCTCCAGAGAACCTTGTAGGTAACAGCCACCTCCCTTCGGCTCACACTCAACATTGTCCCAGCCCCCTACTTTCCAAGCTTCCTCAACTGCGTTTTTGCTATGTGCATCTATGTCTGTGACAGCCTTTAGCTCTAAAAAGAACCTCGTGAGAGTCAAAACCAGTTAATTCATGTTTCATTCCTTGGTCTCCTCGCCAACATCTGAAACAAAATTTTTATTCACAGCTGTGGCCATTTTATTTACCTTGATGCTTCTCTATCTGCTTTAAAGAATGCCTGGGTATTTCCAGCTCTAGTAGAGTACATTGTCTGTGGCCATCTCAAGATGACTCAACTATTTTCTTGCTGGAGCCAAGAGATATGAAGGGAAAAGAGCTGGAAATGGAGGTATCACCTGCTTGCTCGTTTGCAATGAACTAGCCCTGTGATTTCAGCACTTTCCCTGGCAGGGATATGCTCTTACTCCCTATGACCACTCCTGTTCTATGGAGCACCTTCCCGTTCACTTTCAATATCCAATCTCCAATCTCTCTTGTACACACAACAGATCTTTACTCAGTTTATTCAAAAATCATCTTTTCTAAAGGGGGTCTACTGCCTTTTTGTCATGTGCTGAGGACTCTCTTCTCCGAATTACCATATATCCGTGCATGGAAGTTCCTAAAATATACTGTACCTCCTCAACACAAGAGTACAATTCTCAGCTCAAAGAGAATAAGAATTTATTCTGACATCAAACATGAACAATTATGGCCAGGAAAGAGGTGTTCCAATACAGATGCAGTTATATTAAATTTTATTAATAATATAATGAAGAAAGTCATAAGCCATGACTTTTACCAAGTTCTTCAGTGATGGGTTATAGAGTAACCCATACTCTATAACATAGAAAGGCTTCAGATGCTGCCCAACAATGTCAGTTTCTGTTTTTCTGGAAGTTGGTACTCTGCTATGGATATATTTCAAAGGATGCTAAGCCACACAGGGTGTTAAGTCATGAATGGTTTTCAATAGAACTATAAATAACTCAAGAAAATTTGTCCCTGGTCTGCAACATCTTAATTTAGTCATTTTTACAATATTTAAGGTGAGAGCTGCTTTGCTTTTTACTAGAAACTTCCATTTAACAACTGTTAGATTTAGTTTGGGAACATATAATAATAGTATTTTAATCTCCCAAAATAACAGTACTTGAACTAGGTGGAAATTTATTTTTCGCTATAAAAAAACAAATTGAGAGTGTCCCATCATGCTTCAAGGCTGTTCCCTGGAGCTAATAGGTCCATGCTTTTTTCCTTCATTCAGCAGAGATGGACTCTTCCTTCCACTCACAAATTCATCATCTTTCAATATGGTGAGTCTCGTGCCAGGACAAGTGGGGAGAGCACTGATTAGCAGTTCCTCCAGGTGGATCGCCACCCCTTGGGTATTCCTTGGAAACCCACACAGCACATGCCTGTTTGCACTTCCTCAGAGAGGGTGCGATTTGACAAAGCAAACTCTCATCAAACAGAATCCATTGTGTTCCGAGATGGGGAAACTGGACGCAAACTAGGGTGGGGAGGTTTGAGTGTGAACCATCATCCCTCACAGGTTCATGTGTTTGAACATTTGCTCTCCAGGAGGCAGTGCTGGTTTAGAAGACTATGGAAGGTTTAGGAGTTGGAACCTTGCTGAAGAAAGTGATTTGATAGGGTCAGGTCTAGTCTGTTTGCTGTCTGCTTTCTAACTGCAAATGTGGTAAATCCCTGAGGTACTGGCCACCATGCCTTCCCTGACACAATGAACTGACTCTCTTCTTAAGCTGTAAGGCAAAACCCCAACCAAGAAAACAAACAGAAAAATCCCTGCTCTTACTCTTCTTTCATTTCTGGTCAGGTATTTGCTCACAGCAAAGATTTCTATAGAGAAATAGAGAAGTGATGTGAGGGTAAGCAAATGGCTTCCTAATGCATTGTTTATAACCTGAATCTATTTTTCCCAGATCTACCTTTCTTCTGGGCAATGAGCTATTGGAGGTCTGGGATTAGGCTGTCAATTTGGACTGACAGTACTGTGTATGGTTCCCAGCAAGAAGACAGGGAAGGTCTCTGTTCATTGGTTCTTCCAGAGGAGTTAAACTTAAAAAAACATAACAAAGCCTGTTGTGTGAAGAATCTCCAATTCCAGACCAGTCAAGTCCACAGCATAAGATCTTTCTTCATAAAGTTGTAGAAATAAAAAGGTGGCTCAACTCTGCAAATTAACTCAAAAAGCATTTACTACACAATTCTAGACTCCAGAAAGAAATCCGGCCAGACATTTAGCCAAAAGCCAAAGATGTGACCTGCAGCTCTAAGTATTTCACAGAAGCAGTGGCGACCCTGTGAAGCCAAACTAACATTAGAGGATCCCAGGCCATGCTTAAGTTCTAGAAAGAGAACGCTTTGCCAGCTGCTACCTGTATTGGCAAAGAGCTCCATGTCACTTGTTTCCTTCTTTCTGTTCCCTGGAAACACACAGACATCCCCAAAGCCATAGAAAGGGGCTAAATAATTTTCCTTCCACTGATGCTTCTAGAGACAAAACGTATCTTCTAGCTTACACTCGTGTTTTTCACTGTTTATTGCTGATAAATAGTGCCTACCCTATGCAATGGATGACTGCCTTTCAGAGATTTCTGCTTTTTCTTCCTACTTAACCGTCACCACTGGCTGCCAGAGAAGCAGCTCACTGCTGAACAGGCACGAGACCACCAACCTTTGGTTAAGAAACAGTTTTCTAGGGAAAATATGGGGGCCACCGACATTAACGAACACTTGACAACCTAGTGGTGACTCTCTCATGAAGATCACCAAACCTGAGTTTCCAACCCTCTCTCCAAGTGACTCATCTCATAGAGTGATGTGTTGCAGCCTTGGGGCTCTGAGGACCCCAGTGGGAGCTCTAAAGTCATCTCTCCTCTGTTAGAGATAGATTCATGTTAAAAAAAAAATAATCACAAAATTGTTAAATTATTGAACTAGTTAGCCTATCTTGAGACTATGAAAAGTTAATAGTTTCAAAAATATACTGTGTCAGAAGATGAGAACAGACCTTTTCAACTTTTCATTACTGAATCTGAGACCCCATAAAATAGAACTCCATATGAACCTTGTTTTAGATGTCTACATTTATTGTCCATTTTAGGCTCAAAACAAGGCTTACTCCAGAGACATTTTGAGCTTGTCAAATATGTAAATTGTTTTTCAAACACTTTGTGGTGACCACAAAACCTAAATTGTTTTTAGCTAACCAAGCACTTTCTCTCTTCAGTTTCAAAGGCTAATTTTATTTTATGTTTTTTCAAGAAAATTTAATTCAGATGTTTCTGATGCATTTACAATTAAATAATTAAAAGGCTATTTTGAAAGAGTTGATTGGTGTGCAAGAAAGCAGTTGCCCTTGAGCTTTTTGCCTCAGACTCTGGAAACCTGTTTTCTGAAAAACAGGAAGCCTTGCTTCGCCAAGAGTAAACCAAGTTCAGCGGTACAATTTGGTTGAAAGTCCGATTTCAGAGCAAATCCAGAACCATTCACTTGGAAAGGGGTGGGCTGTGGGGAAAACTCTTCTCTGTTTCCAGAGAACTTGCAGTAGACCCTTCCGATCAGATCCTTTCTCAGTGATGGGTACTTGGGAAAGGGGAACAAAACCCAGGGGATTTCATCGAGGATCGACTGGGAGCTCCTAGGATGGTTCAGGACCCAGTGGGGGATCCCAGACTGTTCTCATTTTCATTGATGGTCTTCATTTTTGATTTCCAAGCATCATCAAGATGATTTTACAAACTGGATCTGTAGCAATGAGGTTTTTTTGGTCTCGGGTAGCTAGAGGTTTAGATTTATAGACTTGTTGCTTTAGATTTTTTAGCCACCACAGCTGATCAGGCCTTTAGAAATGAATTAGATGTTTATATTAATTTTATGTTGTTTTGCCTATGGCGCAGGAATATTGTTAGTTGGCTTTTTTATCTTAATTTAATTTATTTTTATTAATTTGTTTGCCACGTGGCCCATGGCTCACCTGTGTTTTTTAATTTCTTTTTTTTTTTTTCAACAGACAACTAAATAGTCTAAAACTACAAATCTATAAGTCTAAACCTCTGGCTGTCCAAAACCAAAAAAATATCTCATTACTACATGGATCCACTGAAACATGGAAATAAAGATAGGTGTGGGGTGCAAGTACTTGGTAGGCTGAGACAAGTGGATCTCTCTGTGTTTGAGGCCAGTTTGGTCTACATAGAAAGTTCCAGGCCAGCCAGAGTTTCATGGAGAGACTCTGTTTCCAAAAAGAAGCAAATGAAGAAGAAGGAGGAGGGAAGGAAGGTCAATCCCTTTATCTCAGATTGAGAGTAGGTTGACTTCTATGTGACAGCAGTTGACTGCCCCTTGGAAACACAACTGAAGATAGAAAGACTTTGCAGGGTACTGTGGGTTTTGCTGGTTCAGGTCTGGATAAGGGAGGGTTCCCCAGAGCTTCTCAGGAAGGAACAGAGCAAAGGTAAAGACAATGTAGAGGGAAACACAAAAGCATTGCCTTGTTTATGTTTTGCTTTATTAAAACAACAACAAAGATATCCACATTACAAAACGTAAGAGTAAAAACTGGGTGGATTTCCTCAAAGGCAACTACTGAGAACTTGGCAGAGCCTCTGCCCTTGGGGTTGGTTTAGATAAACAAGGCCATTGGGGAACTGTGTAATCTGAGCTTCTCCTCATGGTCCATGCCAGCATTTTAGCTGCCAAAAAGTAGACATGCTTTTTTTGCTGCCAAAAATAAAATGTGATTATACCCTCACTATATACCCTTGGCCATTCCATGGACCATCATAAGAATAAAAGAAGAGAATTTTGTGGTAGTGTTTTTGGTAAGCTATTTAGAACATGCTTGAGTGTGTGCTGTTATAGATGGCTGGCTGCTGTGCACAGACAGTAACCATCTAATAGAGTCCCTGGACATGTCTCTTCTGCCTGGACTATAAAGAGTCTTTCTCTATCCTGTTAGCTCCCAAATAATGACATGGAAACTCCTTATTAATTATGAAATTTTGGCTTATAGCTCAAGTCTGTCCCACTAGCTCTTATAACTTAAATTAACCTATTTATATTAATCTATGTTTTGCATTCTGGCTTTTTACCTTTCTTATGCCTTGTACATCTTGTTTTCCTGTCTGTGTCCTATGGTGTCTCCTGCACGCCTAAGTTCTTCCCTCCTTCCTCTCTCTCTACCCTGAAGTTTTACCTATGCCTCCTGCAAAGCTATTGGCAGTTCAGTTTTTTTTATTACACTGATCACAATACATTTTCACGCAGTGTACACATATTCCATAACAAAGGACACATGGCCTCCATTAGTGAAGAGCTGAATGGCTTTCTCACCCTAGAGTTCCCTCTTGCTGTTATATATAGTTGATACTGCTCTAGATTGGATATAAAGGTAAATAAAACACAGAGAAAACTTGGGATATTTTCTATAGCTGTGACAGAGAAAGCAATTCTGTGTTCATGTCTTGAAGGTCTTAGAAATGTCATCACGTCAATACGTTTTCTATTACTAAAGCAGAATGTCTTAGACTACATAATTTGTAAAAGGAAAGTTTATTTGAACTTTAATATATCAGCAGCATAGGGTTCAAAGGTATATCAGTGGTGTCTGGTTAGGGTATCATAATATTTCAGAAGGCAAAAATGCAAACAGATGTGTGTAGAAGAGGCAAGCTATGAGGATCAGCCTTGGATCCCCCTGAATGACCATGTTTTCAAGTCCCTCCTTTTCAACACCACACTAGCAATTAAATTTAAGCATGAGTTTTAAATGGGTCAAAACTTATTTAAATCAAGGCTTTTGACTTTTCTGAAGCAATATTAACTATGAGGATATTTGACATCTCTCAGACCCCTCTTCTGCCTTCCTCATGGGATCCACAGCTCTGCTCTACTCAGAGAACAATCTTGTTCCATTCTACAGGGACTTGCTTAGTTTTAGAACTGGGAGGCTTTTAGAAGTCTTCATACCAATAATGGAATTTCCTTAAACTTAACTGAAGAAAAAGAAAGGAAGGGTAGATAGAAGCTAGGAGGAGAAGTGGGGGGGGGTCATATCCAGCTACCCTCTACTCCTAAAGACACCATTCAGAATTCCCCAGGAGGAAAGAGTAACTTCTCTTAGTCTACAGGATTAGAGAATGGATACAAAGCGTAGTTAATCCTAATGACAGTATATTGAAAATAATTTTGATAATCTTATACTCAACATGACTTTTACAATATTTATTTATTTATTAGTGCTGGGGATGAACGCAGGCCCTAATGCTAGACAAGCACTCTACCATTAAGCTTTATCTTCAGCCCTAATCCTCTGTTTTACATATTCACATTCTCAAAGTTAACTTAGTGGTACCAGTGAACTACTAAGGTCCATTTCACTTGCATCTCCATCTGGTCTTTCTATGTTCCTCCTTAATGACCTGTGTGGTAACTGATCCCATGGGATCAGCTAAAGTAATTATTCCATCTCAAGATCTTGACTTCAATATTGTCTTGGGAAAAAAAACACTTTTAATGTCCAAGACAGCATATCCAGGAGATTTTGAGTATTAGAGCCTGGACATCTGGGAGTGTTGTTCCACCTACAGTAGAGAATAAAAGCTAAAGGTGTGAAGAGAGGTAGATGGATGAACTGGCAATGAGGGGAGCCTGGTCTTCTTACCATCAGGCAAGATTTTCCAGGAGAACTCATCTTACTGCATAGAGTGTGTTAATGCTCCACAGGCACTGTAAATAGACAATACCAGACATTTCATCATGGCTTTAAGGAGAAACCAAGACTCTAGAAGATAGCTAAACACATTTTCTAATTTGAGTATCTGAAAGAGGAGAGTTCAGCTTGGTGGTTGGGACATGAATGGCATCTTAGTTAGGGTTTCTATTGCTGTGAAGAGACACAATGACCATGGCAACTCCTATAAAAAAAAAAAAAACATTTAATTGAGGTAGTGGCTTACAGTTCAGAGGTTCAGTCCATTATCATCATGGCAGGAAACATGGTGGTGTACAGGCAGACATGATCCTGGCTGCATCTTGAACAGAAAGAAGCAGGAAGTAGACTGTGACACTGGGCAGTATCTTGAGCATAGGAGATCTCAAAGCCTGACCTAGAGACACCCTTCCTCTAACAAAGCCATACATCTCAATAGTGCCACTCCCTATTAGCTCATGAAGGGGAGGCAATTACATTCATTCTACCACAAATGGGTCCCTATGCATCTGCAGAGCAGCCATTTACCTCTGTGGAGGGCAACACTGGTAGTGGTGGGTGTGAAGAAGTGACTGTTGTATTTGAACAAGCAGCTCTGGTGAGAGATTTGATAAAATTATCCAGAGCTATTTTATAATATAGACAAAAATTTAAATGCACAGGGGACTCAGACTGCTAATGTGGGGCTCCATCGATGTCTTCCAGGGACCAAAATGCAGTAAGTAAGCAGTAGTTTGGTCACCGGGGCCTCCTTGTCCTCTGCCTCCAATGGTCTATTCAAAGAGCAAAAATAGACAGCATCTTACTTGGAGGAGGAAGGTCCCGTTCTCATATAGTTGTACCTGCACATCTAAGGCTGCCTGCAAAGCTTTCATGAAGGACTTAGTTCGAGAAAAACAGAAGCCGTAGGTCAAGTTCCTACCTCAAATAGATACACCAAACCGAACTGACCCATTTTGGGACTCCTTGCCCTCCCTGGGGAATGGAGGTGGGGGGATGAGGCCAGGGGAGGCTCAGGGAAGACTGGAAGAGATTGATAGAAGGGAAGGGAGGGTGAGCAGGGATATACATGAAAAAAAAAAAACAACCTTTTTTCAAATAAAAAAAAGAAAAACACAAGCCACAATTATATCAATAGCTTTTCTCCCCTTTATTCAAGTTAAAATAAAGTCAGTTCTTGCGTCAGGCCTAGGGACCAATGGAAGTAGTCAGCTTTCACTGCCCATTTATAGAAAAGAACAGTTTTGGGTTTCAGGTTTTTTTTTCTTTCTTTCTTGTGTGTGTGTGTGTGTGTGTGTGTGTGTGTGTGTGTGTGTGTGTGTGCATGCATGCAAGACACTAGTACGATAATCCTCCAATTTAGTAAAAACTGGAATTCTACTTATATTTTTACAGTAACATTATTTTGCCCATGATGGTGGGAAAGATAAAGAAACAGGAAAAAGAAACTATTTGTCACTGACTTGAAGACAGATTGGTGGTGAGAGGTGGAAATCACAACAGTTTTAATTTTTATTCTGAAGGCCTTGGTCAGTGATTTGGACGGGACCACAAAAAGATGTCAAATTGTGCTGATACATGAACCTTGAAAGTTCACCTTTTATTTTTGTGGAAAAGGAAGAGAGGAAATTGGGGTGAAACTGCAAAGCTTTCATGTTCTGTTTTGTTTTTTTTCTCCCGCCAAACCTGCAGAAGAGACGGTCTCTCCAGTCACCACTGAGTATGTTTTGGCAAAGCTCAACTTCCAAACGTCCTGGAGACGGGTTCTTACACCGAGACACTGGTTTAGCTTTTCTCTGGGGCAGCAGCCATCCTCCTACATCTGGGCTGTTCTCTCCTCTCCAGCCAGACCCAGTTCCTTTAAGGACACCGCTGAAAATCTGCAAGGCTCCCTGGCAAGCAGCAACAGAGCACCACACTCCCATGCTCCACTGTACTGCTGGATTCTTCATCACTGCAGAATTGCACGATGAAACGCCAATCCATAATCTCCGAGTAGCTCGGAGCATCAGTTCACACAGAAGAATCTTATAGGCCTGCAACTAATAAAAAGCAACCCCCACCCTACCTTCTGATTATAGCTGGAAAAATTGAACCAAGGAAGGCGAGGAAGACAAACACAGCATCTGTAGGAAAGCTGTTGTCATTGAAGAGGGGAGAGCTGCAGAGAAACACCGAAAGTGTATTTCCATTGCACTCCATCAAGACATTTAATAAAACTGCCATTCTGGACATTCTGCCGGGTCTACTCTGGAATTGTTTTCACAGTTACTCAGCGGGAAACCAACATTTGAACCCACCAATCTTTGGAGTCACAAATTCAATTTTAAGCTTTTTATTTAAAAAGCCTTGAGAATATCTATCACTCCAGGCAGAGGGATGATAATAATACTGAATTTTATGAATTATTACTTTCCAATCAAGGGTGACAGCCTTACTTATGTGAACAGGGAGAGACTTTTCATAAGCAGCGCCCTGTTCTGTCCAACTTCTCCTGATTCTGTGTTGCCAAAGAAAGAAAAAGGATATTACATTTTAAAATAAAATTCTTCCAAATAAAATCCCAGCAGAGCTTAGCTCCGGAGAGCTCTTGTGGTGCCTTTTGGTTGTAAACGCTGGGGTTTATGTCACTCACATAAGCTCAAGTCTTCCCATCTCAGCCTAAAAACGCAAGAACAGCTGGAGTTCTAGATCTGAGTTGCTTGGACCCAACACAGCATGGGGACTCCAAACCAGAACAGTGTTTCCTCCGTCCACTGTAACTCATCACTGTTTATCTCTGCTTGCAGACTAAGAACCAAATCCTAACTAATGGCTACCAGTCATGAAGGCACAGCAGCAGTACAAAGTGAATCTCAACCAGGTCTTTGCTGATGTTTGTGAAGGGTCACTTCAAAGGGAGGTTCTGGTTGCCTAGCATTCAGTCATTGTCATAGAGACACTCAGCATCCCCCTCAACTGAAGGAGATACCTTCAGTAAATATAAGAAAGATGCAGAGGACCCTCTACTCCAACTGTGTACAGTCCACGCCCAATGATTTGGAGGCAGAACTTAGCCTAAAATTTGCTGAGCAACTCAAAGAGGAAAAGAATTGTAAATTAAATAGCTTAAGACAAGCTGTTCCTTAAAATCCTTTAAAAATAATTTACAAGTGTTTGTTCAACTATAAATAACTGGTATGCTCATTACAAGGAATAGTTTAAGAGTGACATGCTGATTATAAAATGTGCTTATCTGAAGGTCTTCCATGACCCCCTGAAGGGGCAACTGCTGTCTCTGCATCCTGAGTTCAAGTTACTAAGTGTGTGAAAGGCAAGCAGCTCTTAGTCTTTAAACATGCTTTATTAAAACATGTGTCTCACTAAATCAGGTCACCTTGCCTCCATTAGTCTTAAATAGTAAATTTTTAAAATGCAGTCTTTGGAGCACATGTATTTCCAGACTTTTAACTCATTGTAGGACCTACCTTACTTAACTTCTCCTAGCCTAGAATTATTCCTTTGTTGAAATAATGTTACTCATTTGTTCCATGAGTTGATGTACAGAAAGAACTCAGGAAGTGTAGGACAAAGGACAAATCATAGTTACTCCTCAGCTGTAATGGAGGCAAGAGACACAGAAATTGATTGATGGCTTCTTAGGTCAATTTAGAATCCTACAGATATTTGAACCATGAGTATATAAGCAAATAAAATCATCTTGGTACCAAATTTGGGACCATGGTAAATGTCCTAAGAAGTTAAGTTCAGCTACCATCCTTAAGAGGTCAATTAAAACAGCCAAATCAGTAGTAAAGCACAGAAAGAGAAAATTAATTCAATGTACCCAAATTGAAAAGGGGGGTAACAAGACCCAGGGACACCCCCACCCTGACCCCAGCCATTTTCAGAGTCCTGAAGTGGAGCTAAAGGTTCAATAGAAGACTACACATGTGTAGCTCTAAGGCAATCCCAGCCAAGGTGTGAACTTGTCTGCCATTGATATTATTGTCTGAACATCAGTGTCACCTCATCAGGTGGTCAGACAGATGTTAACTCTCCTTCTGGGAGAAAGTGCCTTTTTTTCCCACCCAGCATGAGAGTCCTTGGGGGAAATTCCCATTGTTTGAGGTTCACTGTTTCAATGTCTTAGAGCTTGAGGTGTCTCTTTAGAATACTTTCCTCTCTGTCATGATGGCTACAATTTGACAATTGCACAAAAGCTGTCTCTACAAGTTAAAAGTAAAAAGGGAAGAATCTATTGAGCAAAATCAATAGGTCATGTTGTATTGGGGCCCAGAGTGGAAGGGATGTGTTACCACCACCACCAACAGCACATTGGTGCCAGGCCATGTCATTTTGTAAAGTTCCTCTGTTTTTGTGAAATGATGACAATTTCTTGGAGTCACCTTAATTAGTATTCCCAGAACTAAAATAACCTATTTTTCTAGATTTTTGCCACATCCCCTGCAGACCTCAAGTGGTGGCTGGCTACAAAAAAGGTTGTGAATCACTTCCATTCTTTATTTAATTCTCACCAGGCTCTGATCATTCCTAGCAATGTTGATTTCTGACCAAATTAGTAGGCTTTTGACCCCATAACTCTCTACATTCTATAAATGGACAACTGGTTCCCTGAGCTAGAGACACTCCTTCCAAGGTTTTCTAGGATTAAACCTGTTCTGTTATTGATGTCACTCATTTCCTTGACTGTCTTTCCTTTTATGGATCCTTCTCAAGTCTTCTACCTATGAACTTTGGGGAGACATCCAAGATGCAAACTCTATCCAGGAAATGTGGTACATAACTGTAGTTTAATACCTGGGAGATGGTGACACAAGGGCCAGGAGTTCAAGACCAGACTTGAGTACATGAGACTCAGCCACATATACTCCTCTCCCCCTAAGAATCTAAAACTATAGTTAGGTATGATGATTATTATCCCAGCAGTTGGGAGGCTACAGAAGGCAAATTATGAGTTCAGAGGCACATAGTGAGACTCACACACATGCATATCTCACACACGCACATATATATGTGTGTGACATATATATATATATATATATATATGTTTGTATGTATGTATGTATGTATATACACATGTGTGTGAGTGTCATATATAATCTCCAAACTGTGGCATCAAGAAATCTTTGCATGTAACAGGTACAGGAGCACATTCTCTTTGTTCCACTGAGGAATGACTCAACTCTTTTATTTACAAATCCAGACAGTAGAGGACTATTTCTAACACATATCTAATCCTTAAATTTATGGTTCTACTTCTAACCTCACTTGAGAGTGAGGCTTAACTACATACAGATTTCACTGGGTGCCTCTCTTTGCCTGCAGGGAACTACACTGTAGGTGTAGGAGCTACTTTTGCAATAGAGATAGTCACCATTAGGTAAAGAGGTTTTTGTTTGATTGACTCGTGTGTGTGTGTGTGTGTGTGTGTGTGTGTGTGTGTGTGTGTGTGTGTGCATGCGTGTGTGTTAGCACATGTATGGAGGTCAGAGGGCAGTCTCAAGTATTGGTTCTCTTCATTCTTATGTTTGAAACAGTGTCACTTGTTTACCTCTGCATATTCCAGGCTATCTGGCCTACGACCTTTCAAAGATTCTCATGTCTCCACCTCCCATCTTGAGGGAGGGGCACTGTGATTACAGATGCACACTACTGCATTCATCATTACATAAATACTGGATGCTTGCACAGACAATGCTTTACACACTGAACCATCTGGAGCCATGTTTGAGATCTTAAACTTCTGGTACTTCTACCTCTGCCTTCTGAGTTCTGGGAATATAAGCATGCCCTGCCATTCCAGACTACTGCACACTGTAGCCCCAGCTGGACTAAAGGTTGTTAGCCCTCCTTCTCACTGTCTGCAGCTTGTGATTACCAGAAAGTGCCACCATAGCCAATAAGGTTCTTAAAGTAGATGCCTCCACAGGTCTGGTCAGAGGGAATATTAACTTGAACTCCTTAACATAATATATACATATATGTATATATATAACTCATATATATACATATATATAACATTATGTATTAACATGAGGTATCTTTTGAAATATAAGAATTCTCCTTCCCTAGCAACTCTTCCTCAGTTTTACCCTTACTTATTGACAAGAATCTTAGCTAACTCGCTAAAGCTCTGCCACCCGGATTCCATACACTATAACCTGGAGTTTCATGCCCTGATTCCCAGGGATGGTTTGCGAAGTGAGCACTTAAGTGGCACACTGACTAGGATTTGTGTTGGACCCAGCTACATCCATCTTTGTGCACATACCCAAAGGATGTTCAATCATGCGACAGTGACACTTGCTCAACTATGTTCATAGCAGCATTATTTATAATAGCCAAACCTGGAAACACCTAGATGCCCCTGAACTGAAGAACAGATTTTTATAAATGTGATACATTTACACAATTGAGTATTATGCAGTAGTAAAAAAAATTATATCTTGAAATTTGCAGGCAAATGGATGGAACTAGAAAAAAAAATGATCCTGAGTGAGGTAACTCAGACTCAGAAAGACACACATGGCATGTACTCACCCATAAGTGGATATTAGACATAAAACAAAGGTAATCAGCCTACAATCCACAACCCCAGAAAAGCTGGGTAACAAGGACGATCCTAAGAGAAACATCCATAGATCCCTCTGGGAAGAGGAAATAGATCTCCTGAGTAAATTGGGAGCATGTGGGGTGGGAGGAGAACATGAGGGAATGAGATGATAGAGTTGGGGGAGGGATGGAGAGGAAGAACAAGAAAATAGAAATCTTGACAGAAGAAACCATTTTGGGGTAGAGAAACTCTCAGGAATCCACAGAGATGACCCCAGCTGGGACTCTGAACAATGGTGGAGAGGCTGCCTGAACTGCCACCAAGAGATAACTGCCCCTGTCACACACTCCCGCTGCCATGATAATTCCACCTCACCTTAGACCCAGAGCAATGGGTTCTGTCTGTCTAGAGGCTAAACCCTGGGAAACCAGGATCGGAAGATGTTTTCTCTCAAGGATCTGTTACAGTGACAGAAATAATAGTCAGTGTTTCCCTAATCTCACAAAACACATCCTAGGAGATATTTATTCATAAAAGGTTTAACATTTGCCAGTAACCTTAACTTTAAAATGTAGTAAGTTGTATTCTTTTCTAGAATACAGCTTTTCATTTCTAGAAGTTTACACTATATATTAAATGCTATTAAAATATTGGGGGTGTGGGGACATGTTTAATTTTGTTTACCTGGTACCCAATATCTCTATTCATTTTCCATCTATTAAAACCCGTTTTCTGTGACTTATGTGCTATCTACAAAAAAAAAAAAAATCATATTCAAAGGCATTAAAAGCCAAACATAAAAGGACTGGAAAAGAACCTTCATGCAGATTTTTCCCATCATAGAGAAAATTTTATGACAAAACTTTGCTAGAGAACATTAAGAAGACAATCCAATTTTATAAAGGTGTATAAAAATAAAGGCAAATACTTGAAACTGTGATATTTATTAACATATTTACTTAATAACAGGGTCCCAAACCATAAATTAAAAACAGCACTGAAGTGAGAAATTTTAAAATTGATTACCTATAGTTGATGATTTTAATATGTAACTTTTAATAACAAATAAAGAAACCAGAAAGAAGGCAAATAAGAAAATAAAAATGTCGAATTACAGTATGAAGCCAACCAACCCTAACAGGCATCTGTAGAGCGTTCTTCTCATGTGTGCATGGGATGTTGCCAGGGTGCACTGTATATCAGACTAAAAGTTTGTTTTTACAGGATTAAAAATAATAAAATGATATCCTATGTGTTCTCCAATGACAATAAAATGAAATTAGACACCAGTGGCAACAGGAAGATGAAAAAATCCTCAACGTGAAAATCCAGCAATGCAATCCTGAACAATGAAGGAATCAAATGAGAAATCGTGGGGGGAAATTAGAGATCCTCTGAGGTGGATGAGAGTCTGTGGAAAATTCAGTGGCAACGTACTTGCTGAGCACAAAAGAATCCCTGAGTTCAGTGCTCCTCCCTGAAGAGAGACAAACAGTTAGACAGAGATGGTGAGAGAGAGAGAGACAGGGAGAGAGGAAGGTCTTCATATACACACCAAAACTTTCATGAAGTATGATGAGAATAGTAAGAAATGTCGATAAAAATATATTTTGAAAATCTTATCTATTTTAAAAATGAAGAGCTCAAATAAAAATGAGCAAATATAAACCATTAGTTTATGCTTTGTGGGCCTGGAAAGATGGCTTGGTGGTTAAGAGCACGAGCTACTCTTTCAAGGGACCTGTGTTTGATTCCCAGCAACTCCATGGTGGCTCCCAACTTCAGTCCCAAGGGATCCAATGCCTTCTGTAGGAAATAAATGCCTGTGGTGCACAGACATAATGCAGGCAAAAGACCCTCACACATAAACTAAAAATAAAGGGGGAAAGTGTAATATTATGCTTCATGCTAGAAGTTGAGAGCTTTCCTGTTCAGATTGGGAGAGATGTTCTTTCTAACTACCTGTTTTCAGCATTGTTCTCAAGCTTTGCCTCATGGCAATTAGTGGAGAAAAAAATATTTGTCTTAGTTGGGTATTCTATTGCAGGGAAGAGAGACCATGATCATGGCATCTCTTACAAAGAAATATGTTTCATTGCGGTGGCTTACTCAGAGTTCAGATATTTAATTCACTATTGTCACAGCAGGAAGCAAGGCAGTGTGTAGGCAGACATGGTGCTAGAGAAGGAGCTGAGAGTTCTTACATCTTGACTCACAGGAAGTGATCTGAGACACTGGGCATGGCTTGAGCATACATGAGACCTCAAAGTTCACCCCCACAGTGACACACTTCCTCTAACAAGACCATACCTAATAGTTTACTCCCTTTGGGGCCATTTTCTGTCAAAGCACCACAATATTTTTTTTAAAGTACCAGAAATGAAGAAATAAGCTGCCTGTGTTTGCTTATTTTGAACATAGGAAATGCTAAAGAAACCACATAAAACTTATCATGATCAAAAGCCAGTTCAGCAGCATTGTCACTGCAGGAACTACATAGAAAATTGCTTGCAGTTCTCTATACTAGAAGTATATGGTCAGGAGATAACACTAAGAACATTTTATTTATATAAACATTTAACTAAAAACTTAGAAACATATTTAATAAATTAAGTTATATACACCGAGATTGTAAAACATACTGAAAGAAATAGCCTAAGTAATGTTAAACCGTCTGTACTTATGGACTTGGGACTCCATGCTATAACTACATGCTCGTCCATAGATACATCTTTGTTTGTTTGGTTTTTTAATCAAAATCTCAGCTGTCATTTCACATACATTTCTCAGAGAATCCAAACCTTCAGTTAGAAACTCTAGAGACCCAGAAAAAAGCAGAAGAGGAAAAACTTCGAGAATTAACTTTTCAGTTTTTGAAGTTAAAGCACAAAGTAATAACAGGTCTGAGGTGGGGGCTATGGTGGCCACACAGATCTGTGGAATAGAATGTTTTTGATAAGGCTAAACTCAGTGGGGGCAATACTTAGAATAAAAGAAAAAGATACTTAGATGTGACCAATAATTAAAAGAAACTTTTTTTGTTTTAAAAGTCGTTATCAAAAAAAAAGGGAAAGAAAAAGAAAGGAAGGAAGAAGGAAGGAATGAAGGAAGGAACAAAGGAAGGAAGAAGGAAGGAAATAGAAAGAAAAAAGTTTTAAAAAATCTGTAAATTATATACCCGGCAATAGTCTAGCATTGGATATGGTGGGAAATTATTACAAGTCAACAACAGAGAGACCAATTTCCTAATTAAGATGACACAGAAAAGACATAGAAGACATGAATAAATATTTCTCCAAAGAAAATACACAATTGGCCAAAAAGCAAGTCACAAAAGCTGCTACACATACATGACATTGTAGTCATTTTTGAATAGTCATGCACTCTCTTTTGAGGGTGATAAAAATGTTCGTGTTTCCAAGTGTTAAATGTAGAGTAACAATATGCTGTAGCATTCCATCTAAGAGAACTTAAAATACGCTAAAATTATAAATATTCATCACAACACTAATTATAATAGCCAAACAGTGGTGAACACAACCTAAATGTCTACTAACTA
Organism: Phyllotis vaccarum; assembly: GCA_033318265.1. NCBI lineage: Eukaryota > Metazoa > Chordata > Mammalia > Rodentia > Cricetidae > Phyllotis > Phyllotis vaccarum. Next base: position 59,503,058 of record JARWLC010000005.1, read on the forward strand.
GTGATAAATGTGATATATTTAAACAATGGAATATTATTCAGTGATTAAAAAGAACACAATTCAGATGGAACACTGATGAGCCTTGAAGACTCTAAGACAGAAAGAGAAGCCAGATGTAACAGGCAGCCACACAATTGTTCCATCTTACGAAATTTCTAAAATTGGAAAGCTCATAACTAAAAGGGGTGCATTGTTTACCAGGGGCAGGAGCGGGATAATGGGGAGTGGCAGCTAATGGTACAGGCTGCCTCTTAGAGTGGTGAAGATGTTTAGGGAATCTGACAAGATACACCTGGTGATCCTCGAAAACAAATGATTAATGTGCAAGAATTACATCCCCACTAAAAATGATGTATCATCTCAAATACTCAAATTATATATCTTACATCTAAGATCTATGAGACATGGAGAATACCACTAAGATAAAGAAGATCAGAGTCTTTTAGAACAAGCAAAAAAATTAGAACTATGGATTGATTACAAGGCCAATCTGTAGCAATTCCTAAGTGAACAGCAGGGGGAGCCCTTGGTAGCAGAGAAAAAGTAAAAATATTATTTATGATAATAAAGCTAACGGATTATGTTCATAAAAGACTGAAAAATATTAAACAAGGAAACCATACCACCAACAAACCCACTGTTCTGACAACCATTGCTGTTGCTTTTGTGCGAATCTGTGCAGTCTCTTTCCCATGGACGGACATGCCAGACACATGAGAACTCAAGTCAGCCACAGCTTTATTGTACATATGGCTTTGACGTCTCTTTGGTCTCATTTCATATTAATTGTATATTTCTTTCAAAACCTTTACTATTCTTGGGAATGTAATTTTCTGCAAACTGTAACTATAGTAGCTCTGTAATTCTTTAAACATATTTTGATAGTTCTTTAGTTATAACTAACACTGCAATAAACTTATCTCCCTCAGCCCTTAAATATCCTAAAGAAAACAAACAAAGAATTCCCTAAGGATATGTTCATTGCAGGGGAACTGTTAGGTGAAACTCCATTTAAAACTTTAGGATTTTGAATATGTAGCCATATTTTAGCCAGATCTCAGTTTCTCCTGCAGTGTGAGTTTCTTCATTCCTGGATTTAAACAGTGTGTGTCTGTGTGTGTCTGTGAGTGTGTATGTGTGTGTCTCTGTGTGTGTGTGTGTCTGTGCCTGTGTGTCTGTGTGTCTCTGTGTGTGTGTCTGTCTGTGTCTATGTGTGTCTGTGAGTGTGTATGTGCGTGTCTCTGTGTGTGTGTCTGTTTGTCTGTGTGTGTGTCTGTGTGTACATGTTTGTGTGCGCATTGAGCATGTATCTGTGCATGCACATGGAGCAGGAAAAGGTACTGGGTGATTATCTTCTATCACTCTTGATCTAGTCTTTCAAGGCAGGGTCCCTCCCAGAACCTGAGACCCTGGGGTAACAGCTCAGCATGGATTCTTGCTGCTTCTAGTTCTTGGATCAAAATTATAGTCACTGAATAGCGAGAGCTGTTACCCAACAAGTCATCTCTCTAGTCCATTTTTCTTAACCTTTACCAAAATATAAATTATTTTCCCTAAATTTAAATTAGGCTCTAATTTGGTAGACATTATCTTATTTACACTACATTTAAACATTGAGCTGACTTTTTTCAGTATTTGTAGCCAAATTTTTCCTCTTATACAGATTTTTTCCTTTTAAATAATAGAAATTTCCTGTTTAGAATATTTATATTCTAGTTATTTGTTTCTGGATGCTCTTTATATATGAACCATGGTAACTGTTGCCTTAAATGTTATACTTGTCCTTTAGGTATGCTTTGCTTTGTTTTGTGATTTTTTTGAGTTTTGAAATAAGGATTTTAATTTTTGTGGAAAAAATTAAATCTGCTCTCTCCTTTCATAAATCCTTCCCCATATTTTTCTCTTAAGAAGTGCTTTTCCACACTAGAAACTGATAAAACTCTACCACAATTTTCTTTTCTCCTTTGTATTTTCAGTTTTTAAATTTTTATTATTTTATTTATCTAGGATAAATTCCTTTGGGAATAGGATTTGGTCCCCTTTATGTCCTCAAAAAATTAACTGCACCCTCACTTTTTACTAGAATAACTTTCAGCTTCCTCCACAAATCTGAAGTCACCTTATCATAATAATTTTGACACATATTTGCGTGTTCTGGGGGACTCAATGCTCCTCTGTCAAGTGATGCATCAGTATTTTGGTATTAAAATATTGTTAAGGGTTCTTCTTTTTAATTCTTTATCTCTTTCTTTGTTATTTTCACTTATTTCTGATTTTAGATCAATTTCACAGTCTCATTTCTATTAAAACATATTATGTTTCTTATTTTGATTAGAGTCATATTGGTCTAAATTAGTTTGAAAAAAACATGTCTATCAAAAATATAAAAAATCCCCAATTCACTCAATTCTGCCTCTGGTTTTTTAGCTATAGTTTTATCACTACATTGAGAGAGGCCCTCTGAATTTTTAACATGTTCATGTTTGTTGTTAATTTGGGTCTTTTTTTCTTGGTGGCTTGGCTTGGCTTTCTTTTCCATCAGCGTGGAACTCCCTCTGCCCTTTGTCGAGTGTTACCCACTCATGGATACTGCTTCTGAGCAGCGTCCAGGCACCATGAGGTTCTCTTAATGCATCTGCTTATTATCTGGGTTTCCTATACAGAGAGCCCTTTGAAACTTCTGACTTTTCTTTACAGTCATGACTTTTGGAACTCAAACTCAAATCAATGTTTGATACTAAACCTCTTCATGAGCCTGACTAAAAATGCAATAAATAGAAAATATAGGCTAGCTAAATGGCTTAGTGGGTAAAGGTGCTTTTCACGCAAGCCTTCTGATACAGGTTTAACCCCTAGAACTCACATAAAGGTGAAAGAAAGACCAACTGCATAGACTTCTTTGCTGTAGAATATTATTTAAGGTGTGTTACTTTTGTTTATGTTGCATTTGTTTAACTCTGTGAAGTTGTGTTACTTTGCATGTCTAAACACTGGATAGTCTAATGAAGAACTGAACGGCCAATAGCAAAACAGGAGAAATAATGGTCAGGGCTGGCAGGTAGAGAGAATATATAGGAGGAGAAATCTGGAAGGAGAAAGGAACTAGTAGCCAAAGAAGGAAGAGGACTCCAGGGGCCAGTCACTCAGCTGCACAACCAGTCATGGATTAAGAAACAAAAAAAGGTATACAGAAACAGAAGAGAAAGCCCTGAAGCAAAAGGTAGATGGGAATAATTTAAGGAAAGCTGGCTAGAGACAAGCCAAGCTAAGGCCGGGCATTTATAAGTAAGAATAAGCCTCTGCATGTAATTTATTAATATGTATTATATGGAGGCCCAGAGAAGAGAAAAGAAAACCTGGGTGGTCATAGATAAACAGACTGATGGCAATTCATACAGCCCAAGTTAGCAGCTTGGGGACCACAATGAGCTGAAGTCCCTGGGACAGTGAGGAGCTAGCTCTCTGCCAGTTGGCAGTTGGCACTCACTATTGGCCAAATGACAGACAGGTCAAAACAGGGCTGTCAACAGGGTAATGTTAGGCAACCTCCTTTGAATGGGGTCCAGGTAAGGATGTCTCACTATCTGTAGCCTGGCATGTTTAACCAGTTCTCAAGCTTCATTTTCCTGATATAATTCTAATATGCTTATATGTCCCAATTTACTTTAACATGTTTACAGTTTTAGAAATTTTTAGAAGTTCTTACTTTCTTTTTCATAGGTGGTGTGGAATGTGGTTGCCACCAAGCTGCCCGCCAAGGTACAGAGTCACCTAACCTCTGTGTTTGCACTCAAAGTGGAATTAAACGCTGCTTGTAAAAGTTGAGTCACCCAGTGTGAGAGTCAGTTACCTTTCTAAGTTTTAATGACTATGCCAAAAAGATCCGTGGAACAAAAAGCACCTCTAATCTGAAATTCCTTTGCCTGAGGACAGATAGCTCCTGAAATGCTGGAGGCTACTATTTATGAGAGATAATTAGCCACATGTTTTCACTCCTCTAAACAAATCTGTTTGACCCATTTGCACCCAATGTGTTTGATCACCTGTGGGTAGGAGGAGGGACCGAAGCAGGATATATGCCAGGATGTATGCTTGCCCCTGACTGGGCCTGATAGGGAAATGCAATGAATTATGGGTTTTCCTTTAAGCCCTTGCAAAACTTTACTCTGGACCATTTTTCTGGTGAACTGTAGATGGACCTGGCCAGAGCCCATCTATCTGGCTAGTATTTAATTAAAGCTTGCTTCAAATTTGGCTTTAAATTGTGGTAGTGGTCATATCTTTGATAGGTGGTATGAACACTAGGACAGTACACAACCTGAAAAGTCACAGTGTTATAGACAATGTGCTGTAACTTGGAGCAGGGAGAAGCCTGACCTAACATACATTGTCGGGTACCTGTTGGTTTGTTGTTGGTGGTTTTTTTGGTTTTTTTGTTTTTTGTTTGTTTGGTTGGTTTTTTTTTTTTTTTTTTTTTTTTTTTTTTTTTTTTTTTTTTTTTTTTTTTTTTTTTTTTTTTGAGCTTTTGGGAGATCCACTACCCAGCTCCCAAATAAATCACACATGGAGATTCATTCATTATAAATGCCCAGCCTTAGCTTGCCTTGTTTTTTTGCTAGCTTTTCCTAACTTATCCCATCTATCTTTTGCCTCTGGGCTTTTCCTTTCTATTTCTGTATGCCTTTTTATCCCCTTACTCCATGGCTTACTGTGTAGCTAGGTGGTTGCCCCCTACAGTCCTCCTTCTCTGGCTACTTCTTTTGCATTCCAGATGTCTTCTTCTCTATATGCTCTCTGCCTGGAAGCTCTACCTGTACCTTCTCTCCTGCCTTCCTATTGACCATTCCGTTCTTTATTAGACCATCAGGTATTACAGACAGGCAAAGTAACACAGCTTCACTGAGTTAAACAAATGTAACATAAACAAAAATAACACACCTTAACGTAATATTCTACAACTGTACCCACCACAACACCTAAGACAAATGATTCTTAACATTTGAGAAGCTCTCTCAATCTCTGTGAGGTCCTTACTTTCATTCAGAAACACTTTCCAATCTCAGAGTCTCTTTATGTTGTGCATAACCTTCTTCTTCTCAAGATCCCAACCAGAACCCAACTGGCCCTCAGCAACAAAGAAGTGGTCTGCCTCCTTCAGTTCAACACTACCTTTCCTTGGTTGGCAAAATGCAGATCTCTTTGTCAACAAATATAAAGTCCAGCCCCACCCAACAAATTCTTCCCCTTGTTTTGGCTGCCAGGGACCTACATGCCCAGACTAGCCTACTGCAGGGATGGCTGAGCCAGCAGAAGGAAGTTCTCATAACATGATCAGGTTGTTTACTTTCTGTCTGCTCACTGGTTAGCTCAGCTCAGCACCATCTCTGCTCTGTGTGTGTGTGTGTGTGTGTGTGTGTGTGTGTGTGTGTGTGTGTGTGTGTGTGTGTGGTATATATGTGTGTGTTTTACAGACACTGAACATCTTACATATTTATACACCCACAGAGTGGTAGTATATGAACCAGAAAGTTCTGAGAAACAATGTTCTCTAAACTCTTTTGCTCTCTCACCAGACTGCTGGGTGGCCAGAGCCTGTGGTCCACTGCTGATATCTGGGAAGCCATCAGTTTCCTGAATGGAAAGTATGGACACCTGGGGAGGGTTTGAGCTGAGAGCAATGTCATGAAATGATTGTGTTGCTGGAGAAGCACACCTTTGTTCATCCTTGCCGGGGATTGGGACTGGTTTTCATTTTCTGTCCTGTCTGCAGAGGCTACTTTCTCTCAACTCTTCCTGCTGTAGTCTATTCATGGAGCTGCTTCCCTAACTTCACTTAAATACCACAGTGAGAGAGCCAATCCCAGGTTTTCTGTTAGCCTGATATAGTGTTGTCTGTGAACACAGGGCATAAGAAGGAATACATTTATTAACTCCATCCGTTCTTGAGACCCTTACGAAGATATACCACAGTACTTTGGTCTGCCTGGAATGACTCAAGACCATCGGGCTGTGATATGTAGGCAAAGCCTAGTGTCTGGTTTGCTGTAGATAGTTGCTGGTTTCCTGACAGGTCATTATAGAGCATTTTACAACTGTCAAGGCCTTTCAACATTCTTGGCTAATAACTAGCCCTGGGAGAACCTTGGCAGCTTATGTTAATTCTCATCCCAGGGAAAATCAAGGTATAAAATTCATAAAAGGAGATGGCTTCTGATAGGCTGACCACTGAGCCTGATGTTACCTCTACACAAGGAAGAATTAAAAAGGATGTAAAGATAGAAAAATCCTGTTTGATTCTTTCCCTCTGTCTCCTTCCTGAGGTCCCTGAAACTAGCCAAAGTTGACAGAGTTTCGGTTCCATTGTATCAAACACACTAATGGCAGCTTGCTCAGAACAAAGTTTCAGCTCCATTGTTTCACTAAATTAGATGGCAGTTTGCTCAGGGCTCAGATTCTCGGAAAAGTTTTGTTCACAGGATGTACTCCCTGAGTTCTTGGGACCCACCTGATCAGCAGCTTGACCTTCTGGACTTCCATCAAAGGGGACCACCCAAGATAAGGCCCTGGGACCACATTCCTGATGTAGTAACATGGGTGGGGCCACCCAGGAAAACCCTACCATGAGAACTGTTACAACTTCTATCTCATGAGCCGGATGTACCCCTCCCCTACCCAGAGTGCTATATAAGAATTCTACTCTGAAAGCATTTGGGGCTCTTGGCTTCCACAGTGCCTCAAGCCCGCACATGTGTGTACCAGTATATCATTCATTAAACTCTCTTTTTCTTTAAAGTTAACAGTGGTCATTAGCCGTGGTCTTGGGGTGTCTAGGGGCGCTAAAGTTAGGGGAACCCACCTGTTACAAGAAGAAACGTGTCTGTCTGTCTTTCCTCTGGGTCCTTCACTGGCCTAATCCAGGTCACTGAAAGCCTGTGCCACCATAGCCCTAATAGGAGAATTGATGACTGAATTGGCACTTTACCATATCTGCCCACAGTTCTGCCTCTCTGCCTGTAAGACCAGCCAGCACTGTGCTAAAGCACATGAGTTGGTCCCATCACCTGGGAAAGGGAACTCAGCCTTGAGGGACAGTGCTGAACATTTAATCACCATCTTCCTTTGGCATGTCACTGAGCCTCGAGCTTCAGTTCTCCACTACTAGAGAAAGGTAGTAGGAATGACTGTCTTGCCTTCCTGTTACAGGACTCCACTGATGGCTTTGAGGCACCCCTATCATTTCCTGACACCTCCTAGGCACATCTTGCTCACTTGGTAACACCCCATGCTTACATGTGCAAATTAACACCCAGATGTTCTCCTCAAGGTGTCCCTTGGGGACAGGTTAGTTCTCTATCATACCCTGGGTCCCAATTCAGGATCAGTCTATATGGAAGAGTCAGGAGAGGGGGACAGCTGCCAGGGAAGTATGGTGACAATGGAGAAAAGTCTTTTGTCTATCCCTGTCTATCCCTGTCCTATAAACCATCAGATGTTCCCACATATACATTATGATAGTTACTTTTTTGAAAAAAACAAGGCAATAATACTGTGAAAATTTTTATTGAACTAGTGTTTGTCCAAGAACCAGACACTGTGCTAGGTACCTCCTTCTCTCTTGTCTTATTGCACCATGGCAGGCATGTGATGCATCCACAATATACAATGGATAGGAAACTATGGTATGGGTGTTTTAAAAGACTAAACACATTGATACAGCCTCAGTGGGTGACTACAAGGATGTACCAACTAAGAGCAAACTCAGAAGCCTAAATTCTGAATGAGAGGTGGCCTTTGTGGGTTTTTTATGCTCCAAATCCTAGAAAGCACATAATAAAGGCAAAATCAGCCTCATGCATGAGGAATCTGGCTGGAAGGATGGCTGAAGCGAAATCTTTGCTAGTAGGTAAGGACAGAGAGCTTGTGGGCTGCCCTATGGGCCACTGTGATCCTGTCAGATCCATTTGTCTTTGTAAGCACAGGCTATCATTTAAAGACATGTGCTCCTTGGGATGGAAAACCACCTGGACGCAGCAGTGGTGAGGACATTGTGTCTGTGGGTGTGGATCAGACCTCCATGTACAAGGTGGGCAGCAGGGAGGTGGGTTTAGTGGGCATGGTGAAAGACACAGACAGAGATGCCTTCTCCAGGATCAGAGTAGTAAGAAAGAAGCTGGCACTCCAGAGCTCTAGGGAGGGAATAGCGGTTTGTAGGAAGGCAAGGGATAAGCTCTTACTGTCAGCCTCAGACATTTGAAAAATTAGTTTGTTTTGACTAGAAGAAGTGCTACACAAATCACCAAGGCCAATAAGTAAGTCAGCACTCCACCATAATGGCAAACCCCTGTGTCTCATAACCACACAATTCAGAAGTCCAAGCTTTTGTTAGAAATACACACACACACACACACACACACACACACACACACACACACACACACACACAGCCCACTGAGTACAAGCATGCAGTATGGCAGAATTTGGGTTTCTATGTGTGACCCTATCTATCTCTCTCACTCCCTTCGTGAGATTTGCAGGCAGATGGTGAGATTGCCAGAGCTGTTAAGCCAGAACAGAGCACTGAGCAGATTCATGACAAATTTCACAACATTGTAGTTTGCAACTTTGAGATTAAATTTTATTCTTTTTTTATTTTTCATTTAGAAGGGCTGGAGAGATATCTCAGTGGGTAAACATTCACTGCACAAGCATGACAACCTGTGTTTGGGCTCCCAACACCCAGGCTAAAGCCGGTCATGGTGGCATGCCCCGGACATGGTGGCATTCCTTGGACATGGCGGCATGCCTCAGACATGGCAAGCAGGCAGAGATGGGCAGATTCTGAGGACTTGCTGGCTAGTCATTTGAGACAAATCATCAAAAGAATGCTATCTCCAAAACTAAGTGTGAAAGGTACATGCACAGGTGAGTGTATTCTACTCCAGGACATGCATATACCATGCATACCGAAAAAATAAAATAAAAGAGTAGAAAGGTCAGCTAAGTGTAACCGAAAAATTTATTTTTCTTGAAGGCAGGAGAGAAAATGTCACAGTTTTGATTCAAGTCATTTGGCCGTCCAGTGTGACAACATCTATAATAGATTCACAGAAAAACTTATGTACATTGAGCTGCTTGGATTACAATACATTTCATACCTCATAGCACAATCCCTTTTATGTGTTCCAATTTTATTTAAAGAAGTAAACATGAGGTTCCTAGAGCTTTTTTTCAACACCTAGAATTAGGGACAAAGGACCCAAGTCAGCAGTCCAGAGATTCTGTTCCTCTTTAGGCCATTTTTTTTTTTTTTTTTTTTTTTTAGAATTGTGCTATAGAGTGGCTGCTCTGGAATGTCCTGTTTGCAAGCTATTTCTTCAAGGATTGCTCATCAAACAACCTGAGCAAACTCCTAAGCAGCAAGAATTGAAGATGCCATGAGATTTTCACTGTGTGTGTGTGTGTGTGTGTGTGTGTGTGTGTGTGTGTGTGTGTGTGTGTAGTCAATGCCTGTGGGTAGATGTGTGTGGAGGCCAGAGGTGGCTATAATGTGGCTTTATCATGTGCTCTCCACATTATGATGGATTTCTTACCAAATCCTTAGCTCATTGATTTACTGAGAATGACTAATTATCAAACACCAGGAATCTTCTTGTCTCTGCTCTTCCTAGCTCTGGGATTACAGGTAAAGTGACACCATACTGGATTTTTTAAACTTTGGGGTTATTTTTGTTTTGTTTTGTTTATTTAAAAAGTTTTTCCCCCATACTCACTATTGCTCTCCCTCCCTCCCCTCCTTCCAGTCTTCCCTCAGCCTCTCCCCACCCCATCCCCCATCCATTCCCCAAGGAGGGCAAAGAATCCCAAGGTGAGTGAGTCAGTTAGGTCTGGCATATCAAGTTAAGGTAGATCCGAGTTTCTCACCCCAGTATCAAGGCTGGGTAAGGTGTTCCCCTGTAGGGAATGGCCTTTGAGAAGCCAATTTATGCACCAGAAATAAACTCTGGTCCTACTGCAAGAGGCTCCACAAACTGCCCATGTTATTTGGCAGTTGTCTACATTTAGAGGGTTTATTCCTTTTCATGAAGGCTCCTCTGCTGCCATTTCAGAGTCAGTGAGCTCCGAACAGTTCAGTTTAGCCATCTCTGTGGGTCTCCTCCTCATGATCCTGATCCCTTTGCTCATATAATCTCTCCTTCCTCTCTTCAGTTGGACTTCGAACTCAACCTGGTGCTTAGCTATGGATCTCTGCTTCTGCCTTCATCATTTGTTAGGTGAAGGTTCTATTGTGGGAGATTGTGTTGTTTCATTGTAAATAATTATCCCACCCACTGGTTTAATAAAAAGCACTTATTGGCCAAAGGCAGACAGGAAGTGTGGGTGGGGCTACCAGACTAAGAAAACTCTGAGAACAAGAAGCACAGAGCAGAATGCCAGAGAGAAGCAGGAAGAAGCAGAGGACAATTATGCTGCTCTAAGGAAAGGTACCGAGCTGCATGGCTGAACAGGATAAGAGTCATGGGTTAGATTAAAGGTAAAGAGTTAGAAAGTTATATGCCTGGGCCTTAGGCTGATCAGCCTAAAACGTTTATAAGCATCTGTGTGTCTCTGTGGGGGTCTGTGCAGGCCTAAACCTTGAGGCAAGGCCCGAAAGTCCAGGACAGAAACCTATTACTACAAATGGTGCCCGACATGGGGCATATACACGATATACACCCACATAAAGCTGGAAAGGGCTTAAAAAATGGTCTAGAGCACAGGAACTGAAGCCCAAAGCAGCTTCTGATGGCTCATGATAAAGAGACTAAGTGATATATGAGATTAGATTATTAAATGTTGTGTTTGCTACATACAATTTAAGGTGAACACAGCCAGTTCCTGAGCCTAGATATAAGCAAAGAACTCTGTATGATAGATTTAAGGTTTCTATTAATAAAGACAAAAAGAGAACAGAGTCAAAGATGGCTTCTTAGTGTTAATGTTTCCTTAGATCAGCTCTGTTTGCCTCTAGCTTGGCTTTTTTAAGAGAAACTTCCTGATTCAGCCTTAGAGGCAAAACACTTGTAAATTTTTTAAGGGGCTCTGCTGCCTAATATAAATAAAGTTAATAAGCAGCAGATGGCAAAGCTTTACTTGATAATCATATAGACCCTAAAATTCCCAAAGTACTTAAGTTAAAAAGATAAATTCTATGAAATTAGACTAGGAGCTGGGTAGAGCCATCCATCCTACCAACCTTTAATTCTTAGTCACTGGCAGATTAAAGGTGTATTCAAAAACAGAAAGAATTAGAAAAATCTGGGTAGAGTCAATCACCCAAGGCAAGCAAAGGTGTGGTCAGAGACAAAGAAGTTAAGAAATAAATATACAGTAAAAACAGTTTTTTTAAATAATGTCTAAGTGGTTTAGATTGTGTTGAAAATATGTATACATAGGCTTAGAGAGAAAAAAAGTAGAAAAAGCCCTTAAAATAGAATAAAATAAATAAATAAATAAATAAACAAATAAATAAGCGTCATAAAGATGAAAAATACAAAGAATGTCTGGGTACTGTATATTATTGTCTTATCTTTAAGCTTCTTGACTAAAAATGATGTAGTAAAAGCTGATAAAAGACAATTGATTATAAATGCTGTTAGATTAATTCAACCTATATATTTTGTAAATGAGTTGATTTTAAAATTAAAATGCAAAAATATGCTACTTTAGAAAAAAAGGTTTTATTTATTTTCACAGAAAATGAGAGGCTGTAGATTTATTCCTAGATAAAAAACATAAAGTTTGATACAAGAAGACCCCCCTAAAAAATCTCTAATAAAAATAGATGTACCAGATGATTTAGCATTTCAGAGCACCTCTGTTAAAGCTTCCAGGTCTCTATATCCAGAACAATTTCAAAGAGACTGGCTGAGATGACCAAGCCTTACAGACTACTCCACTAAAGACTTGTGCATAATCTTACATTTTTCTTTAGATTCCCTTGAGATTGCCAACGCCCCCATTCAGCAGGAAGTAGCCTAGAGAACGACACCCACATTCCCAAAACATAGATTATAGATGTTTGTGTTTATTTACAGTGTTTTTTGTAAGTTGTTATACATAAGGGGAGAAAAAAATATTAGATTTAGAGTTCTTTTTGTTTTAAAAGGAAAAAAAGGGGATATGTGGGAGATTGTGTTGTTTCATTGTAAATAATTATCCCACCCAATGGTTTAATAAAAAGCGCTGATTGGCCAAAGGCAGACAGGAAGTGTGGGTGGGGCCAGCAGACTAAGAAAACTCTGAGAACAAGAACCACAGAACAGAATGCCAGAGAAAAGCCAGAAGAAGCAGAGGACAACTATACTGCTCTGAGAAAAGGTACCGAGCCTCATGGCTGAACAGGATAAGAGTCATGGGTTAGATTAAGGATAAAGAGTTAGCAAGTTACATGCCTGGGCCTTAGGCCAATCAGCCTACAACTATTATAAACATCTGTGTGTCTCTGCAGGGGTCTATAGGTCTGGGGCCTAAACCTTGAGGCAAGACCCAAAAGTCCAAGACAAAAACTTCTTACTACTTTCTAGAATAACAATTATAGTGGTCATTCATTTGATTATAGGGAAAGTCCTGTTTAGGCTCCCTCTCAACTACTGCTTGGAATCCTAGCTGGGGAATCTTGTGGGTTCTTGGATGTTTCCTTGGCAACAGGTTTCTCTCTAACCACACAGTGGCTCCCTCTATCAAGATATCTATTTCTTTGTTCTCTTTCTCTGTTGCTCCTCCCATTCAACCATCTCCTTCTCTCCTGATTTGTTCCCACCTCCCCTTGCTCACTCCCCATTATACTCCCACTTTACTCAGGAGATCTTCTCTATTTCCCCTTCCTGGGCAGGGGGTGGGGTGGGGAATCCATGGATGTCTCATTTAAGTTCTTCCTGTGACCTAGCTGTTCTGAGGTTGTGGAATATAGCTTGGTTATTATTTGCTTTGTGCCTAAAATCCTCTTATGAGTGAGTACATACCATGTCTGTCTTTCTGGGTCTGTGTTATCTCACTCAGGATGGATCAATAGAATTGAATTGAAGACCCCAACCTTACTCCACACACTTATGAACACCTGAATTTTGACAAAGAGGCTAAAAATACATACTGGTAAAATATAGTATCTTCAACAAATGGTGCTGATATAACTGGATGGTGGTATATACAAGGATGCATATAGATCTATATCTGTCACCCTACACAAAGTCAAACACCTCAAAATAAATTCAGTTACACAGAACTTGATAGAAAAGAAAGTGGGAAATACCCTTGAACACATTGGCACAGGTGAACACTTCCTAATATAACACCAATACACAGACACTAAGGACAGCAATTAATAAATGTGACCTCATAAAACTGTGAAGCTTCTGTAAGGCAAAGAACATGGTTAGTAAGACAAAAAGACAGCCTACAGAAAGGGAAAAGTTCTTCACCAATCCTACATCTGACAGAGGTCCGGGCACACCCTATAGTCTCTCTCTCTAGAGAGGCTATGTGAAAGTTGCTTTTCATTTTCTTAGCTGTTTTTCCCCAAGCCCAGTAGGCACAGGCTTTTCTTCTGTGTTCTCTTTCTCCAACTCCCTCTTCCCCTGAAGTTTTTATAACAGGTCCTACAGCGTTAGGTTTCTTTTTCTAAATTTATAATCAATCGTTTCTGGCTATAAAACTGTCTCCCCAAACGTCTATGGCTGCTGTTGGCCTGGTCTGTATGCTAGCTGGAGTCACTGAGCCCCTTCAGTCAGTTTCCACTTAAACATTAGCAGCCGTGTTTACTCTTGGTAACTGTCCATTGTTGCTTAATGCTGTGCCCATCAGCATCATTTTAACATGCTCAGCAAATCCTTGGCGTAGGCCGTTTGGATTCTTTGCTCCTCTCTCGACCCAAATCAAACTAAATGCATCTGAAGAAAGGCTTGCTCTTATTTTTTGTTTTGATTTGCTAATGTAGTTTGCCCTCTCCTCCAGAAAAGAAGAAAGTGTGCTTTCAGGGGCAGTTCAATCACCTCCAAAACAGAGGCCTGGGCCTTGTTTTGGTTGCTCTTTTGGAGTGGTGTAATAGAGAATGCCCCACCCAAAGTAAACCCACTGGAAATGGCCTCTGGAGCTCTGAAGCTATACCCAGCAGAGAACTGAAGCTGAGCCTATCACATCACAGTGGATGCCTGACTTAGTGTGTTTTGAGCACTTTTTCCTCACCTGTTACTACTACCATTGTGAAGTGTTCTGGGATCCTTTTGTCATCGGACATCCATTTAATGTGGGAGAGCTGTCTAAGGCCAGAAGAGGGAGAAGGGAAACCTGACTCTAGTGGTTGGGTGCCAGAGTCACTTAATAGGGAGTGAGTGAAGAACATATCAGAAGCTAGGGCACTAGCTCATAAGGAATCAGAAGGCAGGGCCACCATCTCCACACACTCTGCATGACCCTGACCTTCTCTACTTCAGGAGACTCAGCACCTCAAACGCCAGATTCAGTTCCAAAAGGACAAATGTCACCTTAAACGCCTCACACTCATTCAGGAAAGTTGATTTTGTGTTCAATGTGCACAAAGGAAGGAAAGACAGGTCAAGTCTTTGTTGTTGAGTTTCAGGGCCTCTCAGTTGTAAGTCAGACTCTTTCCCTATATCGTAAAGAAAAGCCTTCTACAAAGCTGAAATGTGGGTGGTTCCCTGTGGGGTCTCACTAGAGAGCAGCGTCAAGATGTGTAGGGTCGGGACTACAGGCCAGTGATAAGAATTCTTACCTAGAGTGTGTGAAGCCCTGGACTCCATCCCAGAACTACTAAACAAATAAACTGAGAAATTCCAAGGACTGAAGCTTCATTGAACCACTGCAGGTGGACAAACCCCATAAGATGTGGTTGTGTCGGGAGAGAAGCTCTTGGGATAAGTCCACAAAGTCATCCCCCATCTAAGGAAACCTTAGAGCAGGATTATGTGCTCTGAACTGCACTGAGATCTGCCTGAAACCCTCTTCTCCTTACAAGTGCAAACTGCTAGCACATAATTCAGGATTGACATCACCGAGAATTCTTCCACAGTCCAGAAGACACATGCATCCCTGTTATCCATGTCACTGACCACCAGATCTCTATCCTCCAGTACCCAGTTCTGTGACATCACCACTGAGTTCCCAATGCAGCTGTTTGGCTGCACAAATTATGACAAATTGTACAAGTTTCTTGGAAAGTGTCTGAAGCACAGGGCTGTGCCTAAGAGGGTTTTAAGGCTTATAGATTCCTCCCACATGGCGCTCAGCAAGGAAGTCTGCTTAGGTCCCTCATGTGTCCAGATACAACTGTAAACAGCTGTGCTCCACAGTCAGCCTCCCTTTGAGATTTTCATTGCCCAGTGGTTCCCCACCACTGACAATGTGTAGCTTTCCCCTTCATTTTCTCTTCCATTGGCTCTTTAATAACCCTTTCTTTCCCATTTTCAACCAGTGTTACCCATTTAACAGCACCACTGTTGGTTTTTATGGATATTGTGTGCCTTTATATTTTCTCATGGGGGAACACTCAATCAAGTTTTGGAAAGATGTGCCACCTAATGTGAAATATAAACCATAATAATCGGAGACAATAAACTCATTTCTTTTGATTAGGGAAATCATCTCCCCATTCTTATGTGAGTGTGCACACTTGCATGAGCTTACCTGTACCTGTATGTGTGGGTCTCTCTCAGCCTGTACATGTGCCCCTTGTCAAGATGCTCATTCTGAATCAAGTCAGTGCCTTCCCAGGACCCTGCACTAGTCAGTGGGGAATCCAACAAGTCAGCTGCAGCTGTGAGCGGTAGTTCCCAGGAGTTCACAAAGGGAAAACTGTGGGATTATTCCCAGGAGGCCCAAGGCTGGGAGGCCAACTCACCACCCTTCCCCCCCCCCACAGGCTGCACTGTTTATTCTATCAACTCTGTTTATTCTTTCAACTCCGGTTTCTCAGCCAAACAACTCATCACACGCTGCTTGATTGTGGAGACATACAGAAAATATCCAGAAGGAACGATGAGAAGCATGATCCTACTGATTCATCCCCTGGGACATTGTTAACAAGTTGGCTTGGGGTTTCTCTCGACCTCAGTTTTTCAACAATTGGAGAATGAGTACTGCCAATTTCTCTCATTGTTAAGCAAAATTGCTGGCATTATTGGAAACATAATGCGATCAGCATCATTGTCATCTCTCTCAGAACACTTCTGACTAAACCAATAAGTTGATGAAGACTCGGGTGTCCAGACCACTGCTCATGGGCATTCGGGATGTTAAGGACAGAGCTGGACAGCATTTGCCCAATATTTGTTGATATAAACCTGGCTTCCCAAAACTTTAAGTGTTTGGCTAAATGGTATTTAACTTCAAAAAGGTCATGGTATCAAGTCAGAATTAACAAAAAGCCACCATATAGCAGACTGAATGAGACGGGGCCGAGACAGTAAGCTCAGGCTTAGTAGGACTCTGTGCTGACTGTAGAATGTAACACACAAAATGCCACCCCTGAGCCTGGCTGTTTTCAATAAGAAAGTGAGGAAGATTCGTATGAAGTTCCAAAGTGGGAAATACATGTACACACGTTTTCTCAAGTTATTAAGCCCTTACTAAGTGAAAGCTTGTGGACATTTTTGTCCTATACAGAATATCTTTAAAAGCTATAGATTTGGAATATTTTGGGGAGAATATTGACCTCCTAAGCAGATAATGGAAGATTTTAGAGATCCAGAATCTTCAAAGCAGACAAGTTTATGTGCCAGGGACAGAGTCATGCCCAGCAGACACTCAATAAACATTTATTGATACTGGGAAACACTTATGGTCATTCCTAAGGTATTACACCATCAACATAAAAAAAACAACCACCACAAAGAAAGCTGGATAACAATGCTGCTCAAAAGACTATAGTGTTCCAAAGTGCAGACACTACGTGAAAACAGATTCGAAAAGTTAGAAGACTATATAAAGGTGGTTGTTCTAGAAATTGACAGGATTCTACCAAATTCTGCATGGACATTTTCCACTTAGCATCATGCTGATTCCAAGAATGAGGAATGCCAGGGTCATGTCTGTTCAGCCAGAGCAAACCATCAACTATTTAGCAAAGAGCTGCCAAAATTGTAATGGCACTTTGACAGATTGGATTACTCAGTGTCATAGTCAATATGATCTCCCAAAGGGGAGCTCCCACACGTAGAGCGAGAAAACTAGAGATCAGATATTTCTTTCTTCTTTCTTCTTCGCTCCTTCCTTTCTTGTCAGTTTTGAGTGCTCAATGTGAAACTGGAGAGGTGGCTTAGGAGGAGTTTGTGTTAGTACAGTGAAATACATCTCCGACTTTCTTTTCATCCCTTCTTTCACTGTGGAAACAATCATCTATCTCAATAGTCATACATGTAGAATGAAGAAGGAGCAAAATCTGCAGCACTTGATAAGCTATCAATTATTGAATGCTCGCCTCTCCCGAAGAAATCAAACAGAAGACAAAGATACACCCTCCATTCTGAATAATCAGTCTGGTATCTTTAAGAAATGTGTGTGTCTGTTTCTGTGTGGTCTAAGACACTTTCAGTACAAACACATACATACAGAGTGAGAGCGAGCGAGCAAGAGAAAGAGAGAGAGAGGCAGGGAGAGAGAGAGAGAATCATAGATGGAAAGAGAGGCATTCACAGGGCTTCCTCTGTCCTCTGGCTTCTGTCCTTAGTCGTTTAAACTTGTCTAGTACAGAGCAGAACCATAATAGGAAGCCCTTTGCAAGAAATAAGTGACTCCATGATAAGAAAACTTGGCTGCAGATGGGTATGAGAACGTGGAATTTACAGGAACACAGCCTGAAATTTATTTATTTTCATTTGTTTTGTTGAAACTGAAAACCTGTTTGAGCATATCCAGACTCTTTGAAATTGCTCAGGGGAGACTCCCAGCCTCCTGGGTTTCTCAGTGCTGGGCTGGTTCAGAGCCTGCTGGTCCTGCCCCTAAACAGCAGCACATAGGTTTCCATTGCTCTTGTGTTCCTGCAGAATACCTGGACAGTTTTAGAGGTTACATTATTTTATTTATTTTTTTTTGTATCACGTGTTAGTTTCCTTTTAAAATTAAATCAATTCTTCTGTGATAGACACATGTATTAAAATGGGATGGTACTCCACTGACTTTCAATTTTCATGTTCTTTTGTAGTAGTTTAAAAACGAACAGTATAAAGAGCCATTCTATAGTTATATTCTACCAAGGTCCACTGTTTTATCCATCTGGCCATCTTTATAAATGAAATATCTTGAGACAGATTAACTGATGAAGGAAAAACATGGCTCCGCTCACTGCTCTGGAGGCTCAATGTTCAACCAGGGCAACTTTGAGAGACTCAGTCAACTCCCTTCATCCCTTTTCCATGTAGTGTTCCTGTTCCCATGACCCAGTGACCTTGTAGTCCTCACCTTGGACCCTTTGTAACGCAACCCTTGACACCAAGCTCTCAACGCACAGATCAGGATATCTAAACCTGAAAAGTCACTTCCTACTTTAGATGAGGCCTTGAGCTCACTCTTCCTACCAACAGCAATGACACCAGTAATCTATCACCTATCAACCAGATCACCTATCAAGACGATGACTTAAAATGTAATTCCTTCAATGATAGGCACTTTGAGCATTTGAAGATGAAGGTCACAATGACAAGATGTCACAGGGAGCATTTGAAGAATCTCAAATATATATAAACTAAATTATATTGGAATCCAGTTGTTAGAAAAGATAGGAATCAGCTAATGTCCTTCCTGCAATGAAAGTGGAATATTTTTAATTTTTGCATTTTTAAAATTTCAATTGGGAATTTCTTCATACATTATATTCTGATCATGCTTCCCCCTCCCCTAATTCCTTCCAGACTTCCACACTTCCCCAATGCACTCAACTCCATGTCCTTTCTCTCTTAAAATAACAAAACACACAAAAATATAATAAACACAAGATACATACACATCTTCACAAAAAAAGTGGAAACCAAAATATACAATCAAAACATCAAAAAAAAAAAAACAAAAAAAATGTTCAGATGAAGCAAAATGCTGCAAAAAGTCTACAAAAGTACAGTTGAGGTTCTTTGAGGCTGGCCATCTACCGCTGGGCATTGAGCCTATCATTAAGTGTGGTTAATATATCCAGCAATACTCAATTTAAGAAAACTAATTTTTCCTTTGCAAGAAGGTGTCAATTGGAGATAACTTTTTGATTAGGCATGAGAACCTGTGTCCACTTTCCAGTCTCAATGCTGGGAAATCATGTGGCCTGGACTTGTGCAGGCCCTGTGCAGCTGCCATAGTCTCTGTGAGTGTACATGTACAGAAGTCCTGTGTCTGGAAGACACAGTTTCCTTGGAGTTGTGCATCACCTCTGGTTATTACAATCTTTCTACCACCATTCTACATAGATCCCTGAGTCTTTAATGAGAGGCTTCAATGAAGACATCTCAATTATGATTCAGTGCTCCAAAGTCTTTTAGTCTCTCCACATTCTCCAGCTGTGTGACTCTGTGTTACTTCCCATCTACTGTAATAAGAAGCTTCTCTAGTGATGACTAAGTCAAATACTCATCTTATGCAGGATTATTTCTTCTGGCTTTATCCCTTTACCTGAAAACTTCATAATTTCATTTTTCTTAACAACTGCATTATATTCCAGTGTGAAAATGGACCACATTTTTCTTAATCACTCATTAGTCAATAAACATCTAAGCTGTTTACAATTTCTCACAATTAAGAATAGAGCAGCAATGAACATGAATGGATGAGTATCTCGGTAGTAGAGTGTACAATCCTTGGGTATATATCTAGCCTGAGGTAGATGACTTCTCAGCTTCTTCAGGACCCACCACACTGATTTTCATAGTAGTTATACAAGTTTATACTCCCATCAGCAATGAATCGTGTTCCCTTACCCCACTCCTCAACACCATGAATTGATATTTGTTGACTGGAGTAAGAGAAAATTTCAAAGTAGTTTTAATTTGCATTTCCCTGATGGCTAAGGATGTGAACATTTCCTTACATGATTTTCAGTCATTTATGTTTTATCTTTTGAGAAGTCTCTGTTTAGATATGTACCCTTTTAAAAAATTGAGTTATTTGCTTTCTTGATGCCCAGGATTTTTTAGTTCTTAATGTATCTTAGATATTAACTCTCTATCAGATGTGTAATTGGTAAAGATTATTTTCCATTCTGTAGCCTGCCACTTTACCCAAATGACAGTGTCATTTTTTGTACAGCTTTTCAGTTTTATAAATTATTAATTAATGTTCTTAGCACCTATGATATCAGTGTTCTGTTCAGAAAGTCCTTTCCTGGGCCAATGCATTCAAGGCTATTCCCCAGTTTCTCCTCTATCAGATTCAGTGGACTCGGTTTTATGGTGATGTCCATGATCCATTTGGAGTTGATCTTTGTGCAGGGTGATCAATATGTATCTATGTGCATCCTTTGATATGCAGATATCCTGTTTGACCCAACCATTTGTTGAAGATGGTGTCTTTTTTCCACTGTTTATTTGTGGTTTCTTTGATTAAAATCAGGTATTTGTAAGTGTGTGGAATGTTACCTTTCCTTTTAAAAAAATGCAGATCACATTCTTACATTGCTACTGAGGACAACTTATCAGCCATTATGTTTCACAGCCTTAGTTTCCACCAACAGCCAATAGTATCTCAAGAAAATGGAAGGTCTTGTAGAACAGGCCATCTTCTAATGGAGCTATTTAAAACATGTTCCCATGACACAGTGAAAAAATATACAGCCATCTTTTTCTCTAATTTCAAGCTTAATGCTGTATTTCACCTCAGTAGCATGCTTTTTGATTGGGGGAATCTTGCCTTATCTTACAAGACAAAGGAGGCTTTGGGACATATTGTTGCAAAATAATAGAATAACATCAGCACACAAACCATATTGACTCTGAAGATACAGACGTGGGGCTGAGGAATGTTATGTGACATTCACAAGGAGATATGCACAAAGGTCTACTCACCTAGTAAAACAGTAAGTTTATAGGAATATTAGTGAGAAGTTACTTCCAGGAGCAGAAAGGACTCAATGACAGCTGTATCATCAAAGCCCACCCCAGTATGAGCAACAGCTCACAACGGCTGGAAACATAGAGTATACAGCACAGCCTGCAGGCATCTCAACAGGCTTGAGAAGTGTCCATTATCAGTGTCCAGACTGCCTAGAGTGCCTCTCAGCCATCCACACTGATGTGGGAATGTCTTTCTGTATGCTGTGAATCTCAATCTTTAAATAAAGGAGCTGTTTTGGCCCATAATAGGCACCATAGAAAAAGTAGGTGGGGAATCAGACTAGGTAGGAGAGGAAGGGAGGAGTCAGGACAGACTGAGCCTGTCGCCCAAGAAGAAGCATGTAAGGAACACAGGTGAGTCACGGGCCACATGGCAAACAGATTAATGAGAATGGGTTGATTTAAGATGTAAGAACAAGCTAGCAATGTGCCTGAGCCATAGGCCAAACAGCATGAAGTTAATAGAAGTGTCTAAATCATTTTGGGGGGCCTGAGCTGCGGCGGGCAGCTAAAGGGTCTGAGATGGCAGGTCTGTGGGTCTGGACCTCTGGCTGCCCAGGACCAAAAGCCACATTGCAACACCACACTGCTTATATATTCTTTTGACAGGGGCTGAGAGTGAATCTAGTCAGCTTCAGGGACTTTGTAAAGCTTCTAGGTTGGTTACTTGCTGAGCATAGGGAGCAATCCTACAGGATGGAATGTTTCTCTCTCCTTAGCACATTTCGTGTCTTGGCCAACTTCTTTAGACCTTTCTACTGTTGGACCTCCCTTTAACATCCTGAGTCTAAACACAATTCCCTCCTAGATAGACAGATTTAACTTCAGAGAAAGGAGTTACACAAAAGGAACATGGTTTAGTCAGTAAAGTGCCCACCACTTAAGATGAGTAACTGAGTTGGTTTTCAACACCCATGTATGAGCCAGATGTGGCAGCATATGCCTTGAAACCTAGAACTGGGAGCAGAGACAGGCAGATCTACACAAACTGTTAAGCTTCAGGTTCAGCAAGAAATTCTGTCTCAAAATTGGAAAAAGTCTGGAGGAAGATACCTAAAGTCAACTGTTGACCTACACACACATACACACACACACACACACACACACACACAGAGGTGTGAATGCACACACACATGCATTCACACACCACACAAAGGTAGGAGCAACCTTAGAGTCACGTCAACCACAATAAAATATTATTCAGCCAAAGAGGAAAATTCTGCAATATACTGTAACATGGGTGAACCTTGAAGACACGATAGTAAATACAAGCAGCCAGTCACAAAATCACCAAGACTTCCTACAGTAGCTGAGAGACAAAGCTCATAAAGAAAGCATAGACTGGGGCTACCTGCACTGGGGATGATACAACGGGAAGCTGTTGAATGCTCTCAGATTTCAGTCAAGAAAGATGAAAAAAAAAAGAGTTGAAATCATATGTGCAACAGTGCACACAACACTACCTAACTGACATTGCTAAGATGCAGAATTATACCATGTGCTTTTATCACAATAAAATCATTTACAAAACAGAGTTGGTGTAAGCAGTCCAGATGCATGTTACAAGAATGGTTTCCACGTGAAATCTCAATGTGCACCCAAGTAACCACAATAAGACCTAAAGAAAATGAACCCAAGGATGCCAACCTAACTGTGGTGAACCTCAACCCATGTCATAGAAGTATGAGACAATTTAGCAGAGATAGCACCCCAGCAGCCAATGGCCCTGTGGTACCCACTAAAAGCCAGAATAAGCCTGGATTATGTACCCTGGCCAGGACTGGATACAGATCTCTCCTGAAACTGCCTAGGACCAGGTGTAGCCCCACCCCTGACTTCCCCATGCTCATGAAAATGTTAAGTGAAGAGATATTCAATGTCACGTTTACTGACCAGTGAAACAATCTTTCTGATGATCCCATTCTCATCTCTCTTCTTTCACCCCAAACTTTTATTTGAGGCCCTAGGTTGGGCCCCTTGCAAAGTCTGCTAAGAAAGCTATTTCAGCGCCCCTAGACAACACGCTCACTCTTCCATACTATAGCACAGATTTCCCACAGCCCAGCAGAGAATGAGCACCCACTACACACAGCAAACATTTTATTTCCTCATAAACTTGATTAATCTACACAATAAAATGACGGTCTTTATCTTCTCCCCCTTTTTCATTCTTTCTTGGCCAATAGAAACTTTCTCGTTTTTATAAGAGCTGACAGTGATGATATGGAATGCTGGTGGCGATGAAACATCAAATCCAGTTGTACTTTAAACTCCAAGTATTTTACCAAGTCACATGATGCTCCTCCCACCTCCAGAGGCCAAATCCTGGGATCCCTTGAGGAGGTATTGCTTCTCCTCAAGTCACAATAACTGTCTCATCTGCTCTCTAAATATTCAAAGTTATAAAAAACCTGAGAAAGTCCATTCATTTGCAAAATTACACAGTTAACATGACACTCAAACCATACCCTAAAAACAGAAGTTCACAATGTCCTCAAACATGTATCCTTCTATTCTACGTTCCTTGTGAAAATGACCTTTCACTTGGAATCAAAAGAAGTTGTCTGTGTATTTGAGACGCAGACGGGATGTGTTTCACCATCAATTAAGATAATTGGGATCATGAGTTGAGGTGATCATTCTAAATTCTACACAAACCTCATACTCAAGTATATTTAAGGGAAGTGCCTGGAAGTTCAGAGTTTCTGTCTTCTGCTGGGTTGTGCATTGATGTCTTTGTCTGGCTTTGTTCCCATGAACTCTGCAGACAGCTTCATCCATCCTACAACTCTAGTCTTTCCCATTCAGAAAGTCCTTACAAGGAATAACTCTAACACGCCTAGCTGAGAAGACAATGCTGACAAGCACAGAGACATCTATGACATGTTTAAATAGCTAAGGAGTCAGCTACTGGGAGAAGCAGAAGAATTAAATGAAAACGTGAACTTTCAAGTTAAAACATCCAAGCAAGTCACAGGCAGAGGAGGAGAGAAGAGATGAAGGGACCAACAGTTCCTGTACTGAAAGACCCATTTGTTCTAAGAACTCACCCCCCACCCCCACCCCACCCCGTCTCTCTTGCTGTCATGTTGTTTAACATACAGCCTCTTGTAACCCTTTCTGCCCTTTTTATGGTTTGTATATGTGGTATATGTAAGTGTTTGCGTGTGCATGCCTGCGTGCATGCGTGCATGCGTGCGTGTACGTGTGTTTGTGCGTGCTGGCCCATGCTTGTACATGTGGAGGTCAGAGTCCGTTGGGTCTTCTACTTGTTTTCTGAGACAAGGCCTCTTTCCATTTGGCTAGAATGCTGGCCAATGAGTCTCAGATCTCCCTGTGTCTACATTGCTGCCCCAGTGCTGGGGTTACTTGCTGCCATGTCTGACTCTTATATGGGTGCTGTGGACCCCCAACACAGGTCCTCACACTAGTGCAGCAAACTCTCTTATTTATGAGCCATCTCCTAGCCTTGTTTGTTATTGATATGGGTACAGATGCTCATCGGTGTAACTATCCCACAGGAAATAAAATCACTATTTTTATGTGGCCATTGCCCCACAACAACAAGGAAATCGAGCACATGGACCCCGTGGAAATGTTTTAGCCAAACTCTAAATCTGTGTTTTAGACTGGTTCATTCATTCCTGCTTCACTGTCCTATATGTGAGAATACAATCATTCAGGGTAGTGAATGAAGATATTCCTGTTGGCAAGGCTGAGTGTCCCCACAAGGAGCAGAGTCAGGGTAAATGGTTTTTTTTCAACACTCCTTTTTGTTTTTAGAGATTGTAAGTACTACTCTGGGGAAGGGCTTCAGAAACATACCATGCACTGGAGGAGAAGGGTCTGTCTATACAGGATTCCTGGAAATAATGTCTCCATTAGCCTTTCTGAGTCTGACTGAAGTCCTTTATCCTTTCTGTCCCATGTTTTCATTTTATCTTCTCAGAGAGATGCTAGAGCATATAGGAATTGAGAGGTTCACTAATGTGAGACTCCATGATGCAGGTTTCAGAAGGTCATTGCCTGTATTTTTTTGTGTTTACATTGCTGTGTGGGCATCATCCAGACTCCTTTAAGTAACCCCTCACTCGTGGTCTGTAAGGCATCCCAATGAATGCATTGATTTACCAAGCTTGATACAGAAGTCTAGTTTGTTCTGTGATCAGTACCGTATCTGGGGTGAATATGAGGCAAACTAGAAATATGGGGAGAATTAAAACATGGAAAGAAAGAAGGAAAGTTGAGGGTTCACAGCTAGAAAAGAAATATTATATTTGCCATAAATGATGGGCTTCTTTATACATGATCCGTAGTTTAACATTTTTGCATGAAATTTCATAATATACATATTATCTCTTTATCAGCAACTTTCACAATGATATGAGGTGGGGGGGGGGGTCAGGAGAGCATTGTGCAGGTGCACATGTCCATGCTTCAACATGGAAGCCAGAGGGAGATGCTGTGGCTGCTTCTACCATTCTCCACTACATTCCTTTGAGGCAGAGTCTCTCAACAAACCTTAGTATATATAACTGCCAGCACTGGAGTTACAGGTGTGTGTGTGTGTGTGTGTGTGTGTGTGTGTGTGTGTGTGTGTGTGTGTGTATTTATGCCCAGCTCTTTGCAAGGGTGCTGGGGATTGAACTCAGGCCCCTAAGCTTTCTCTATCTGATCCAGTTCTATTGACTTTACCGCTGGAAAGTTCGGCTCAGCATGTGAGGGTGAGAAACTCCATCCTCTTCCCATATCCCCTGGATTTCCCATCTTTCTATCCTCTCTCAGAAGACATTTGCCCCTCCCCTTTTCTAGGTGTTCTGACTCCTCAATAATCTTTTGCAGCTCCTTGTAGACAAATCCTTAGCCTGGGTTTCTCTCCTGTAGT
Organism: Phyllotis vaccarum; assembly: GCA_033318265.1. Taxonomy (NCBI): domain Eukaryota; kingdom Metazoa; phylum Chordata; class Mammalia; order Rodentia; family Cricetidae; genus Phyllotis; species Phyllotis vaccarum. The sequence goes on from JARWLC010000005.1 coordinate 59,529,023, forward strand.
AAAGCCAAACATTCCATAGATTCCAACATCTTGGGCATCTCGAGGTTTAAAAAGCCTGACATGCATGGGCACTGGTCTCCAGATCTTCACCTCAAACTACTTTCTGATGCTGTCACCTGTCGGCACACCTGAACCAGCCTTTAGTACTTCTTGGCTTATCTTTTGGTGGTGTCTTCCAGTCAATCCTTCATAAATCCCCTAACTCTCCCTTCCTATGACTGAGTCGCCATCCCTGTCCTTCCCTGAGGCTATGAAATGGCAGAATTATCTGGGTGGCCATTGGTGAAGCTATGAGTACTGTCAAGAGAGTCTTTTTCTTCTTCATCTCCTCCTCTTCCTCAACTTTCTTCCTCTTCCCTTCCTTTTCTTCCTCTCTACCTCAAATGGCCACTTTAGAAAATATACAATGTAAAATAAAAGAAAACTCATCCACAAAACTAACCACAAAACATAACTTGACTCTGTTCTGAGTTGGCCAACTACTCTTGAGCATGGGCCCTGCCCTGAAGTGTGGTCAATATATACAATGAGACTCCACTGGAGAAAACTAATTTCCCTTTTTAAGTAGGTATAAATTTCACATGGCTTCTTGGATAGGGGTGGGGCCTATGTCCACTTCCCTTTCTTAATGCTGAGACCCCCAACTGGCTTAAACCTGTACAGGCTCTGTTCATGTTTCCATAGTCTCTGTGAGTTCACATGGCATCAGTCACCGTCTCCTTGGTGTCCTCCATGACCTCTGGCTCTTACACTCTATTCCTTCACTTCTATACAGATCCTTGAGTCTGAAAGGGAGAAGTTTGATGAAGACATCCGATTTAGGACTCACTGCTCCAAAGCCTCTCTCTCTCTCCACGTTGTCCAGTTGTATGTCTTTGTGTTCGTCTCACCTACCGCAGGAAAGTTTCTTTGATGGGAGTTGAGTTGGAGGTTGATCCATGAGTATAGAAGTGTGACATTAGAAATCATCTCATTGCAGCATTTCTTTATCAGAATAGTAGTAGTTTTCCCCTAGGCCCTTGACCTGTCTAGTCACAGGTCCTTGGTCACTTTCGTCCTGTCAAGTATGGGTTCCCTCATATGGAGAGGGCCTCAAATCCAACTCGTAAGTGGTTGGTTACTTCCCTAATATTTTCGCCACTATTTTAGCAGCATATTATTCAGGGAGGTCTTCTCTGTGGTTTGCAGGGTCTGTAGCTGGGTGATACTTACGATTACCTTTCTCCATCAATAGTGTTCAGGGTACCTTCCACCATCATGAATGTTAGTCAGAGTGAAGCTTCTAACTAAGCATCTGCTTGACTTCACCATGTATAATGGCATAAATAAGTGTTGTCTTCAGCAATAGGGCCTTTCTGTCAGGCTGTGGAAAGCAGTCAATGGATTTGGAAATAGCCTGCAATGTAATAGTTTTCATGGGACCCCTTTGGCCAATGACTCAATAGGATATGACCCATTCCTGACACAGTAGGTTTTAATTGGTGGCATAGATATCTAGTTGGAGTATTGTCACTCCCAATATATGATGATTTCATTAAAACTTCTTTAATATATAATATATTAATATGTATACATTTTAGAAAGCTTCTTTAGAAGTAGATTTTCAGATGGTTGTTTTTGTTTGTTTGTTTGAGACAGGATCTATATAGCCCTTGCTGTCCTGGAGCTCTCTCTGTGGACCAGGCTGGCACCTAAATCACAAATACTTGCCTGCCTCTGACCCCAAATGCTAGAATTAAAGGCATGCATCCTAATGCCTGACTTTTCTTTTTAGATTTATTGATTTTACTTTTAAGTGTATAAGTGTTCACCTGCATGTGTGCCTTTGTTCCACATGTGTGCCTAGTGCCTGCAGAGGTCAGAAGGTAGGATCAGATTCCCTGGGAGTGGAATTACAGAAACTTGTGAGTTGTCATGAAGGTTGATTGGAACTTAACTCTGGTACTCTGCAGCCAGTGTTCTGAACTGCTGAAACAATCATGTCTTTTTTTCTGGTTTTAGTGGAAGTGTTTTGAGTTTCTTTTCATTTGGGTTAATGTTGGTTGTGAGCTCCATGTAAAAAGGCTTAAAGACAAAAACCACATGATCATCTCACTAGATAAGGAAAAGGTTTTTGACAAAATCCAGTATCCCTTCATGACAAAAGTCCTTGAGAGGCTAGGGATACAGGGGACATACCTCAACAATAATAAAAAGCCATTGGCAACAAGCTAGTGCTCTAATGGTGTGGGCCCAAGTGTAGATGACGATATAGACACTGAAGCCCACTGAACTGGGCGATAGGAAGTTGGATAAGGAAAGGCATACAAGGTTGTGTGACCTAGCTGTCATCAACTGCAACCCAGGGGAATGAGGAAATGACTCACTCCTTCACTTTGTCATGTGTACATCCAAAGCTGCCCATTAGAGGAAACTTCCTCCCAAGCCCCCCAAGAATCCTTGGCATTTGCTCTCCTGTGGTTGCTTTGCTGTGAATGCCTTCACACCAACCCCACTTCCTCTCCACTTAGTACAACACATGTAAAAACTAAAACCATTGCATAGATAAAACCTAAATAATATTTCAAGTTGCTTAACTGGGAGAAAAGAGCCACAGAGATAAAATCAAATGCTAGTATTTTTTAAAAGTACTAAAGTAAAAGTATAGATATGTAAATAATATAAACAAAGTCCTTAGAAACAAACAGGGTTTAGAAACAAGTCTTGTGAGACCACCACAGGAAGCATGTATTTAAAAGATTTAATAGTCAGGATATTATTTCTCCAATACTTCTAAACATAGTAAACTCTGATGTGTATACATCAAGATATGTATTTTCATTGAAGGAAATCATTATTACTCCAAACTAATGTGCATCGTTTTTGAAATTCAAAGAATGACTTTATTTCTATAAATAGAGAAGAGGGAAACATAAAGCTCTCATTCCATTGACCTCATTCTTACCTCAATCTCAATTAAATTAAATATTTCTTACTGCATTTGATAAATACAGACTTTCCTTTTCTTCACTATAGTATTATTGTTCTACAGTCCAGAAGAATCTAAACTACTAGAACATATTTCCAAAAACTAAGCATCATTGTGACCTGATAAGTTAGTCAGGACAATTTGATGTTGGATTAACAGAGTACAGAAGAATTACTGTCATTGTGATTACTTCCTTTGCAAAAGGACAGCCACAACATGGCTGTGTCTTCTCCTCCTTATCCTTAGATGTCAGACTTCAAAATCAGTTACTAAGTTTTGCAAAGAAGATATGGGTCAAGTTCTTGAGCAGAGAGGTAAGATGATGCTGGAATATCTAATTAAAAAAATGGTCTCAGCACCACACTGATAATAGAAATTTTTTTTCTGGGATCATAAAAATGTTTTAAAAAGAAAGGGGGAATAAAAGAACCATGCTTGACAGTTTTCAACTACCTCCACACAACCACAGAACCTAAAAATATCTGGGATCTGATGCTGTAGAACAGACAGTGGTATTGGATTGTGTGTGTGTCTGATGATGATTTTTTTTAACTTTAGCTCTGCTTGTCAATGTAGAAGAAATGGGCCCTGCTTTATCATATTGAGTTAGCATGGTACAGGAACTAACAGCCATATCTGTCTAGAAATATTAAATTCAATTGCTTACCAATGGTATTGGTGTAATGCACTGTATTAAATATGCAAGTTCCTATAAATGTGGGTTTAATTACAAAAACAAAACAAATATTCTCTAAAAATGCAAACATAAAGAGCAGATGATTCTGAGAGACTGATCCCTGGACAGCACAGTCCACACATCTGTGCCCCCCATACATCACCAAATGGCTACTTCCTTTGCAGAATGCCTGCTTATCTGAATGCTATTACCATGTGTTTCAATCCAGACTTAAACAGCACACACTTATTGGGGTTGGCTGTATGACTCTAGATTTAAAATCAACATGTTGAACTGTAATAATCCATGTTATATCCAGGAAAAATAGTAAATAGTCAATTAAAAAATCATGGTTACAGGGGGTATAAAGCAATTTCCAAGCAAAAAAAAGGAGACCTGAGTTTAGATCCCCAGCTGGGCATTGTGGAAGCCAAAGTCAAGTGAATCCCCTGGAGATTAATGGTCAGCTAGTTCTTGCTAAATAAGGAAGTTCTAGGTTCAACAAAAGAGTCTATGTCAAAAATAAGGTAAAAGTGATTATGGAAGTCACTCAACATTGACCTCTGACCTATACACACAGGTAATCAATATATCAAGCAATCTTCATGCACCTGTGCACATATGTACACCCTCCACATGTTCACAGAGGTACATATGCATGCAGTAACACATTAAAGCTAGAGGAGACAGAGTAAAAAATGAAAAAATCCCATTCACTGGGGGCCCAACAGCCTACAGAAGATTGAGATAGCCCCTGGCTTGAAGTTCAAGTGGGAACAATCTATGTTCTATAAATAAAGAAAATAGCAGCAGGCAGAGTTGTGTAGATCTTGGCCCTGTGGTAGCTACTGGCTCCTTGCATCTGAAGTTTAGCATTGCTGTTGATGGTGGCAGCTGCAGAACGCCAATCTCTGCCTTCTGTTTGTGTTATTCCTGTTTGTCTTTGTGTTTGGGTCTAGAGTTCATGTAAGTCACTGTTTCAGTGTCTTTTTAAAAAGACACACCAGACAAGGGCATCTACATATATAAAAGAAACACTACTAAAGCTCAAACCTCACATCAGACCCCACACACTAATAGTAGGAGACTTCAATACCCCACTTTCACCCTTGGATAGGTTAACCAGACAGAAACTCAACAGAAAAATAAGGGTTCTAACAGATGTTATAATCCAAATGGACTTAATTGATATATGAAGAACCTTCCACCCAAACACAAAGGAATAAACATATTTCTCAGCACCCCATAGTTGATCATATATTTGATTATAAAGAAAATATCAATAGATACAAAAAATGGGAATAACTCCTTGTATTGTGTGAGACCACCATGGTCTAAAGTTAAGAGTTCAACAACAACAGAAATCACAGAAAGCCGAAAAATTCATGGAAACTGAATATCTCTTAATTGAACCACCTCTGGGTCAAGGAAGAAGTTAAGTAAGAAATCAAAGACTTCCTAGAATTTAATGAAAATGAATCCACAACATACCCAAACTTGTGGGACATAATGAAAGCAATGTTAAGAAGAAAACTCATAGCACTAGATGCCTATATGAAAAACCTAGAAAAATCTCACACAAGAGACCTAACAGCACAGGTGAAGGCTTTAGAACAGTTAGAAGTAGACTCACCTAGAAGCAGTAGATAGCAGGAAATAATGAAACTTAGGACTGAAATCAATACAATAGAAAAAAAGAGAACCATACAAAGAATCAATGAATCAAAGATATGGTTCTTTGAAAAAGTCAACAAGATAGATAAATCTTTATCCAAACTAACCAAAAGAAGACATAGATCATTCAAATTAACAGAATCAGAAATGAAAGGGGAGACATAACAACAGACACCTAGGAAATTCAGCAAACTATCAGGTCATACTTTGAAAATCTATACGCCACTAAAATAGAAAACCTAAAACAAATGGAAACCTTTCTGGACAGGTACCACTTACCAAAATTGAATAAAGATCATATAAATGACCTAAATAGACCTATAACCCCCAAAGAAATTGAAGCTGTTATTAAAAGTCTCCCAAGTTAAAAAAAAAAAAAAAAAAAAAAAAAAAAAAAAAAAAAAAAAAAAAAAAAGCAGCTCAGGACCAAATGGTTTCAGTGCAGAATTCTACCAGACATTCAAAGAACTAACACCAATACTCCTCAAACTGTTCCATACAGTAGAAACTGAAAAAACATTGCCAAACTCTTTTTATGAGGACAAAATCACCCTGATTCCCAAGCCATTCAAAGATGCAACAAAGAAAGAGAATTACAGACCAAACTCCTCATGAACATTGATGTAAAATACTCAGTAAAATTCTGGCAAACCAAATCCAACACCATATCAAAAAAAAAAAATCCACCACAATCAAGTAGACTTCATCCCAGAGATGCAGGGATGGTTCAACATGCAAAAAACTGTGAATGTCATCCATCATATAAACAAAATGAAAGGAAAAAGCACATGATCATCTCCTAAGATGATCCAACATTTGACAAAATCCAGCATTTCTTTATAATAAAAGTTCTGGAGAGATCAGGAACACAGGGAAAATACCTAAATATAGTAAAGGTATAAGTACAGCAAGCCTACAGCCAACATCAAACTTAATGTAGAAAAATTCAAAGCAATCCCACTAAAATCAGGAACAATACAAGGCTGTCCTCTCTTCCCTTATCTATTCAATATTATAGCTAAAGCAATAAGAGAACAAAAAGAGATTATGGTGATCCAAATTGGAAAGGAAGAAGTCACACTATCGCTATTTGAAGATGATATGATCCTATACATAAGTGACCCCCAAAATTCTACCAGGGAACTCCTACAGCTGACAAACACCTTCAGCAACATAGCAGGGTACAAGATTAACTCAAAAAAAATCAATAGCCCTCCTATACACTAAGGATAAAGGGGCTGAAAAAGAAATAAGGGAAACATCACCCTTTATAATAGCTGGAAATAGCATTAAATATCTTGGCATAACTCTAACCAAAGAAGTAGCAGACCCGTTTGACAAAAACTTTAAGTCACTGTAGAAAGAAATTTAATAGGATATCAGAAAATGGATAGGATCAACATAGTAAAAATGGCAATTTTACCAAAAACAATCTACAGATTCAATGCAATCCCCATCAAAATCCCAACACAAGTTTTTACAGACTTTGAAAGAACAAAACTCAATGTCATATGGAATAACAGGAAAACTAGGATTGCCAAAACAATCCTGCTCAATAGAAGAACTTCAGCAGGCATCACCATCCTTGACTTCAAGCTATGCTATAGAGCTACAGTAATAAAAGCAGCCCAGTACTGAAATAAAAACAGACTTGTAGATCAATCAAATCGAAGACTCTGACATTAACCCACACACCTATGAACATCTGATTTTTGACAAAGAGGTCAAAAAATATTCAATGGGAAAAAAATATTTTCAACAAATGGTATTGGCATAACTGGTTGGTAGTATGTAGAAGAATGCAAATAGATCCAAACCTATCACCCTGCACAAAGCTCAAGTCCATATGGATCAAAGACCTCAACATAAATCCAGCTACACTGAACTGGATAGAAAAGAAAGTGGGAAATACCCCTCAATGCATTGGCACAGGTGACCACTTCCTAATATAACACCAGTAGCAAAGACACTAAGAACAACCTCCTGAAACTGAGAAGCTTCTGTAAGGCAAAGGACACAGTCAATAAGACAAAAACAACAGTGTGCAGAACAGGAAAAGATCTTCACCAACCCTACATCTGACAGAGGACTGACCTCTAACATATATAGAGAACTCAAGAAACTAGAGCTCAAAAACCTAAATAACCCAATTAAAAAATGGGGTTCAGAGCTAAAAAAGGAATTCCCAACAGAATTACAAATGGCTGAAAGATACTTTAAAAATTGCTCAACATCTTTAGTTATCAGAGAAATGCAAATCAAAACAACTCTGAGATACCACCTTACACCTGTCAGAATGGCTAAGATCAAAAACACAGATGACAGTCTATGCTGGAGAGGATGCAGAGCAAGGGGAGCATTTCTCCATTGTTGGTGGGAGTGTAAACTTGTACAGCCACTCTGGAATACAGCATGGTGGTTCCTCAGAAAACTGGGAATCAATCTCTCCAATGATCCAGCAATACACTATCGGGCATATATCTAAAGGATGCACATTCCTAGCCCAAAGGCATTAGCTCAACTATGTTCATAACAGCATCATTTGTAATAGCAAGAACCTAGAAACGACCTTGATGTCCCTCAACTGAAGAATGGATTAACAAACTGTGGTCCATCTACACAACAGAGTACTATTCAGCAGTAAAAAAAGAAAAAAAAAAAGGCTCAGGCAAATGGATGGATTTGAAGAATATCCTCCTGAGTGAGGTATTACAAGCCCAAAAAGATAGGCATGGAATGTACTCACTCATAAGTGGATTTTAGATAAAAAGCAAAGAATACCCAAGCTGCAAACCACAACCCCTGAACATCTTGGGATCAGAAGGAACTTAAGAGAGACATCCAGAGATTCCCCTAGGAAGAGAAAATAGAGAAGATCACCTTAGCAAATTGGGGTCATAATGGGTTGCAACCAAAAAGAGGTGGGAACAAATCATGAGAGAAGGAGATGGTTGAGTGAGAGGAGCAACAAAGAGAGAGAAAAAAAGAGATGGATATCTTGATCAAGAAAGCCACTGTTGGCTTGGAAAGAGACTGGGTGCTAGGGAAACCTCCAAGAACTCACAGGATGTCCCTGGCTAGGTCTCCAACCAATAGTAGAGGGGCTGCCTAAACAGAACTTCCCCTAGAATCAAATGAATAACCACCCTAAGTGTCATCACAGAACCTACATCCAACAATGAATAGAGGTGGAGGCAGAGATCCATGTCTGAGCACTGGGCTGAGCTCCAGGTCCAGCTTGAGAGCAGGGGAGGAGAGTCTGTATGAGCAAGGAGTTAGGGATTATGAGGAAAATTTCCACAGTGACAGCTGGCTGGAGTTCTGGGGAACTCACTGAATCATGAACATCCCCTAGGGGAAACCATCTGGAAAAGGAGCTAGGCCTTCCAAGAGTAGGTGACTGTTGATTGACGTATGCCCAGTATGTAGATCCTCCAGAGGTGGGATCAGATTGTGTTCCTAGAGGTGGGCTGGCATCTTGGAGCCCATTCCCTGCTGAGGAATGCCTAACCCAGTCTTGCTATTGAGATGAGGTAATCAGACCTGACTGGAGTGGATGCACCCCCCACTGAGCTGCCCCACCTTGGGACTTCTTGCCATTTTGGGGGAGAGGATCAGGTGGGGGGAGACTGAAGGCAGACTGGGAGGGATTGGGAGGAGGGAAGGGAGGGCAAGCAGGGGAATACATGGGGAAAAAAGACTTTTTTAAAAAAATTGTAAAAAAATAAAATAAAAAAATATATGTCCAAGGCCTAAAACGTTTACAAAACACCAAACCAAACCAAAACAAAAAACCCCACCAGGAATCTCAGCTGATAATTAGGACATGGGGACAGCATCTAAACCACAACCTGCTTTCAGTGGAGTCTGGACCTTGGGTCTGATAAGGTTTTCTGAGGCAAAAGTTGTCCTCACCACTTCCCAGAGCTCTGTGCCTAAAGCAAGCAGGATTAAACACTGGAGGGAAGAGGAGGGCCAACTCATCTGGTGCTGCCTTTTGCTCACATCCTGACCATCTTGCTAATCCCCAGAGGTGGGCACTCACCACAAGGCATAGTGGTCATCTCAGTTTCCATTGCTCTTGGCATGACTGTTGAATGACATTTCAATTACAGCCCAATTGCTCTTCATTGCAGGGGCCATCTGAACCTTTGAAAGCTTGCTCTTAATCCTGCCCAGAAAACATAAGATCACATTCCAGTTTGGTGGTTGCATGTACCAAATAGTTCATTGGCCCAAGATGCTGTAGTTCTGTGAACTTTTGAGGGCCATGTGCTTGCTGAAGAAAACTGGGATTTAGCCTCTTAGAAAAGCTGACCACAGGGCTGAGTCCTCGGGTCTGCTATTATGGAGCCTTATTTGAAGGCTGCTGCTTCACTGTTAGCAAAGAAAGAACCAGTTTGGGAAGAATCAGGAGAGACCAAGTAGACCCCTAAGCAGACCCGCCATGTCTGTCATCTGGGGTGCCCAAGAAGCTAGAAACAGTTCAGTGTAGTAGCTTCAAACAACAGCAATAATGGCTTCCTTCTATAAGTCTGCTATACGCCTTGCAATCCAGTGTGATTAGAAATTCTTCAAAACCTGATAAATGAGAAACTTTAGCCTGAGAACTGGAGACATAAAGCATTCCAAGATGCCCCACTTCACAGGTAAGAAGGCCAAATTTGAAATTTCAGGGTTTATAAGAATTAAAACCTTGGTTTTTCTAGCGAAGACACCTGAAAGATCACAGTTGAGGTTTCCAGAAAGTGCAATTTTCCTCCTTTCTTCATTCAACCTCCTCATGGTCACCTTAGATGTCCAGATGTTTTCCTCATCCATCCTAAGCTTCTGCCTCTTGTCTGAAGAAACACAGGGGAGATGTCCTGAAGCAGAAGAACCTCAGTGGGCACCAAGCCCTCTGCTGAATTTTAAAAGCACCTTAGCATTGTCACGCCACAGGCCAGGGCACCATAGTTCCTGGCTTATGGTTTTCATGGACAAAGCCTTCAAGTGGGACAAACCAGCCAATATTCAGTCACACTTCTGGAACTGGGTTTTGGAAATAGTACATGTGATTTTAATTCAAATACATCAAGATGTCTCCATCTCCACATGCCATGACCATAAAAATGGTATACACTAACATCTTTAAAGCTAAAAATAAAATGTAGAAGAAAAATTCTCCAGGGGCATAGCACCCACCTAGATCAGGCTTACTGAGAAAAACAAAGAACTCCAGGTGACTCCAGGTGACAGCTCTAAGAAGCATCAAGTGACAAGTCACAGTGCATCAGTGCTGGGAGACTCCAAGGAAGCTCTGTCTCTGAGGCACAATACAAAGGAAGCCTTAAAGCAGAGGACAGCCATAAAGAAAGGCTCCTGCTAAACCGGATGCATCCTAGACACTAAGTCTCACCAGGGAATTTGAAGTGTGTAATACACTGCAGACAACCAGAGCAACAATCCCCACTCCAACTTAGTTTTTAACCATGTTGACCTGATAACCCGCCTGAAGTCCCAGCAGTGGGAAGTATGCTCATTTCTAAAGATAAAGTTTGGCTTCCCTGTGTATTTTCTGCCCCATAGGTGGCAGCTTCCAACAACACATAAAGGTACACATCTCACAAAATAAATCAACAAAACACTGTCAAGAGTACATCAGTAGAAACAGGTTTGGCACCTATGTTGAGAATACACATACTAAATGATTAGGGCCTAAGTTAAAGACACTTTCATAGTAATATAAATAAGTGACCAAATAAATCAGGAACTAAAGAGCAAGACAAGTCACTTGTAAAGTCCCACACAACAACCTCACGCCCACCCTCAGCAGACAGTGCAGAATAAGTGCTTCATTCTGAAGATGGAAGAAGCAACTTGGAAGTGCCAAGTCTGACAACCTTCCCCCAACTGGGCATTCAGTCAACACTGAGCATGAAAATTGGTGCTGCTAATAACATATCTCCTAATCTGATGCTATGAAGATGGGACTTTCCTGTCTGGTGTTTCTCTCCCAAACTTATGACTACGGTCTAACCACAAGAAAAACATCAAATAAATTCAAATCAAAGACATCTTACTGGACCAAAAGTTCCCAGTACTATCAAAGTCATAATAAACAAAGGAAATTTGTCACAGCCAAAGGGTTAAGGGAAAACACTGTACCAAATGAGGCTAAGATAAAGATTATATGACCAAAGCTTTAGTTAATAATAATTTATCAAGACTAGCTTATAAATATATATTTAATGAACTATATTAATAAAATAACAGTGGAGGACTAGGTAGAAGGTACAAGATTTCTGAAGACCCCAAATAATTCTAAAAGTAAACTTTATTAAAAAAACAAATACAACTTAAGAAAGAATAGATGACATTCATAATAAGATAGAAAAGCAAGAAGAAAATGGAGTTACCTTATGTTAAATCAGTGTTCTATTCTTGTGAAGAAACATCATGACCCTAGTAATTCTTATAAAAGAAAGCACTTAATGTGAGGCTTGCTTCAAAATTTCAGAGATTTAATCAGTTGCCAGAGTGATGTTGTGCAGGCAGACATGGTGCTGGAGAAGGAGCTGAGAGCTCTACATCCGGTTCCACAGGCAGCAGGAAAAGAAAGAGCCACTGGGACTGGCTTGGCCTTTTGAAACAGCTCACTCTCAGTGACGCACTTCCTGCAACAAGAGCATATCTATCCAACAGGGCCACACCTCCTAACCCCTCTCAGGTTGTACCAACTCCCTGATGGCAAAGCATTCAAATATGTGTGCTGTGGGATCATCTTTTTTGTATATTGTGAAGATGTGTCTCTGTAGAAAGTGGGATGTACTGCACTGAGGCAGTCACCTGGCAAAACATAGATTAGTATAGGTTAATTTAAATTGTAAGTACTAGTTGGGAACATTCCTAAACTGAGACCAAGTTTTTATAATTTATAAGAAGTCTCTGTGTCATTATTTGGGAGTTGGCAGTCCAAGGAAAGTCCATATATATATGAGCCTATGAGGGTTATTCAGATTCAACCATAACATTTTATTAAGAATCTTTCTGATGGGCACCATGCTTCATGTTGTTAATCCCAGCACTCAGGAAGCAGAGGCAGGTAGATCTCAGTGAGTTTGGGACCAGCCTGATCTACATAGTAAGTTTCAAGCCATCTAAACCTACATACTGAGACCACTCAAAACTATATGTATGCCTGGAAAGGCAAGCTTTTTAAATGAAAGAGGTATATTTTTCTACAAAACCCATAGAAAGCTGTCAGCAGTTTTGCACTTTAAGACAGAAAGACATTATCCAGGCAGGAGAAATAGTGCTAGGCAGAAATGCATGTCTCTGTAGAGAGAGTCAAGAGTTGATGGAACGGAAGGTTTAGAAACTGCACTTTAGTGCTCTGCTTATATTGTATGTAAGGTTAAGGAGTGGCGGTGTATAGAATAGTTGGAAAGACACCTTTGCAAGGTGCTCATACTACAGATGTAGTGACTGAACTCTATTTAAAGGTAAACACTGATTAATTAAAATGCACTATAAAATCTAGGGCATCTGCTAAAAGTAAAGGGGAAACAGAACAGACTGTAAATAACGAGTCATTGTCTTAGAGTGATGTTTATAGCCTCATAGGCCCTGCAACATAATATTCAAGGGCTAAGACACAGAAACATCCTAAATGTCCACTGACAAATTTAAAAAATCTATGATGTGTACATACAATGGAACATGTCTCAGCTCTAATAAGAAAAAAAGTTGACCATTTTTATCAACCTAGGTGAACCATTCACTGATATTTATACATTATGAGCTTCTAAGACATTTCAGATCTAAGCCATGAGCCACAAATGAGGATGTATTTATATTACATCATACTCATTATCCTCCAACATTGAACCTCGCACATCTTTAGTACAAATGATGACACTGGTGATTTATATTATGAGAGCAGTAGGAAGCCCTGAGAGGTCTTTCATAGGCCTGTGGCTTGGAGGACAGTGGTGATTCCTGAGCACAAACTTACCTCTAGGCTCATCATGTGATATACATCAAGCAGTGACAAATTTTTATATTTCAATCATACCTCAAGGAAATGACTTCAAAGTCAATATTGAAAGACCTAGAAAGATAGCTCAGCAGTTAAGAGCACTTTCTGCTCTTCCAGAGAACCTGGGTTCTGTTATCAGCACCCACATGGCATCTCACTATCATCTGTGACAATAGTTCCAGGGGACCTTATACTCTATTCTGGGCTCCATGCACACTGCAAGCAAATGGTAGACAGTTACATGGTGGCAAGTTGCTCATACATATAAAAATAAAAGTAAGTGGTTTAAGGCAATATTGAAGATCAAATGTCACAATAAAGAGTTTAATTATTCCCACAAAGATTTAAGAAAGCAAGTCTGAATGCAGAACTAAATGAACATAGTGAGCAAGTTCCCAAGTTTTAGCCTAACTTACTAAACAATAGCATTAAGCATAAACAGTTTCAACACTTTAATGGAAAGAATAGAGTTGGACAAAAAAAACAAAACCAGAAACTCTGAGCATCAAAAAGTCTTTACATAATGCAGAAAAAAAGATACATACCTGACCTTATTGGTAGGGCTACAGGGGAGCAGACCCTGATAGAGTGAAAACAGGAGCATTGCCCCCCAGCCCCCTACCTTGTCTATCATGTGGTGGCATGGGTGAGGCAAGGATGCTCTTCCCCATCTCACTCTGCCACCTGCAGTAGATAGCAGAGCAGACCCCGCACCTCCACTGGGCAACATAATATAGCTGACCATGTTGGCAGGGGCACAGGTGAGCTAGCCCTGAGACCATGAGAGCAGGAGAGCTGACCATGCCACCTCCTTGCCTGCCATGTCATGGCATGGGTGAGGGAAAGGTGCCCCACCTTCCTAGCCCCTAACCATCTGTGTCCAGAGTTAGCCCTGCACCTCAACAACTACAGCACTTGGGAGATCAGGCCCTGCACCCTGCCTGGGAAAAACAGTAGAGCTGATCTTGGTAGTGCAGGTATGGGTGAGCCTTCCCTTGGTAGTGTGGGTATGGGTATGAGAACAAGAGAACTGGCCCCTACTTCTTGTTGCCTGATACAGTGGGTGAGCTAGCTGGGATAATGCTGGAGACCTCACCCTGGTGGAATTCATGAGGACAGGCTGACCAACCCAGCTATCACTCAGGCCCAGAATCAGGGCTATGAATTAGCCCATCTCAACATATACCTCATTTATGAAGTGCTGGAGCAGATGAAGGGACCAGCCCTGCAGATTCAAAGCTGCAGAATCTCCATGACACAAGTCAATGACAGGGTATCTAAGAGGATCCCTAGTAAGGGCCCAGTATCGATGGTGTAGCAAAAGCCAGAGACCTCAATCCAGATCATTGCAATGAGCACTTGCAAGTAAAGACGTATGAACAACAACAAAAAGATTCATATCACAAAAACAATAACTAGAACAGATCTAGCATAGTCATATTAATATTTTTAAAGTACATGCTGGGCTGGAGGGAAGGATCAGCAGTTCAGAGCAGGGATGGCTCTTGCAAAGGACCCAAGTTCACTCCTAGTACCCATGCCAGGTGGGTCACAACCTCAGCTCCAGGTGGTCAATGTCTATGATTTCCTTGGGCCAAAAAAATATCCTGGGGTCCTAGAACTTTCTAAGACCACTCACTAAGCAACAGAGTACTTGTTTTCTTTTTTCCGTTTTTGAGAATTTCATATATGAGCACTGTATTTATGTCTCTTCCACCCCACCTTCCAGCTGCTTCCTGTCCCCTCCACTCCCCCCTCATTATTCTTGACCGCTCCTTTTTTATTATTGTTTCATAGGTACATAAACACATGTGGTCATGCAAAGACAATCTGCTGAGACCACGTAATGTAGCTTGCTGCATGCTGTCCACTTGATATTGAATGGTGGTTGACGGCCCCAGACAAGTCATTTAGAGTTGCAGTTCACATAAACGTACTGAAGGAACAAAATGAGCCAAAGAGCCAAGAACACCTTCAGATCTAATGAAGTCACTGGAGTCCTCTTCCCATGTGCTAAGCCCATGGTTACAGGCCAGCTCTGCAGACCTGGAGCCAACATCACCAAGTCTTTCCCCTTCAGCAAAGTGAGGGTGCTATTTCAGCTGTTTTAAGCAGCTTATCATGATTTTGTGAAAGTCTGGCCTCAAGACTTTGGATCCCTTCTTAATAACATTTAATGCTACCATCGTGTAATTGGATCCATTTTGTCAGTGTAGTGGGAATATCAGTAAACTGTAACTCTTTCCTGTCTTCTGGCTTTCATACCCTCTGGTTCCAGGATCCAGCACACCAGGAACCTGAAACAGGAAAATACCCCAATGTCAAAGCACAACACACCCTCCCACCCCCCACCCCCCCACCCCGGCTCAGAGTGCACAGGACCTCTCCAGGGCTTCTAGTCTCATCCTTTACCTCCCTGTTTTGTAGATTCTCAACATGTGAGTGTGCGGGGCAGTCTGGGAAATGCAATCGTCCAGGAGATGGTACTTCTTATGCAGGTTACCCCTTCCAACATTAAGTGCCTGGCACCTTGCCATTCAGCCAGCAAGTAGGCCCATTGTTAATGAAACCACGTGTTCATTAGCAAGGTTGGCACCCGCTCAAGCTCCGCTGTCCGACATTGGTTTTATTCCATTCTCGTCCAGACAACGGGGCACTGTAGGACAGTTTGGGCATGGGAACAAACAGTCTTGTTTGACGAAATCTGAGTCTTCAACTGCTAGAAACACGATCCAGTTTCTATCTTGACACATGTCTGCACTGATGTTTCAGAGAGAGACATGTTTTGAAAGAAAATACCATGCTTTCGGCGCTATCTTTGCAAAATTGGACTTCATTCTTTCCATGGCTTACAGGAATAGCCAGAGTCCCTGTTTCTTGCTGAGCTAATCACTTCATCCCTGGAGATCCATGCAGAAGTGTTTCACTTCACATAAAGGAGTGACTCCGGATGGTTGCTTTCAATTAAGAAAGCCTGAGAGAGTTCTGAGAACGAACGGCCTTGCTCGCTCTCTTCTTTAAAAGGAAGGGGGAGGGGTGAGCAGACATGAGAGAGAGAGAGAGAGAGAGAGAGAGAGAGAGAGAGAGAGAGAGAGAGAGAGAGAGAGAGAGAGAGAGAGAGAGAGAGAAGGAAAGAGAGAGCAAAGAAAAGGAATACAAGGAGGCGTAGAGATGGAGAAATGTCAAAAAAAGACCCTCAGCTTCTCTGCCTTCTAGAAATGTACCATCTGTGCACATTTAATTGCTCATTCTACTCTGGTAGAAAGGCACTCAGGAACCTTAAACATCTTTTAAAATTATTATTTCTGCTTACGCTGTGTCTCACACACAGGTCAAACAGCTTAGAGTTTCTTATATCCTTTCATGGGGAAGCAAACCCACTTTTTGCTTGTGTGCCCCACAAAGCTGGCAAAAATATTTAAATCTTTTGTCACATCCTTTTACAGAAGAATTCCCTATAGTTCACATGTGTTTGAATCCTGAACTTCTATAGTGTGTGATAAGCAAGAGGGTTTTACACATTTAGAAAGCTACACTTAAAATTAAACTTAAATATGTTTATGTTTCTTACTGGAGATAGGGACCTTGAAGAGCAGAGTTTACCTGTATGTTCCATGTGATATTATAATATCTCCACGGAGAGAGAAATCTATTAGAATATTAATATATTAAATATATATATTAAAATACATATTTTCAGAAATTTGAAGATGACCTAACCTCACCCTGAAGCAGCCATGTTACAGTCCCCCCACCAGAAAAACAAGACTCTCAGATTAGTACCAGCCAATAAACTACACCAATGATCAGAGCACCCTACAGGTGATGTGTGCTCCCTGGGAAGATGTGGAAAGCCAGCTCTGTCTTACCTAGAAAGGAATGAGGAAAGAAACCATGAAAGAAATTAAACATTATTTTTTCTTACTGAAATCATTAACCACATGAGAAATGCCATGCCAGTTTCAACAAGCACACTCCTCAGAGTGTTCCTTTCTCAACTGGTGTAGAAGGATGAAGTCCTTACAGGACAGTCAGGCTTCAAAACAATAGTCCCCACGGCTCTGAGCTGACGGCAGTGCCAAGGGCTTGGAGGACACCCCAACTTGCTATACTAGTTTCCTGCTTCCAACCCCTAGATCTTCTCCATGCTTTGAGCTCTGGCAGAATAGGCAATGGTTCTGCTCAGAACAAAGCAAAATTCAATAACAGAAAAAGCAGTCCCCTTTCTCCAGGTAAGCAAGGGTTAACACTGGCATCCAGTGTGCTAAATGTGTCCATTTATGCATGTGCCTGCATGTCCAGTTGGAATATGACCTTTGGCAGGAAGCAAAGAAAGACATTCATTGTTTTCTTCTGTTGAGTGAGTTTAAAAACATTGTTTCCCTAACAACTGAAAAGGCCAGTCAGAAGGGAATGACAAAGACCTAGGAAGGCCAGGCATAAAGTCAACCACAAAACAGCAGCTGCCTTAGAAATTGTACCCATGTGTGTGAGAAATGCCATGGTGTGCCCCAGTCAGCTTCTCATACATGCTTTCTCAACTGTGGCATTGTTCCTTTCAAGCAGAGGTAGGACAAGAAGGCAATCGTGACTCTATGGTGGGTTGGGAAAGAGAGAAATTAATCAGCTTACTGCTGCTGTAGCATAAATGTCTAACACAATCGACTTACCAAAGAGAGAAAGAACATTTGGGCTCACGGTTATGGAGGTTGTACTTCTGGTTAACTGGCCCTGTTGCTATTGGGCCTGTAGAGGGGCAGCATGCCGCAATAGGGTGTATGTGGCAGAGTTTATGAAAGTCAGGTGATTTATGGAGTTCAGTCTGAAGTTTGACTCACAGTAGGTCCAGTGGGTCCTGGAACTCTTCCTGTGATTATTTTCCCAATACCAGAATGTATAATTTGAGTAAATATACTTAGAAGTTGGCAGGGTTGGTTCCCTGACCTGTGGAGTGAGGGCTATTATGGTTGGAAAAGCTAAATGGATTCCTTTAAATTTGCCTCTGCCTAGAAAAATAGTGAACAAAAACAATTTCACATCCCTGGAGGAATCACAGAGATTAGTGGCACCTCCAAGGACCTGAAAGACACAGGGGTGTGGTTCCTAACACATCTCCCTTTAACTCTCCTGTCTGGGCAATGCAGAAGACAGATGTATAGTGGAGAATGACAGTTGGCTATTGAAAACGTAATAAGGTAGTGACTCCAATTGCAGTTGCTATACCAGATGTGATGTCCTTACTTGGACAAATTACACATCTCCTAGTACACAGTATGCAGCTACTGATCTTGAAATGCCTTTTTCTTGGTACCTGGCCAGAAGGGCCATGAGAAGAAATTTGCTTCCAGTTGGCAAGGCCAGCATTATACCTTTCCAATTTTACCTAAAGGATATATTAACTCTCCAGCCCTGTGCCATAATTTAGCTCAAAGGGATCTTGATTGTCTGTCTCTTCCACAAAATATCACATTGGTGCATTATATTGAAGACATTATACAGATTGGACCAAGTGAGCAGGAGGTAGCAACCACTTTTGACTTATTGGCAATATATGCACATCAGAGAATGGGAAATAAATCTAACCAAATTCAAGGGCCTCAATGAAATATAAGAGTCTAGTGGTGGTAAACATACAGATATATTTCTTCTAAGGTGAAAGATAAATTATTGTACCTACCCTACCTCCCCAAAAGGAATCATAATGCTTAGCGGTCTGAACTCTATAGGCAGCACATTCCTTACCTGGGTATGTTCCTCTGGCCCATATATCAAGTGACTTGGAAAGCTGCTAGCCTTAAGTGGGGTCTGGAATGAGAAAAGGGCTTTTCAACAGGTTCAGACCACTGTACAGGCTGCTCTAATATTAAACTATATGGTTCTGACGATGGTGCTTAAAGTGTCACTGGCTGGCAGATATGGATGCTATTTGAAATCTTGACAAACTCCTATAGGTGAGTTACAGAGAAGGCCTTTGGGATTTGTGAGCAAGGCTCTACCATCATCTGCAGATAATTATTCACCCTTTAAGAGATAGCCCTTGGCCTGCTATTGGGCCGTAGTGAAAAATGAACATTTGACAATGGACCACCAAGTTACCAGGCAACCTGAGCTGCCCAGCATGCGCTGGATGTTATCTGACCCAACAAACCATAAAGTTGCTTGTGCCCAGCAGCAATCCATTATCAAATGGAAGTAGTACATATGTAATTGATTGGTCCTAAGAACACAAGCATATTACATGAAGAATTTGTCCAAATGTCTATGGTTTCTACTCCCATTACAAACTTTTTGCTGTTTGTATCTATAACCTCATTGGGTGTGCCCTATGTTCAAATGATCATGAAAATGAAAACGAGGGCTTGGTTTACCAATGGTTCTGCATGTTATACAGACACTACCCATACATAGCTACACAGTTATACCACTTTTCTGGGACAACCCTGAAAGATATTGGCAAAAATAAATATCCACAGTGAGCAGAACTTTGGGCAGTGTCTATAGTCATACATTTTATTTGGAATGAGAAATGGCCAGGTGTATGATTGTTCACTGACTGATTCATGGACTGTAGCCAATGGATTAGCTGGATGGCCAGGGACTTGGAAAGAATATGATTGGTAAATTGCTGAGAAAGACATCTGGGGAAGAAGCACGTGGGTAGATCTCTCCAAATGGGCAAGATATGTGAAAAAGCACCATGACCAAAGCAACATATAGAAGAAAGATGTTATTAGTTGTAGAGAGCTGCGTGGTTGCACCTTAAAGACCGTGCTGGCTTCCACCTTCCACCTTCCCGATGGTGAGAGCTCTCTGAGATAAACAACTCCTTATTTGGATAAGGCTAAGCTCGTAACTTGCTTCCAGGTGTGGCTTGCTTCCGCGCACCTGGATCTATTGGCATGGCCCATGTGGTGCCCCATGATTGGCAGTCCAGAAGGTATTTAGCTGGGAGCGGGTTTTCCCCAGCAGAAGAAGCTCTGTTCAAGGTTCCTGAATAAACTGCTGAAAGAAGAGCCTGGTGTCACGTCGTCCTTGCTGGCAAGGTTGCGCGTGACAAGTGGTGGCCCGTACGGGGAGAACATGTTTTTGCCGTACAGTCAATGAAGGCCCAGAACTTTCTGCAGTCAGGGGGTGCACCAGTAAGTCTCCAAGTAAAGTTGGGGATCCGCAACAAAAGCGAGGAAGAGTCCTCAGGTAAGTTGGGGATCCGTGACAAAAGGGGGGGGGACAATTTGCTCTTCTCAGTAGCTAAAGAGAGAGCGGGATAAGACTCGCTGATGAGCGAGTTCAAAAGTGAAAGAGAAAAGGATTTTGCTATGGGCACTTCTCCTTCGCACCCAATTTTTTTGGCTCTACAGGAGCTACTTCATTCAAAACATTTAAAATTAGAAAAGAAAACCCTAGAAAGGTTCCTGGAGGAGTGTGACATTGTTGCCCCATGGTTCGCTGTAACCGGGAGTCTTACAGTCCCCTCATGGGAAAAATTAGGGAGAGACATAGATTTTGCTTATGAACAAGGAGCACTCAAAGCCGGAGTGAGACCCATTTGGAGACTGATCCGAAGCTGCCTCGAGGACCAACGCTATAGTGAGGCGGTGGAGAGTGGACAGGCAGCCCTAGAGCAGCTGCAAGCAGTTAGAACTTATTGTATCACGGCCTCTTTTACTGTAGCTCAGGTGGAAGCTCTGAACAGGCATTGTATGACACCTGGTGACTGGAGTGGCTTGGCTCAAGCATGCCTGAGCCCTTGGCCATGCTTGCTGGTGGGCTACATGGAGTTGGCCAATTTTCATGGAGTTCTTCCCAGACTTGGGGACAGTGGGAAAGGAGGGGCCTGGATGTAGGAGTAATAGCCTCCACAAATCCAGGGTGTGATAAGCCCACTCCTGTGTGTGCTTGTCCTCCTTTTGTGTTTGTTGCAAGTAGTCAAAAACCTAAACCTTGAATAATCTTTATACAATATGAGAATTTTACCCATGCTGCAAATTTATCTCAACAGTTGTCAAGTTATCTTTTAGGTAATTGGACAGGACAGTTCGAAAAATTGATGGAAGATTTCCAGGTGGCCATCGTGACTGCCAACTCGACCCGGATAGATGCCAGATTGGCTGAGGGATTGGCTACCTGGTTCGCCGTTACCATGGATCATTTGAAAGAGTGGGTGGGACTAGGAGCTATGGCTGGCCTGATGGCACTGGTCTCCAGGGTCTGCCTGTGGTGCCTCTGCCAAATTAGGACCAGAGAGCGCCGGGATGTGGCCATGATTGCCCAAGCCTTTGTAGCCATAGAGACTGGACAGTCCTCCTATGTTTGGCTGGCTGCCTTAAAAGAGTAATATTTTTTGCAGGTTGCGAGGCTAGTGTACTGCAGTTGAGTACCTCAGCTATGTTTTGGAGGGCTCAAGGAGAGCATGTCTGCTTGCATGTGGGTTTCTTACCCTAATGTCCCACCTCTGTGAAAAAAGGGTGTCAAATGAGTCCCATAATCCCTAGGGGAATGCCCCAAAAGGAGTCTTGGGATAATGTTCCTTGCACAACAGAGAGTAGACCTCTGTGCTCACCTGCTAATTCCTTTATAAAAACAAAAAAGGGGAACTGTAGATAGCTGCATGGCCACACCTTAAAGACAGCACTGGCTTCCACCTTCCACCTTCCTGATGGTGAGAGCTCTCTGAGATAAACAACTCCTTATTTGGATAAGGCTAAGCTCGTAGCTTGCTTCCAGGTGTGGCTTGCTTCTGCGCACCTGGATCTATTGGCATGGCCCATGTGGCGCCCCGTGATTGGCAGTCCAGAAGGTATTTAGCTGGGAGCCGATTTTCCCCAGCAGAAGAAGCTCTGTTCAAGGTTCCTGAATAAACTGCTGAAAGAAGAGCCTGATGTCGCGTCGTCCTTGCAGGCAAGGTAGACGCGCCAATTAGTCTTATAGTTTCATAGAGTAAGTCCATGATTATCATGGAAAGGAGCATGGCAGCAGACAGGCAGCCATGGCCCTGGTGCAGTAGCTGGAAGCTCACAGATAACCCCAAAGAGAAGCAGAGAGGAAGAGAGCTAACTAGGAATGGGATGGTGTGGGGTTTTGAAACCTCAAAGCCCATCCCCAGCAACACACCTCCCCCAACAAGACTACACACATCCCAGTCCTTCCCAAACAGTTCCACCAGCTGGGAACCAAGTATTAAAATGTATGAATCTATAGGGACACAAGCCCCTATTCTCCTTTAAACCATCACACATGGGCTAGACCTCAAAAACAGAGATCAGAGTCCCATCATTTCCCACAAGGGCATACCCCACGCAATGGCCTTAAATCCCCTTTTAAACTTCATCTATTTAGGTTTCCATTATCCAGAGACCAAGCTGGGGACTAAGTCTTTAGCACATGAGTGTTTTGGACACATTGCAAATTAAACATACACATATGTAACACCATATTGGGTTGCAATATGCAGTACTGTGGATGGACATATACACACAGTATAGCCGTTTGTCTATCTTTCAGGCTGACAAGAGGTAGCCTATAATAAAGAGGTTAGTCCTGATACTTTGGTGCTAGCTAGCCTCTTCAGTGAACCCACACAAACCTTCCCCTCTGTCTGCAAATAATGTTCCTTTTAGGAAAATACAAGAGTGTGTTTTTCCTCCCCTTGAACCTTGTTGGCCCTGTGGCTACTTTGATCAAAAAAGTTGAAGAATATTCTGGAACTTCCAAGCCTAGACACAAAAAGGCCAGGGAGCTTTTGCTTCTACCCATAAGGATTCCTTGAAGAATTCTAAGAAGCCAGACTTTGCAATCTAAGATGCCTCATAGAGAGATGGGAACTGAGGGAAACTGAGTTCTGAGCACTCAGCACTGACTGCAGTTCCAGCCATCTACAAGGACAGAATTCTTGCTCTGATGAGGACCCGTTGGCTGTAATGACAGTGTACATGTGGTTTCCTGTGCAGTAATCAATAAGTGAAACTATTCTTTCAAATAGAAGTTTTGCCTATTTGGCAAAATGATAGCTTCACACTTTAAATGGAACTCAGCTTAAGATATAGGCATTTGTTGTTAGGGGTGTGGGTTCTTGTTTTTAGGTGAGGGGAAATTGGACACAGAATAGTGATAAGTATATCATCTAGTAGGTAACTCCTCTGATGCAATAAGCCTATCAAGCTGAATTAATAGGTTCAGGTTTAATAAACAGAGCAAAACAACTCCCAGGTGACTCTAAAAAAGGCAGGAGAGAAAATCACATGGCAGGTCTGATGACCTGGTCTTAAATACCTTATTGGCTTGGTCTTGAGCAGCCCCAGGGGAGGGGCTGACCTTGGCAGGCTTTCTGGAGGGCAGGGTCTAGAGAAGGCAGCTCCAGGGAAGATCTCCAACAAACAATTCCCACAAACATTGTTTGAATAAGCTGAGCAAAATCTGAATTAAATTACTTTTTAAAATGCACATGAAAGAAAGTTTTTGGCATAGTGTTTTAGGACAATCATCTGTTCTGAAGAGCAGGTGGAAGCTTTTCTGTGTTTGGGGTTGGGGTTGAGGTTGGGATCCGGTCATGAAGCTTCGCCTTGGTCTCTGCAGGTCAGGGGCTGAGCCCCTGAAATACTGAGTTAACTAACAAATAGCAGCGACTACATGCAATGTTCTCATTTTGAAGAATGTGGTAGCAGGATATTCAAAGGTTTATTCGGCCCCTTTACAAAGCAGAGACATAGAGGAATACTGCAGAGACAAAGGCTGTGCTGTACAGAGGATGTGGCCTCTGCGACAGCCTGATGTACAGGGTCATTTCCATGGCAGCCTTCTGTGGTCATCTCTATCTGGGGTCTTCTTGGACAAAGAGATTCCCTGAGCCGAGAGATCTCCAGAGTGGACAGGAAGGAAAGCCTGTAGCTGGATGTGTGTTTTGCTGCTGGTGTAGCTAAATGTACAATTCAGTTGTCACTGAAGAACAGCTTTTCAGGGCCCTTCTCTGCATGCAGAGATCTATTTTTTCTATCTAACTGAAAATAATATGCAAAATAAATAACATTTAAGGTGGGATATTTTTACCCTCAGCTAATGTATTCTGCTTGCAGACTGACCAATGTTTTCAGAAAGGAAGCATTCCCTCATTTTTCCTAGAACTATTTACCTCAAAACTTCAAACCTACCAAGTCAGAAGGGTAAAACACTAAAAGTCCTCACCTACCTAGCACTTAGTTTGTGTAGCTCACTGACAATTTTCTTTCTGTATCAAAATCACTTCCTTTCGAATTATTTGATGTATAACCAAGGACACATATTTACCCATAAATATTTTCATGGATTTTTTAGGTAAAAGATACAAATTATTTTAAAAACAAAACCACAGTAGTGCCAATATACCCAAAAATGTCCACAGTAATTATTTAATAGGTTCACGTATCCTGGTAGTATTTAAAGGATGCTCTTTGTTTATGTATTGTGCTCTTGATTGTTAGTTTAATTTTGTTTAAGACTCAAACCTCCATTTATTATGACAGATTGCTGGAGTTTTCTTATTTACTTTTTTGTTTGTTTGATTTTTTTTTAATCTGTAAGGTGTTCTTGATTTTCCTCTTTTGAAGTCCAAGTTTTGAGGACAACAACTCACATAACATGAGGAAGGTGCATGCACATGTTCCTGAGGTTATAGGTAGGGGAAGATGTACCTGGAGGTCAGAGGTTAACATCTTGTACTCTTCAATTGGCTCTCTGCCTTGATGTTTGAGACATAGGCTTTCATTAACCATTTCTCCTTCTATGTATGACATAAATATTGGTTCATTTGACCAATAGAATTCTCTAGCTAATTTTCCTACAGGGCTGCTGGTCTTTTTACATTTCATATCACATAAAAAGAGATGGCACTTTGTTGTGACATAATTGCACTTTTCTTTTTCATTGTGGATGTTTCACGTCCTGCAGGATCTATATGTGGCGGTGTTCTCGAACACCTGCCCCTATAGCCATTCTAAGGAGATGCAGAAGTAGCCCACATAGCACTTTCTAGGACTTTGAAAGCCAGCTATCTTTTTCACATCTAAATCTCTATACTTGGAATTCATCATTTGGTGTGGGAATAGGATCTGCTGTATATTAGCAGAAGGCCATCTAGTTTTCCCAATTTTCTCATCCTTGTTTGCATGTGTAATAGAGTCCATTTCTGAATTTTTAAAACTTGAATCCATTGATCCATTTCTTTGTGAAGAAAAAAGCACTTAACAGTAAATACTAATAACTATAATATCTTGGCTGTGGATTTTCCCCTGTCATGCTTTGAGCTCTGAATGTAATGTCAAATACCAAGCTTTCAAACCTTGGTCTGCTCTTCATTTGCTCATTTTTAAAAATCAACATCTCCTATTTACAACACAGCATTAGATGTTTCCCTGTTGTGCAATTCAGTTTTTAGTGAGTTAAGACCATTTGACTTTGCTAGTCATCAAAGTGTGTTGTGCTGCAGTCTCTGTGTGTGTGAACTTGTACCTGCTCCTACCGTAAGAGCTGTGGTATTTTTATCCACCCCTCTCTTGTTAGCTGTGGGCTTTCTGGGAGGTCTATGATCGTGTGGTTACCTTTGCAGTGACACCATTAGCTTCCTCTCTGCTTTTTTCTCCTTAGCTCTCATCTACTAGCACATTACAAATTACAGATTGGCCATCAATACCTCTGCCATTGCTTCCTCTCCCCTAAGCAACAGCTTCAAGTCATGCCCTTTAACACCCTATGTTTACTTATAAGGCAGCAAATGAGTTTAAGATGTCTAATACTGTCCTGACAACTCCGTAAATTCCTCATAGTTTCGATTATCTCCATTTCATTTCTAATTCTTTTCTTTCTTCCCTCTCTCTTTCTGATCCTTACTTATTCCAACCTTATTTTTTGGATCTTAGAATCACTTTTTGTATTGTCATTATTGTCAATGACTATCACATATTCTCTTTTTACCTGCCACTCCATATTTATTATTCCATGGCCATTAAATATTATAAAATCTCTCACCCATAAATGCCATCTAATCTTTTTGTTTTTGTTGCTAGCTTTTGGAGACAGACTCTCGCTCTGTAACCATAGTCGGCCTCAAACTCATACCAATCTCCTGTCTTGGGCTCCTAAGTGCGGAGAGGACAGTATGAACCACTATACCTGGCTACATTATGTAGTCTCCATTCATTATGTCAGTGTGTTTGTTGCTGGCAGTCCAGACCCTCCAATGTTCTCAGGAGTATCAACAGAAGCCCTTGAGGGAAGAGCATTCCAAGGCTTTGTTTTTCTTTTTTCATAATCATTACAGTTCAGCCTTTACGATGAAATACCTGGCATGAATGACCCCTGGCTCATGCTTCAGTGCTGACTGTCTTGCATGCATTCGTGTATGGGCGTCAGAATGACATTTGAGAACTCCAGGTCTTCGGCTCCCTTGACTTCTCTTTGTGCGAATGACAAAAAGTAAGGTGACAAGTGAAGTGTGTCTTGAGTCATTTCCCCAGGCTTTAGATAGACCCATCTTTCAATCACTTGTTCTACTGGAAGTTATAGAAATTTGGCTATAACCTTAGCAGCTTTTGTTCCTTTTCTGGCCAAGGCGTTTCCCCCATATACTGCAGATTGATGTTTTCTGTCCTTCCCCATCTCTTACCAATACAACTTCATGTGCTCTCTCTCCCTCCCTCCCTCTCTTTCCCTCCAAAAACAAAAAAAAAATGTAAATCAAAACAACAACAAGTTAGGAAAAAAAGCCAAATGAAAGAAAAGAGTTCCCCCCAAAATGAAGACCATTTTATGCTGGCCAACTACTCCTGGACTTGGAATGTGGTTGATATACTCACTGACGCACTACTGGAAAAAACCAAACCTAATTTTCTCATCCTCAGCAGGCATCAGCTGCAAATATCTTCATGGTTAGGAGTGGGACTCTGCATCCCTTCCTCTTCTTGGTGCTGAGATTTTGTCTAGTTTGAACCAGTGTGGGACTTGTGGATGATGCCACAGTCTCTGTGAGTTCACATGCGCATCAGTCCTGTTGTGTCTGGAGGACACTTTCCTTCTAGTCATCTGCCACCTCTGGATCTTATTTCTGTGATCTCTTTGGATCCCTGAGCCTTGAAGGAAGGGCTTTGATGCAGACATCCCTCTAGGACTGAGTGCTCCAAAGTTCCTTACTCTCTACACATTGACCTGTTGTGGGTCTCTCTACTAATTTCCTTCTACTTCAAGAAGCTTGATGAGAACTGATCAATGCCCTCATCTATGGCTAGAGCAGTAGGCCATTAGGAGTTATTTCATTGCTATGTTCCTCTAGCATAATAGAATTTTGGTTTTCCCTATGCCTGTGATCCATCCAGTCTCAGGTTCTTGGTCACTTTGCCATAGTCAGCTATGACTTCCATCTCACAGAGAGGGCTTAAATCCTATTTCTTTTTAAAGTGGTTAGTTATTCCCATGACATGTGTGCCACTATTGCAGCAGCATATCTTGCAGGCAGGTCACTATTGTTAGGTCACAGGATTTGAGGCTAAGTGATATTGATGATTACCTTTCCCCTACAGGAGAGTGGAGCGAACCTCTGAGCATCCTAAATGCTAATCAATAGGGTGAAACTTCTAGTTGGATACCAGCTTGACTTCGCCATGTACAATGACATAAGTGTTATCCTCAGCAATAGGCCCTTTCCATCAAATTGTAGAGAGAAACCACGAGCTTGGGTGATAGATTGTGGTGTTGGCAGGAGGTCCGTGGAACACTTTAGCTTGGCTAAAAGAAAAAGTTAAGTTGTAATATTTATTTATTGTTTAAAAGTTTTTTCATTTTATAATACCAACCACAGTTCCCCCTCCTTCCCCACCTCCCATTCAACCCTCAGCTTCCTCCCTTCTCACCTCCCTCATCTACTTATCACGGGAGTCAACATTCTGGCACATCAAGCTGAAGCGGAACCAAGAACAACCCCCGCCAAACAATATCAAAGCTGAGCAAGGTATCCCTCTATAGGGAATGGGCTCCAAAAAGCTAGTTCATGCACTAGAGATAAATTCTGGTCCCACTGCCAGAGACCACACCAACTGCCCACACTACACAACTGTCATCTGCATTCAGAGAGCTTAGTTTGGTCCCATGCAGGCTCTGCAGCTGTCAATCCAGAGTCAGTGAGCTCCAACTAGCTCGGGTCAGCTGTCTCTGTGGGTTTCTACATCATGATCTTGACCACATTGCTCATATAACCCCTCCTCCTTCTCTTCAACAGGACTGAGAGTTTGGCCCAGACTTAATTGTGGATCTCTCATCTGCTTCCATCAGTTGCTGGATGAAGGTTCTATGATAATACTTAGGGTGGTCATCAATTTGATTACAGGGGAAAGCCAGTTCAGGTACCCTCTTTACTATTGGCTGAAGTCTTATCTGGGGTCATATTTATGAATTCTTGAGTATTTTCCTAGCACCAGGTTTCTCCCTATTCTCAAATGGCTCCTTCTATCAAGATGTCTGTTTCCTTGCTCTGCCTCTCCATCCCTCCCCTAACTCAAGCATCCCATTCCCTCATATTCTCTTCCTACCTCCCCTTACCCCCACCATGCTCCCAACTTACTCAGGAGATCTTATCTATTTTCCCTTCCCAGGAGGATCCATGGATGTCTCTCTTAGGGTCCTCCTTGTCACTTAGCTTCTCTGGGGTTATAGACTGTAGCCTGGTTATCCTTTGCTTTATGTCTAATACCTACTTATGAGTGAGTACGTACTATGTTTGTCTTTCTAGGCTTGTCAAATGCTCAGTCAAAATGGTTTTTTCTAGTTCCATTTGTTTTTGGTCACTTTTTAATCAATCCTTTTATTCATTAATTTTAATAGTTCAGCCATGAGGCTCAGTGCCTTTTCTCAGAGCAGCATAGGTGTCCTCTGCATCTGCTGGCTTCTCTGGTGTGTCTGTGGCATCTCTGGCCTGTTCTTCCTGTTCTCAAATTTTTCCCAGTGGTAGCTCTGCCCACACTTCCTGTCTGCCTTCAGCCAATCAGTGTTTTTATTAAACTAGTAGGCAGGACAATTATTTACAATAGAACAGAACACGAGCCCACTACACTTATTATCTTCAGATATGTTTTGAACTGTTATGGGAAGGTTTTGCCTACCTTGTGGCTATCTTTTGGAAATACCTTCTATTAGTCTCTAAAGCCACAGCCTCCTCTAAGTTCTGACAGCAAGCCTCATTTAAAGACAGCTTCTTGACTCTGAATCTCTCTCTTCCTTTATTCTCTTTCTCAGGAGTGCTCCTCATTTCTATCTCTCTGTTTCTCTATCCCTCTATCTCTCTCTTCCCCAACTTTGCCCCTCCCTCCTCTATTCCTCTGTTAATTGTAACCACATTCTGCTATCATAATAATAAAATCCTTTTTATACCCTGCTTATCCCTCATGAGGCCTCTGAATTCTCAGATATCCACAGCCAGATAACAGGGTAGTTTGTATTTGTACCATGTCAAATCTGCACAAAATTCTAACACCTTCAACATTCAAAAACAGATCTCCTTGTTTGTTTTCCTGTTTTCTCTCTAGTCTTGTATGCGGCACTTTAGAGGGATCTATTGGCCATCCTTGTGTTGCTCATGTTAAGGCTTTTATACCTTCACAGTAGTAATAACAGGACTAACACACTATAGCCGCTTGTGTTTGTTGTGCTGAGAGAAGGGGCATTTCCATGAAGCATGTGAAAACATGGCTCGTCTTTTCTGAGGTTTTTCCCCACCATGCCTGCACCTTACTCTTTCCTTTGTCCCTATTAGCCTCCCCCTTTTCAGTCTAAGTCCATTCACCCATCAAGGTGTGACTTTGTTCTGAATGTGGCTGGTTTTAGGACTTTTAGAGTCAGAGATGGTGCGTTTATGATCAGATGTGGCTTCCTTGACCTGGGTGATATATCCTGCCTCCAAGAATAAATCAGAGCAGAACAATGAGGTTTGCCATGAAAAAAAATGATGGTTCAGGGTTCTTCAGCACCTAAGTCCATCAAGTCTCCCCTTCTGCTTGTTATGAAGCTTGGGTCTTTTGCCACTGGAGTTTGGTCCTCACACCTGCGTGATGGGTATTGTAGATTTCTTCTCTGTAGTCTGGTCTTGTGAGTCTGCCTGTCCTTACTGGACAATTTACTGCTGCAGAATCCTATAATCCTTATTTCCATAGTTTCTTATACAACAGAACCTAAAAATAATGATTTCTTCCATTCAGATAAAAATCCTTCATGTATCTACAAGAAAGTTAAGGGGGGAAAAAAGCTAAGACTCTGATAAAACATCAACTAAAGCTTGCTATGTGCCATAGCTCGTGAGGCTGGTGTTTAGTGTTCTATGTGCCATAGCTCGTGAGGCTGGTGTTTAGTGTTCTATGTGCCATAGCTCATGAGGCTGGTGTTTAGTGTTCTATGTGCCATAGCTCGTGAGGCTGGTGTTTAGTGTTCTATGTGCCATAGCTCGTGAGGCTGGTGTTTAGTGTTCTATGTGCCATAGCTCGTGAGGCTGGTGTTTAGTGTTGTTCTATGTGCCATAGCTCGTGAGGCTGGTGTTTAGTGTTCTATGTGCCATAGCTCGTGAGGCTGGTGTTTAGTGTTCTATGTGCCATAGCTCGTGAGGCTGGTGTTTAGTGTTCTATGTGCCATAGCTTGTGAGGCTGGTGTTTAGTGTTCTATGTGCTCTTTTTAACACTCTAGATGGTGAGACATAACTATGTAAAAGCTCAATGGATGCTAATGATTTCAAACACATATATTTATATAGCAATTCTTTTGATGGCTTTATATTTCTCCTTATTTCTCATAGAACAGCTCTTTGGGGCAGTATGCATTGTAGGATAGCCTATTCAGTCATTGGTAATAATTTTCCATAAGAAGATGCCCTTGCTTTATTGTTAGACTAAATGAGTTGTTATCTGTAATATGCATAGCAGAATTAGTGGAAGTTCTGTGTGGATCCTGGCCAACACCCCACCAGTCGCTGTGTGGCAATCAGCCTCTGTAACTGTGTTCATTCTAGCTCTTACTCCTGAACAGAAGCCAACTTTCTACTAAAGGTTTGAAAGAGGAGTGACCAATATGCTCTACAGAATATTGCTTCTGCAAAAAATAAGAAACCTTATGTCATAAGTGTGTTTTTTGTAAAAGCTTTACAAAATAAAGGAAAAATCCTAAGCTAAAATTTCTCAGATGTAGCAGATTATTAACAGGCTACCTGAAGCATGGACTCGGTCTCTTCTTTTCTCTGCCCTGTCACCTCTGGCCAACTCTCAGAGTTCCCATGTTGTAGAACAGTATTTACCTCAGATACAAGCTTCGGTAGCAAAGGAAACAATAGAAAAACACAGGAGAATTCTAGTTTCTGCTTCTGTTTGAGTTTTGCTGTCACTGCCCTCAGTGACGAACTGTGGTGAGGGTGTGTGAGCCAGAGAAACCCTGTCTTCCCAAGTGGTTTTGGTCATGGTGTTCATCACAATAACAGAAGACAGACTAGAACAACCAGGCTGTCCAGAATGTACAGCTCAAGTGTGAAGACTGTGTCCCGGTATGTTACATGTCTATGACAGCCAGCATCCCAGACAGCAAGCGTCTTTGTCTACTTGGCAGCCTGAAGGACCACACTAACCAAATCTGTAACTATCTCAGGGACTTTGAGGCTCTTGCTGTGAAATTAGAAGTCCCGAGATGTGAAAACTGGCTAGGACAGTTTCGAAACCCTCTTTCAAAACCAGGGTTTGAAAATCCAACTGTTACATGATTGCCATCATTGTTTCAAGAGGATTTTTTTTTGGTTCCTGTTACCCACTGAGAAACCCTAATCCTGAAGCATCGTGGCCTCATTGAGTGTATTTTCATAACAACTTTGATCAGTATGTCAAAAAAGAAAGCGAGCATGGGCTTTATCAAAATTAAAGATCTGGTTATCAAACTGTTACGTGCTTAACATCCAATAAATACTAGTAAAATGACTGTAAGGAGCAAAGTTAGAAATATGGTCTTTTATTACATTTCAATGAAGCAATTACTCCTAGCCACCTTCAATTACTTTGTATCTATGTTACCTATCTAAGAACAAACAATCTGAAATACTAAATGCTGTGTGATAGATGCATTCAGAAAATTCGAGAAGACATTAAACTCTGATGTTATTTTCACAGGAAAATTGGTAACAGTCACATAGCTGCCACATTGCATAAAGATGGCAGATTGAACATTTCTGGCACTTTCTCTGACCCTATGAGTTCGAAACAAGACAACTGGTGTATGGCTGTAGGGAGAGGGATGTAACAAAGGCACTAGGGTAAATAGGACAGTAGATATTCAATGACAGAGTGAAACCCAGAAACACTACCATCCCTTAGAAGTGTAAGAAACACAGCTTAAATACTGAGTGTATAGCAATAAGCATATAGCAGTAAGCAAGTATATAGGGATGGGGATCCCTCAGAGGGGCTGTAGAGCTACATAATAGAGAACTATTCTAAATACAACCCAGGTTGGGAGTTGGGCTATTGGCACAGCCAGCTGGTCCTAGAGCAAGACATTTTCTGTACTCCCATCCTGGTCACAAATTAGAATCATCTGAGTGGCAAGCCATATCTAAGAAATTTCCCTGGCAGCCTTAACTGACATGGGAATATTCACCCTTTGGTAGCAGCCCAAATCAGAAGGCCATGGTAGAAGGAAGATTACCAGTCCTTGCTTGGCCTTTTTCTTTTGCCTCAGAGCTGACGTAATCTGTAGCTACTACTGATCATTCTTTTGATGATTCCAGAACCAGTACTTTTAGGCATCCTTCACTGACTCAGGAACAGCAGTTCACCATGAATACTCCTGGTTTTCAGCATCAGATTGAGCCTGCTAGAAGCATCCAACCTCAAGGACCACCAGGTTCCCACCCTCTCAGGTTTATACATCTGCTGTTACAATTTTAATGTAAGTTGATTTAATAAATTATATGTATATGTTTCTAAATACACTTTATAAATTTATATGCAAATGTTAGATAGATTTTTGTCAACTTGACACAAACAGTCATCATTTGGGAAGAAGTTTCTGCCTCCAGGTTCCTGCCTTGAGTTCCTGTCCCAGCCTTCCTCAGTGATGGACTGTGACATAGGATGTGCCAGACAAATCTTCCTTTGGTTTGACTCTAGGACTTGAATTTCCCTTGATGTTTGTCCAGTGTCCTTCTGGCATTCCATCTCCAGGACAGTGTTACTTCTGTAGTGTGTCTTGTTATTGACTTCTAGTGTTGATGGACTATGACCTGATAAGGTACAAGAGATTATTATTTTATCTAAGACTTCTTTTATAGCCTAAAATGTGATCTATTTTAGAGAGTTTTCCATGGTTGATGGAAGGAATATTTATTCTGCAGCTGTTGTGTACAGCAGACTGTTGAGTCCATTTCAACTACTGCAGTAGTTTTAAAAATGAATTTTAAATATATTTTGGATTTGGATGGTCTGCCTAATGATGACAGTAAGATATTGAAGACCATCTCACTGTCCTGATTATCTGTCTCTGTACATCAGTAGTGTTTGATTTATGAAGTTTGGCATATTAGCATTTGGTGCATATAGATTTATAATTGTTATTTTTTCTGAGTAGACTAATTTTCTACTAGTTTTATGTAAGTTTATATCTTCTAATTTTCATTTGAAATTTACTTTGTCTGATATGATAGGCACTTCTGCTTGCATTTTACTTGTTTTGAGGTTTTTGTTTTTGTTTGTTTTTTTTTAATATACATCCTATTGCTTTGTGTCTTTGTCAGTAATGGGAGTTTCTCACAGATGGATTTTCAGCCTGTCCTCACTGGTGCAAACTAAAGTCAGTCCACTGCTACCTGGTTATATTCACGACAATGAGCTCTGTGTGGAGTAGCAGGTGCCAGATCCTGTAGGAGTGAACTGAGAAGCTCTCATCAATGGAGTTTGAGCTATTCTAGGAAGTCTCTCTTCACACCAAAAATACTTTGTTAATGTGCCTGTGAGGATGATAAATGTCGAAGCTACTCTAGTGTATCCTTTAAATTCAGTTTATACTAGGGTGGGAAGGGAATCTATGGCACTATTGGGCCCTTCTAACCAGGGAAGGCTGGAATTTGTCACCCTGGTGGAACCACACTGAGCTGGCACCCTCTCCCCCTTCTCAGAAGCCAGAAAGCTGTGTTTGTATGGAAGAACCTTCTGCTGCCCCATGTAGTGAAGACTTAGACTTTGCATCCCACCATATAGACTTTATATGCAAACTTGAGGCCAAGTCAGAATTTCCTGAACTCCCCCCTCCAATGGCAATTAAAATGCAATGAAATTTAATGATAAACTCACTGAAGTAAGTGAGAAGAGGAAAGTCTTTTGGGGGGTGGGACCGTTGTTGTTCTGTTTGGCTTGGTTTTTGGTTTTTTGAAACAGATTTTCTCTGTGTAACAGTCCTGGCTGTCCTGAAGCTCCCTTTTTAGACCAGGCTGCCCTGGAACTCACATAGATCTTCCTGCCTCTGTCTCCCGAATGTTGGGATCAAAGATGTACATTTCCACCACCCACTCAGAAAAATCCCATCTTAATGTAGTAAAGGCTGTGTATGGCAAATCTATAGCCATCATCATGCTGAGTGAGAAAACATGAAAAGAAGATAAAGGGGAAGGGTAAAGGGATAGAGAAGAGAAAGGGAGGTAAAGGGGGAAGGAGGGAGGGAGAGCCTCTTTTACTTCTTTAATGACATTAACCCACTCATGAGCCATCATAGCCTAATCATTTTTCTTCAAGTCTCATGTCCAGCAATGCTGCATCAAGGATTAAGTTTCTAACACATGCTTTCTGTAGGACACATTCAAAGAACAACACTACTTTTCCATTGCTAACTTCTTACCATGTGACACAGTTATCACAGTTAATGAAGCATCTGTATTAACTACAGTACATAGCTAATTTAGTTAGTGTTTTCATGATGCCCTTTGTTCCAACATTCCAAACTGAGTCCTTTATAACATCAGTTTGCCTTCTTTCTTGGGCTCCTATTCACTGTGGCAGTCCCTCTGAAGTCCTCATTTTTGTTGGTCTTGAGAACTCTGTAGTGTATTAGTTAGGGATTATTAGTTAGGGATTGCTACTGTAATGCTAGAATTCTTGTGGGACTTTCTAATGCTCATATTGGTACTGTGGGTGATTGATGGAAGATCCTTGAAGTTAAATGCATTTTTATTCAATTGTATCAATGGCCATATTGTCAACATGACTTACAATCATTGACCTTTGATCTTAGTCTTTGGCTGAGCAGAGGGTGCCAGTCTTCCTTTCTATAAAATGGCTATGCCTTTCTCCAATTTACATACTACAAAACTTGAGATATTACTCTGCCTATGTCTGGATTATGATTCCTTTCTTTAAGAAAGAAAAGCAATTTATCTATGAATTATTAGGAATTGAGAATTTTTTTCATCTATACTCATGAAAGAGATTGGTATGTGTTATAATAAGGGTTTTTTTGGTCTTGGGCAGCCAGAAGTTTACAGACTTGTCATGTCAGATTGCTTAGCTGCCCGCTGTTGTTTAGTCTCTTAAAAATGATTTAGGTGTTTATATTAACTTTATGTTGTTTAGTCTATGGCTTAGGCATCTTGTTAGCTTATTTTTTACTTTACTTTAATTTATTTTTATTAATCTATTTTGCCATGTGGCCTGTAGCTTATCTGTGTTTTTTGTATGTTGGTTTTTTTGGGGGGGCGGCTGGTTCTATTTGTCTTTGACTCTGTCGTTTTCTTAATTTATTTCGAATCTTTTGCCTATTTTTGTATGGTGCCTGCCATGGGCCAAAACAGCTCATTTATTTTAAGATTGATATTTACAGCATACAGAAAGACATTCCTACATCACCTCCCCCTTTTTGTCTAATCAAAGTGGAAGGTTTTAATTTTAACATAGTAAAATTATATATAACAAAATAGCTATTAAGCAAGAATTATAATATTTAGTTTATTTGTATTTAGCAAAATTTTAAAAAATAACATTTATTTTATCTTTGTGAATCTAAAGTTTTATATTTAATATATCTTTTAATATAATTAAGAAAAACAGCTATTACTATTTAATTTTTAGCTATATCAAGACTATAGAAGAATATGTTTATCTAAGTAAACAGGAAGTGTAATTAACTTTTAAAATCTAGAAATGACAGAGATGACACTTGTCTGCCTGACAGTCACGTAAAGTGTTTTTTTTTTTTTTTTTTTATAAAGTTGGGCACTTATCTTTAGCCTATCGGCCTAGAGTCTTCTTTTATTTTAGTGAAGCAGGAAATCTGTTTTGTTTATTTTGATATATTTTATTAGTCACTTTTTTTTGATTCTTGAAGAATGATTGACAGGATATTTTTGTAAAGCAGTAACTTGAATGACTATCTTGGCTTGTTTTGTCGAAGTTTAGAGGTTAATTTTTTATGGAATTTATATGTTTAGTTTAAACAGCATACTATCAAGCAGTCAATATACAAACATGTTTTTGTCCAGTGGCTAAACATTATCATAAAGAAAGTAAAATCTATATGGAGTTTTTTGATGTCTATTTTTTTTTGAAGTATATTGGTGCTGCCAGGAGCAGATTTGTCTTATTGTCTATAAAATTCTAAGTTTTTAAAATATTTTAAATGTCATATTTTATAGGTCTTATAGGTGTTTGAAGATTATTTATTTAATTGAAATATATCTTTGTATACCTAAAAAACTCTAAACATATTTTAATTATATATTACAATTTTAAATCAATTTATATAAACATCATATCTTAAGAGTAGAAAAATACATATAAATTTGTATTAATAAACTAAAATCTATAACAATATAAAATATTTTAAAACAGCTGATTTTTGGATTAAAGTAAATTTAATAATCTAATTTTTTAAAAATCGCTTAGATATTATATTTCCTTTTTATTCTTAGAAAGAGATTATGACTATTAATTATTTATAATGAAAAGAAACATTTATAAATAATATTTGGGGAATTTGGGCATAGTTTTTTATTATTATTTTTCTGTTGATTAAGAGTGTTGGTAATTTTATGGGTTTTTGAGGCTGGATTATTTTAGTTTGTAGTTTTGAATTTGATGTGATTATTTTTTATTAGAGATTATTTAGGTGGTTTTGGTTGATGAAACTATAAGAGTCTAGAAGTAATCTATAGGTTTTTATCTTTTGTATAAACAAAAGTAGGACTTTTTAAAAGTAATACATCTTTAGACATAAATTTTAAAATCAAGATATCTTTAAAATATGTATTTTTGTTTAATTTAGTAGTCTTTATAATTTATTGTCTTTTGTAGTTAGTTTATTAATAATTAAAAAATTAAAAGAAAATATAATAACTATAATTTAGATTTTTTATTTTTATATAGTTTATTATATTTTTATTATTTTATTTTTTAGGGATTTTTTTCATTTTATTTTTTAAGTCTATGTATTTATTATTGTAACTTGTTTATAGATTTTTTATTTTAATTTGTTTTATTGTGAATCTTTAATTATTTTTTAACTAGAAGAGCTTTTAAAATGTTATTATTTTTTTAAAGAGCCATATAGTTTTTTTAGATAAAGTTGAATCAGTAAGTTTTTTTTTTAAGGGCTGCATCTTTGCCGCCAGTAAACAAAGCAGATTTAGGAAAATGTTTTTAAGAAACTGTTTTTGACTTTGTTTTTGTTTGTTTGTTTGTTCATTTGTTTAATAGAAACATTAACCTTAAATCAATCATGTTATTGAGTCTTTTGTGAGACTTTAGGAACTGACCTGGTAGTAGTGTATGCTTTTTGCCTCTAGTTTGTTGGCACCATTTTGAATGTGGTGTGAATATCATGCTGTTTCTATACAATGACTTGTTTTAGATATATAATTTGAAATTTGTCATAGGCTTTGTTTTTGTTTTTAAAAGTTTTTTGTAGGTTTTATGTGGGTATTTGCCCCATGTTGGGCGCCATCTGTTGCAATAAGGTCTTTTGGTCTTGGGCGGCCAGAGGATTACAGACTTGTAGTATTAGATTGCTTAGCCACCGCCCACTGTTGTTTAGTCTTTTAAAAATGATTTAGATGTTATATTAACTTTATGTTGTTTGGTCTATGGCTTAGGAATCTTGTTCACTTGTTTTTTTAATTTTAATTTATTTTTATTTTGCCATGTGGCCTGTGGCTTATCTGTGTTTTTTTATATGTTTTTTTTAATGTGTCAGAGATGTCTCTTTAAAGAGACCTAGAGATGCCATTGTGTGGAATTGTGAAGGTGAAGCTTTGATTGCCTTGGAGATGTTAGAGATAGCAGAGCCATGGATACCTGCTGAGGAGAGCTGCTAATAGGAAGTACAATCAGCCCAAGAGAAAAAAGTGTGTCGTAGTCAACAGAGCTGAATGGAGTTGGAGAGCTGAAGCATGTTTTGACATCAGACATGGAGATGCAGACTTTGTACTTTGTAGCACACCTGGTTTGGGTCCTGCTTTTGTCCAGTATTTCTCACTATGCACGGGTCCCTATGTTTTAGAATGGTAATGTACATCCTATGCCATTATATATTGAAAGTCTGTGATCTGTTTTCTATTTTGATTTTATATTTAACTCTGATTATACTTAAGAGATTGCATGAATCTCAGTACGGACTTTGAGCATTAAGCTTTTAAACATTGCTAAAAAAAATAGGGTATGGGTACTTTTGAAGTTGAACTGGTTGCATATTTGCATTATAAAATGGCTGTAAGTCTTTGGGGGCCAGAGCAAGGTATGTGGTTATTTGAAAGAAAATGCTCCCAAAAGGAGTGGCACCATTTTGAAGTCTGGCCTTGTGTGGTCTCATTGGAGAAAATGTATCATGTAAAGGCAGTCTTTGAGATCTCATATATGCTCAGGCTACACCCAGTAAGACAGACCATCCTGTTGCCTGCACAAGATGCAGAGATTTCAGCTACCTCTCCAGCACCATGTCTGCCAGCATGCTGTGTCCCATCATGATGATAATAGACTGAACCTCTAAACTGTAAACCATATGATTACATGTTTTCCTGTGTAAGAGTTGCCATGGTCATTGTATCTCCTTACAGTAATAAAACCCTTAAGACAGTCATGTTGACAAACTGCCATTGAAATGTATGTTTCAATACATAGGTTAGTGCTGCTCCCAACCTTAGTCTGAGGAGCTTCTTATTGCAGTGAAGAGTGACCAACACATAGGTGCATGGCTGTTCAAAATGCTGATCACATGTGACTGTGAGAGAACATACCAAAAAACGTGGCAGAAAAATAGAAAAAGCAGAAGATGGGAAGGAATTCCCTATGATGGCTGCCGCCACATACAACCATAGCAGTTGTGGTACTTAAACCAAACCTGCACGTGGATCCAGCATGGATCAGGGGTAGGGCCTCCTAAGCCCTAACTATAGCTGAGGAGCTATTGGAGTGGATGGCTACTAAACGAGAGACATTTTTCTTTAGGCCACTGGAGGGCTGTTCTCCAGCTGATGACCTCACACCTATGCACATATGGATGGCATTAACTGGATTCACGGGTTAAAAATAAATAATTATAAAACAAAAGAGGTTGAGATTGACCCAGTAGGGAGGTTTCTGGGGAGACTTAGAGGAGAGCAGTGAAGGTGGATATGATTAAGGTGCATTGCATAGATGTAAGTAATTTTCAAGAAACAAACCAAGAAAAAAAATCTCTGTGGGACCAAAGTAATGTTTCAGCTTAAGCTTTTATAGCCCTATGAATGAGCTTTATGGATTCTGTCACCTCCTTTAAATATTTTCAATTTTTTTCTAGATAATTATAAGCACATATTAACATGATTTGCTATTGATGATTTTCAGGAAAAATATTACAAGACTACAAGAATGTTTATTATTTGAATGAGATGCGAAAGCAATTACTTTTCTCTTTATTGGCCATTCCTTAGTTTTGATGTCCTATTACTAAAAAACAAACATGGAGAACCCTGCCTCAAACAATCAGATTTTGGGGAACCAATCCTGCAAAGCTCTGACTTGCTACTGCCAGTGGTTTAAGCTGCTCAAGAGAAACCAGAACAGAGTGAGAGCAGCAGAGGAGTTTCTGTTTTCACTTCAGGAACACAAATTTAACTACGATTTTCAGACATTTCCAGAGCAAGAAAACTGCTAATTTGGATGTATAAACCTAGTATTTAAATAATGCAAGCTGTGTGATACACAAATAGGCCAGAAATAAATCTTCCTTCTTGCACCAAGACTGCAGGATGAGGCCCTTGCAAGAGAGAAATACCAAGTGCTAGGAGTCAAGTTAAAATTCCCAGGGAAGAGGCAGGGCCGGAGGAGGTTGGAGCTTCCAGACGGTCACTTTATGCCACACAGAGAGCAGAAGCAACAAGAGGCCATCTAACTAAGCAGAAGAATATTATTGTCAAAGAAATGATTATTGCAGATCTGAGTGTTACATATTCAATAAAAGAATGAGTTAAAAGACGAGGTGAATGCCCTTTAATGGCAGTACTTGGGAGACAGAGGTAGGTAGATCTTTGAGTTTGAGGTCATCTTGGTCGAGAGAGAGAGAGAGAGACAGAAAGACAGAGAGAGAGAGACAGAGACAGAGAGAGAGCTCTAGGACAGCCAAGGATATACAGAGAAACCTTTTCTCAAGAAAAATAAAAAGGTGGAACTATTTTTACTTGAAAACTGAGAGCGTGTCTCAAGATTTTGGAGGTGAGCCACATAGTAACCCAGGTCTCTGAATTTCTATCCCTGAAATATTTCTTACTGCAATGTTCTTTTCTTTATTTGGATGTAAATTGAGCTTGTTCCAAGCCAAAAAAAAAAAAATGGTCTCTCTAGCATTAATGTCCTAAACACAGTGCATTAAGATAGGAGTGAGAGCCAACAATAAGGCTTGGTGGTTAATAGTGCTTGTCACTAAACCTGATGACCTGAATTTAATCCCTAGGACTCACTTAATAGAAAGATAGAATCTGTGGGATATATAGGCCTAGAAGCTTCTAAGGGCTTGAGGGCCAGAAGGCTTCAGCCAGATCAAACTGGTTATAACAGGTGCCTTAAAGCATGTACTCATAGCACCTCTTCATAAACCAGGAGGGCCCTTCAAGTGGGCACTTCTTCATAAGGCAGCCTGCAGGCCTTGGCAACAGAAGCAGAGTCCTAATGTGAGATGACCTGGACCATCAAGTGTTGGCTACACAGCAGCAGCAGATGCCAGCAAAGCACAGTCCTTCCCCTAAGCTGGGTGGAGGGCATATAAGGCTTGCCCCTTCCTCAAAATAAACTGAGCTTGCTTGTTTCAACTTTATCCCAGAGTCTGAGCAGTTATATTCCATACCGGCTCACTTACTCCCCCAAGGGGAACTGGCAAGGTCCAAAGGCAATAAGAACCAACTCCCACAAGCTGTCCTCTGGCCTTCAAACATGCACCACAGCATGCACACAAGTGAACACACACACACACACACACACACACACACACACACACACACACACACATAAATAAATCAATAAATAGTAAAAGTACTAAAATATAAGCTAATAGTGTCTATGAATTATATGCCTTTCTCTAAAACTATTAAGAATCGTTGTATCTTCTCTGTACCCTGCAGGTAGGCAGGGCCATGTGACTAATTTTTAACCAACATAATATTGAATTGATAAATTAAATTGATATATGAAAATTAGTGCCATGTGCTAAAGCATGTTAAGATGGTGATAGCAGATCTTAGAGGAGCATCTGTCTAAAGGACAGATAGTTGTGTGATCTGTGTTGGGCTTTACTGCACTTGAGCACAGTGCACAGGCATTTGCCTTATCCACATAGCATAACATAGCTGCATTACACTAGCATTAACACAGTTAACATTACTTCAAGACACATCTCTCTTTCTCGCTAGCTTTCTGTTGGGTATCATCTAACACAGAGGTTTCTGGTTATCAGAATCCAGTTTGATTAGGAAAAAATCTATTGCAAAGAATTCTAATTTTGTTAACAACCAACAGGACATACCTAATGGAAGTTGAAATCATTTTTTAAATGTTGGTTTTAGAATAAACAGTGGTACCTCTATAGGCAACTGTGTCTAACTCCTAATAATATTATCTTATTGGGAAAATCATAATTTTCAATGCATTAGTATTTCATGTTCGATGAGCTTGTTCATTACTCATTCAGCAACCACAGTTCAAGCACTGGTCACCGACAATGAGTTCCCAGTGGTAAGAACAAGAACAGGACGAAGTGTGAAGAACGTTTTGTTTCTCTGAAATATGGAGTGTGGAAAAACCCGGAAGCCAAGCAGAGACGCTTTTGTGTGCAGGCTTGTGAATCTGGACTTGCCTCTATAAGCAAAGAGAACTGCGAAGCATTTTTTTTTTTTTTAAGGAGCACAGTGTACTGTTTACATAAAACAACCACAAAATCCTAATCTGGCAGCCGAGTGTGAACCAGATGGAGGTGGAGGCAGGGTCCCCATGAAAGAGTCCCACCAGACTTGACTGAGGGGTGAGGAAGAGGTCAAGACTAGAGGGAACTCGGGAAGGTAATTGTGGGACAGAAACTCAAAATATTGATGTGTGGTTCACCTAGGGTGATAAGTGAAAAGCAGCAAAGATCCCCATGAGGTTTAGAGGCACACAGGAAAAGAATCAAGTTTGAGAGAAAGAAAGAGAGAGGGAGGGAGAGAGGAAGGAAAAAAGGAAGGGAGGGAGGAAGAGAAAAGAAGAATGAAAACTTGTGTTCAACTTTGCCTGGTATCAAGTCACTGGATACATTCTTTAGGGCTGTTTCCCACTAGAAAGCTGCCTCTAGAGATGTCTGCATGGTGTCCTCAGAAACGTCGTGGGCTGGTTCTCTTTCTTCTTGAAGTTCTCTTTCTTTTCTGCTCTAATCAACTGTTATTAGAAAGAAAGGCTTGAACTTGGATGGCCACTCCAACCACCCCAGATGCCTCCCAGTGATCTCCCCCAGAAGTACCCTTCTTCTTGGCAGGCACTCAGTCACACGCATGCCTCTCAATTTGATTACAAGTCCCTGGAAGATGGAAAAGCACATGCTTCCATATATGCGTCATGCCATCCTGATCGTGAGATGAATATATGCAAACAGGGAGAGAAAAACCACTGCCCGGGTGGGCAGGGATTTGCTATTGTTCTTGTTTATACTATGCAAACTTATGCCTGTTTAAATACGTGCATCTTTTAACAAAATTAAAAAAAAAAAAAAAAAACTTAAGCAACTATTAAACCAGTTTTGTCACATATAATTTGTTCCAGTTACTGGGGAAAAAAAAAAAGTCATGTAAAGTAACTTAACAGACTGATAAAAATAAGTGGCCTCTCCCTGTTGACTGAAATCCACCATTAACTCCATTCACATATTTGAACAATGAAAAGGGAAGCCTTACATGCTGGGCACTATAA
The DNA here is from genome assembly GCA_033318265.1 of Phyllotis vaccarum. Classification (NCBI taxonomy): domain Eukaryota; kingdom Metazoa; phylum Chordata; class Mammalia; order Rodentia; family Cricetidae; genus Phyllotis; species Phyllotis vaccarum. The sequence continues at coordinate 59,572,783 of JARWLC010000005.1, forward strand.
TCCCAACACTTGAGGGGATGAGGGAAGAAGATTACAAGTTCAATGCCTGTTTGAGTGATCTAGAGAGATCTTGTCTCAAAAATCCAAGATGGTGATGCTGCTGCAGAACAAGAGGAGGAGAAAGGATAAACTGTTTGCACATGGCAAGATGAACACAGAACATTCCTTGAAACTTCAGCAGTACCAGAGACCAAGTCTTTTCCTACGACAGACCTTATTCTTCCCATATAAACTTTGTAAAATGTGTGCATTACCCAAGGGATCGTCTGAGGAGGTTCTCGTGCAATTTGACACTTCAGGGAGATGTGTTTATCTCCTTTCTCGACTATAAAACTGAAGACAAATATCAAATGAGCAATCTGAATGTCTGTCCAAAGCAAAGTTGACCTAGGACCTGGTGCTAGCCCTGTGAGACAGAGCTCATATTTGCCACTGCTTTCCCGAACCATCCCAGACTGGGCTCAGCCCATTTCTCAATTTACTGAGAAGAGCCCCAGGGTTGAGAGACAATCCCAAAAGCATAACATGGCATTTCAAATTACTTCCAATTGAGATGTGGTGTTTTTCTAGACCCCTCTTTTACCTCCCCACCATCTTTTCTCCAACCCAAAGGCATTCCATTTTTTTAATTAAAAAGAAATAAATTCCTGTCTTAATTTAATTATATAACTAGCATGAAAATGAATTCAATGAATAAAATTGTCATGGGGTAAATGATAGGATTTCTTCTTCCCCAAGCTTTCTGTCTAAAATGCCTTCCAGGATTTACTGGAGTTATTATGTGAGCATCCTTTGACGATGAAGCAGTGGAAGGAGAGCTCTCCAGAGTGCATGCTAAAGTGGTCTGTGATGGACGACTTTGATCGACTCCGGGGACTTTGTCCTTTCAATGCTAACGTCTGTACTTTGTTCACCAGACAAAGATGTGCGATGGGGATACACAGTTCAAGACCCACACTTGGAGATGGATGAGGGTAAGGACACGGAGTACCTTGTTTCTGCCATGCAAACATGATGAATTACAGTAAATTAAGGAAGTGTTGACACATGTGGGAATAAGCTCTTGACAGGCTTTTCAGTAATTAAGGCTCATTGTATGTAAAGTCCCTAGAAAACATTGCAGTCTGGGTCTTTCTTCGGGTCTTCTGCCAAGTGGTATTATTCATACACTCCATGGAAAATATTTGTATCTACAAAATCTTTGTGTCTCACTGGGTGCTGAGGGTGAGAAGGAAGAGAGAATGCATTTTATGTAATATTAAATGACCCACAGCCAGACAGGTACAGTAATGATTCTCCTACTGCCCCAGAGGCATCTGAAACACAGAGACATATGTGGGTCTGGGGGATCTTCAGGGAAGGCAGAAAAGTTTCAGTTCTCCCTCTTTGTCTGATCATGTATCTCCACACTCCACCTTGGAAACAGAGCAGGATTTTGTATCATATTCCTTAAGCCTATCTAGTTCCTTACCTGTGACCACTGCTCAAAAACCATCATCTATGGCCACTGCCAAAAGAACCAGGCTTCTTGTTTGTGATAGTAACAAAGTGAATCCGGTGCTGACATGCCTAGCACCCATAACTTAACTTCAGACCAGAGCCAGCAGCAGCCTCCCTCCATCCAGAACTTTCCTACTTGGCTCCTGATCATCTTCACAACCTCATTCTCTGAGCCAGCATAGCCCCATAACCCAGCTCTGAGCCAGGAGGAGTCCCAGGACCCAGCTCCCAGCCAGGAGGAGCCCCAGGACCCAGCTCCCAGCCAGGAGGAGCCCCAGGACCCAGCTCCCAGCCAGGAGGAGCCTCAGAAAAGATGAATCTGAGTCACTTCTCCTGCTGTCCAACAAGATATATGACATCCATGAGCTGCAAGAGCTGTAGTATATGTTGCTCTGGCACTTTGAAACCATATTTTCCTAATAAATTGGTTTATTGAGTGATAAGAAATAGAATTGACAAGCAGGCCAGGTGTAATGTAAATTCTTGGAATTGTGTACAATAAGGAACCAAACGAAACCTCTCATTCCCTAAGAGTTCATATAAACAACAGCCTCCCGCTGCATAATTTTCACTGAGAGCTATTATCCTAAATTGCACCTCAGAGAAGGACACATTCAGCCTGAACACCTGGGTGACAACAGTGACATATAACCCTTGCCACAACACATTAAGGCCCCAAACCAGACAGTCATAAAACACATTTTTATTAGCCTCGCGTTCTCCTGCCAGAGACTCTGGCCACTACATCCTTAGCTGCTAGAATGGGCCCATTGTCAGACCTTTCTTAGAGCCTCAGCATGACTTTAGCAAAGGCTCTGAGCGCAGCTTCACAGGAGAACAGATAGGAGCTTCAGACACATGTATCAGTGTTCAGCTATGTGGGTTACTCCTCTTGTTGCTATGAAACAATACCCAACAAGAGACAACTTGAGAAAAGGAGACATTATTTTGCCATACAGTTTGAGGAGATGATGTCACCATGACAGGGAAGACATCATAGAGCATGAGCCACATTGTTGAAGACTGGAGCCACAGCGGAACCAGGCTGTACGATCTCAAGACCCCAGGAACCCACTTCCTCTCCCACAACTTCCCAAGACAGAACCATCAGCTGGAAAGCAATTGTCCAAACTCATGAGTCTATGAAAGACATTCTACTTTTAAATCACAGGATCAGGAAACTTTCTTCAAAGGGTTCTAGACTATTCTAACATTAAGCCAGGGTACAAGGCAACATGGATATGAGCCGAAGGTAAATCTCATGTCCTGTTAACAGCCATGGCACCAGAGCTGCTCAGAGACTCCTCTAATGCAAGGTGGCTTTGGAAGATTTGGAAAACTGTGCTGTCAGAGTTACTTCTTTCCCTCTAAGAAGGGATAGTATATTGAAGAATAATAAAAAAAATATAGCTACTCTGTTTATAATTAGAAAATATGGAACTAAAATATAAATAAAAATTGAAAACCTCAAATCCCAGCATCCAGATACTACTAGATCCGACTGAGTGTCTGTTGTTGGTTTCCCATCTCTGCACATGGCAGCAGCATGTGCCTCTGGGTAGGGTACCAAGAACATATAGGACTCCATAGGGCCTCTTCCTTTCAATCTCACACCTGTTAGCTCCTTGAAGCATCAATAGAACTTACCATTTAACTTTGTGGCTCTAAAGCCTTTTTCTGGATATCAATCTTTGCGGTAAGTTTTTCTCAAACATAAGTATACTTGTCTATTAAGTGCCTTTTCTTCTATAGTCAATCTTGATAATTTGTAGGTTCCAAGAAAATAATACATTTATTTATAACTTCTCATTTAGTCGACATTGAGTATAATGTAGCACTTCTCTACATCTGATGCTACATTCTCTTAGAATTTCATTTCTAGTGTCTTTGCCCACTGCTCCTTACAATCTGAAATGAGAGAAACCATGCAAAATTACATATGACTCACATGAATGAAAGGACATTGTAAAAAGGATGATGAGGACCACCGTGAAGATCCTATTCCAGGGCCCACTAAGTGGGAAGCACCTTCCACCACTGGAACAGGATTGTAGTGTTGGCTTGTTCCTGGGGAAGGAATTTGTGCAGACGGACTGAAATCAACTGCCTTATCCACTCCAGAGCATGCCTGGGAGGAGCATAGTTTATGCATATGGTCCTGCAAAACTAAAGCAGAACATCCAAACTCATAAACACTACGTGCATTCCTCCTATAAACAGCTGGGCTTCACAGTTAGATCCAATGACTTCTATTCACTTCCAAGAACTGAACCACCTCTGTCCTAAGATGTTCATTACATCTGGACTTACATCTCTGCTTTCTTGGCAATGTGTAATCTTTCAGAACATGGACCAGGAGTGAAGCAGAGAGAGTTCCCAATCCTCGACAAAGAATGAGGCATCTTTCTGGGTAGCTGGATGAAGTATATGTTCAATACTCAGTGGTTGTTCAAAAACACACAGAAAGGGGGGCAAAGGACATTACAGAGATGAGAGTAAATATGAGATGTATTATTATTCTATCTCATAAATTATTTAAGTCCTAACTTCATCATCAGAGTAATCTTCTTCCCAAGAAATCTCTCTCTCTCTCTCTCTCTCTCTCTCTCTCTCTCTCTCTCTCTCTCTCTCTCTCACACACACACACACACACACACACACACACACACACACACACACACACACACACACACACCAAATGTAGATTAGGCTGGTTGCAAATCTTTCCAGACTGAGAAATTAGAATCTGTGTGGCTTTGTTTTGGGAAGGAAGGCTTAACATTAGGATAATTAGACAACTGTGAAGTGATGCACGTAGTGTATAGCAAAACAAAATAAACAAGAGAGTGGACAAATGATTCACCACACCATGTGAATTAACCAATGTTTTCAGAGCCCAGGAAGCCATAGTTACCATGATGCAGAACTCTTAATGTAGTAAGAAGTTTCTGGCCCAGACATTTGGGGCTAGCCTCAAGGTTTAGACCCGCAGACTCACAGTCCCACAGAGACACACAGACACTTACATTAATTTTTGGTTGATTGGCCTAAGGCCCAGGCATATAACTTGCTAACTCTTTACCCTTAAACTAACCCATGATTCTTATCCTGTTTAGCCATGTGGCTCGGATCTTTTCTCAGAGCGGCATAGTTGTCCTCTGCTTCTTCCTGCTTCTCTCTGGCATTCTGCTCTGTTCTGCCTGTTCCCAGAGTTTTCTTAGTCTGGTAGCCCTGCCCACACTTCCTGTCTGCCTTTGGCCAATCAGTGCTTTTTATTAAACTCATAGGCAGGGCAATTATTTACAATGTAACATCATAAATTCACTACATCTTAAACCATTTTTTAAAAAATAACTGGCACAGATTACTATATTATTCATCTCAATTTAATTAAGACAGTGATTTTTACATAAAAGTCATTAAAATGACAGTTCTTGAGGTAGTAGCAAATTGTTATCTAAATTTTTCTGTACTAGAAGAAATTGCAAGTGACTAAGTTAAATGTTATGAGCCATGCTTTGAAGAATTGTGCAAGTAGATCAAATTTAGAACTTGTGAGTGAAATATAGTCCTGCCTACACAAAGGTCCATCATAAAAACATTTTTTTATGGAGGACTCAACTCAGCTCATAAACGGAATCCTGACATGGTGCCCCCCCCCAAAAAAAAACTTTTTAAAACAAGACACACTGGGAAATGCCCAGTATTGATGGCGAGCTCGGGGCACAGAACAATGAAGCGCCTGCACTTCTGTCTTTAATGTGGTGAATGCAGTGCTGTTGCCATCCTTGTGTTCCCAATCAGCATGACCCCCAAATAAGCTAGGAAATAATTGTGCATGCTACAAACACAATAGTTAAAACTCTTCTGTTGATGGCAACGTGCCACTGTTACATAACCAGCCTCCCCTGTGCTTTAGAAGCAAGTGGGAGACCAAGGCATCCAAATTGCAAAGACCTAGGTTTATCATTTAGTTCTTTAGACAAAATGCTAAAGAACTGGGGGACAAAGAAGAAGACCAGAGTGAATAATCTTTCTAGAAGTATCACCCAAAACTCTACCTCTTCCAAGTCTCCAGCCTTCTCCTGGAAGTCATTTTCTCTCCTCCAGCTCTGGCTAACATCTTCACAGTCTTGAGACTGTCAGCAACTCAACAGCTGGTTGGGGCTAGAATTGAAGACGGCATACAGTAATTAGCAAACTTGGTTTGGCATTAAACCAACCTAGGAGGGGTCTCATACACAGCACTCATGAGGCATCAGCCTTGGACAGTTACCTTGACTCTCTAAGTCCTTATGAGTGCAGACATCAGGAGGAGATTCTCCGCCAACTCTGGGAGAGTTTAAGGAGGAAACGCTCACACAGCAGAAAAGAACTCGGGAACAGTAGCTTTCAGCATAGAAAACCTTCAGCTACTTTTCTGGTGCTACCTGAATTCATTGCTCTGTAAAAACTGTTCAAAGTTTCTAACCGTCAGCCTGAAAGTGGAACCAAAAATCTTAAAAGTGCAGTGAAAATTCACCTCTAGGAGTACAGCTAGAGAAGCTAGAGAGAAAAATACACATTAACATGTGATGCTTATGCTTGGTATTTTAAACTTTTTATCTTCAGGGAACTGCAGGTGGGCGTGGAATTGTGTGAAGGAAAGATGGAGTGGCGCTGTGGACTCTCTGCATGTCCACGGTGCTCCTTTCCTCTCTTGCTGAGTGGTACACCGTGTCATCCACAGACACCACTCAGCCCTTCACCACTGAAGGAGAATAAGGTTGTTTCCAGTTTGGGGTTATTATGAGTAGAGCTGCTTTGAACATTCACCAATTGGTTTTTATGTGACTGTAAGCTTTTATTTCTGGAGAAGGAATATTCAAGAGTTCAGTTGGACTGTATAGTAGTTCATATTTCATTTTTAAGAACCTGCCAAGTTGTTTTCCCCAATGGCCACACCATTTATAACCCCTTCAGCATTGCAAGGGTTCTGTTACATTATTTTAGGCACTGAAAGCAGTAAATAATCCCAACTTTTAGTGGCAAATCAAATTGTACAAAAACCTGAGGAAAAACTATTAATTTTTCTAATAAGGTTAGTACTTTAATATAATTTAATCAGAAAAAAGGCTTACCATATAATGCTGACTATAAAAAATGGTAATGTAAATATGAATATGTATAACTATACAGATATAAATTATACACACACACACATGAAGTGTAGGGAAGGGGGAGCACAGTCAGAACATGATAGAAAACAGACAGAATAATATGAATACACTCTGAGAAACATGGAAGATGTTTTAACCCTTGGATCTGAGTTTACCAATTTCTGTGTTGCTTCTATAATTTGAAAATATTTATTTCTCTTAATAAATTAAATTATGATCATCTTATGACCAGTTTCTGGCTTTAAAAATGTACCACCACAGTATTCCACTAGATAGTTCAATTCTTGTTCAACACATGCTTTAATTATTAACAACGGTGATTCCTCCATTTTGTATCTCTTGAAAGAAGAAAATAGTAAGCGTCCTTTAACATATGTTCATACAACCTGCTGCGGAATTCTGTGGAATTCTGTGGAAAGTTTCTTAAAGATGGAGGACCGGCCATGATTAAGCTTTATTTTAACCTATTATACGATCCTCCACAAAGGAGATCGAATTGGTCAGTCTTTTTAGTCTCTAAGTTTGTTGTTCCTAGAAGCTCACTGAAGTTTACCTTCTGATGCCAACTGTATTGACTTCGTGAGTTTATTTTTATTTTTCTATAATAGTCTTGATGCAAGAGTTCAGGGTAAACAGCAGCAGAAGGATAGGGAACTGTTCCCTTGCCAGCTTAAACTGACCAGTGCCCATAGTACACTGAATGGCATTTAAAGCCAAGGCATTTTCACAATAACTGAAAAGCATCATCTTGCCGAATAACAAATATGATCTCACAGTCATTCAATGTGGATAAATGAGGGCACTGGCATGTGTGTAAGTTTTTATGAGTACATAGGCAGGCAGGCCTGGGGTGCAGGTCTGTAATCAGATACTTATAAGGCCAAGGCCGAAGGAACCGAAGTTCAAGGTCTGCTTGGGCTACAGAATAAGCTGAAGTCCAGGCTGGGAAACTTAGTGAGACTCCATCTCACTAAGACATAAAATGGAGATGGAGCACTGGAGTACTATGGATGTATCACCTTATAGAGCACTCACTTAGCAAGAACTCCTAGGTCCAAATACCAAGTTCAGAGGGAAGAGGCGTACTGCAGGAGACTTATAACAATCCACAGGGATCACCACAGGAGGATACAACTAGACAGCAGGAGGTAGTTCCTCTCTCATACCTCCTCTATATCTGGATCCTCTGTGGTTTGTCTTGCTAGTGTGTGTGTGCACACATGTGTGCGTGCGTGCGTGCGTGTGTGTGTGTGTGTGTGTGTATGTGTGTGTGTGTGTGTTGAAAAATACCAAGTTAAATATTTAAATAAATAAAATATAATAATGTCACTAATTATAGAAGAGAACTGTTCAGATGGGAGACTCCTTGGCAATACCTCTGCCTAATGGCCTTCTGAGCTTTCTAGAAGCTTCCTGAGATGGGAGTTTGCCTTTTGTGAGATGGGTTGGCCTGTCTACTCAGTTGTTTGAGAGCAATCACTGCCAATAAAAACCAAAAAATCTTCTTTCATATTCTTAGTTCCTCTTCAGTGGTCTGTCCTTGGTTTGTCCTCTAACAGGTATAAATGGGCTTCACTCTCCAAATACTTCACATACTTCACAGAGCATTTAGCCACAGGCCCACTATGAAAGAGACAAGTCTCCACCAGAGTCAACACTTTCACTCTCTCATTGTATGTGCCCAGAGCAGACCATATAGAAAACACTGTCCTAAGTACTGAGCATACATTTACAGATAAATTCTCATTAAGTGGTATGACTGTGTTAGTCCTGAGACTAAGAAGCAAGATCACTTAGCCTGGAAATGTGAACACCAGGAACCAAATCGAAATCTCTCCAGCTCCAATGACTGTTCTCACTACTATCCACATACCATTGTCCTTTGAAAGGCCCTAATGGCTTTCTTTTCCAATGTAAATGTTGATGCCCTATGTAGCTTAACTGTTCTTCCCCTGCATGTATTCCACATGTAAAACAGAGTTCACACATTGCCAGTTGCCAGTGTTAAGGAATACCATAAAAATGATCTCCAAAATAGCTATTCAGTTTCTTTTAAAAAAAAAACAAAATAAAATAAACAGTTATTTTTTAGTTTTTATTCCTAATTGTTGTCTCCCGGAATAAGTGCCATTCTGGCCTCTATGGCTCCTCCTCCTCCCCAAAGGACTAAAACCTTATGTTAAATAGGGGGATTAAGAAAAACATGCTTTCCTGCTCTACAAGCCTTATCGCTGCCACCTACTGAGTGCTGGTCCTCCAAGACCTTGGGTGTGCCTGGATGAGGGGGCAGGGTGTGAGAGAGTTAAGAAGGAAGCAGAGAGTGGAGGGAGAGACTGGGACACTCTAGCAGAAGCGGGAGACAAGCATGGAGTAGAGTTAGTAGAGTCAGTGTGAGTGGAATGGGCAGAAGGAAACCAGCATGGCGGGAAGCTAGAGGGAAAAAGGCTAGGCGAGATGCATGGCAGGAGAGAAGCATGGCAAGGGGAGAAATAGGTCTAAGATATAAGATGTACTGAATAAAGCTCGGGTCTCTCATTGTGATCCTGAATGATGGAACCTAAACGACTCCTGAGTGCAGATTATTTAACCTCGACGCCCCTCGCCTGGACAAGACTCGGCCCCAAGAACCGGACGCGGTACCTAATCATAAACTTAACTCTGCAATCCAGCTAGATTTGGAGAGGACTGAGAAAAATGTGGAACCCAGAGGATTTAAGTGAGAGCAGAGATTGCAGGGTACCATGAGCAAATGGGTGGGGCACTCTCCTGAGCTACAGAAGGAATGGTCTGAGGGCAAGAAGCCCAGAAGCCAAAAGGATTAGAGTGGTCCACAGTCAGAAACGGTGATCTTCTTTCTGGTTTTGCCATTCCTGGACCCCAAACACCCTATGGCTTCCATGATGCTCATACCTTCTTCCACATTCTGAAGAATACATGTTTACCATCCAGTCACTCAGGCTTGGTAGTGCAGATGAGAAGGAAAAATAAAGGGGGAGGGGAGGATCCATTTGCATTTGGTCCAGCATTTGCCATGGACAAGATACCAAAACCTGGATGCTCAGGAGACGGACCTGCCACCAATGCCATTATGGCATGTGACGTCACCACCCTGGCATGTAAATCTTGGAATAATTGTGTGAAAGGAGGAAACTTTATACCCAAACCCTTTCTCTCCAGTGCTCAGGGCACACAGCTTTCCTGCTGTTTTTAGAACTTTTTCAGAGAACAGCTAAAGCAGGTCAGGGCACAAGGGCTTCCATCACCTGCAATGTGGAAGAGCATGGCAGAGTTGACCATGGCAACAGCAGGCAGTGGCAGGGCATTGTAGTAGGAAGTTTCTGGCCCAGACTTTCGGGCCTAGGCCCAAAGACCCACAGACCTGCAGACTTGCAGACTCGCAGAGACAGAGACACACAGATGCTTACGATAGTTTTAGGCTGATCAGCCTAAGGCCCAGGCATATAACTTGCTAGCTCTCTACCCTTCATCTAATCCATGACTCTTATCCTGTTCAGCCATGCAGCTTGGTACCTTTTCTTAGAGCATCATGGTTGTCCTCTGCTTCTTCCAGTTTCTCTCTGGCATTCTGCTCTGTACTTCCTGTTCTCAGAGTTCTCTTAGTCTGGTAGCCCTGCCCACACTTCCTGCCTGCCTTTGGCCAATCAGCACTTTTTATTAAACCAGTGGGTGGGACAATTATTTACAATGTAATAACATAATCTCCCACAGAGGACAGTGACTCTGCAAAGCCACATTCTTCTATTCCTGCTCTTTCTATGAAAAACTGAACAATGGTTCTTCAGAGATACCCACATCCTTCCCCTGGGACCTGTGAGAGACAAAAGAGGTGTCCAGTCAATTAAGGAGAAGCAACTGAGTACCACTGTGGAGGATAAGCAAAAACTCACTGTGGTTAATGGCGCAGGGGAGAAAAGGCAGGGTGAGGAGGGACGCAGGCAAAAATGTAGGCAGGGAAGTCAGTTCTTTTCTTTAGCCTCCCAAAGAGCCAAGCAGGGTGTTGATATAGATGTTACATGGAGGGCTGAGCACTCACAGTCATTTAGTCTCAGTACTTGGACCATTTGTGAGAATTTGCATTAACTGCTAAGGATTAAAAAACAGAAAAACAGAACCCTCACCCCCTGAAAATCTTGCTTTGGACTTCTACCACTGTAAATGAATACATTTGTGCACTTAAGGCTACAAAAATGCATAGTTATTTTCCCTAGTTAACATGGGAAACAAAAGGCTTTGTAAAGTCATTTTTAAAAACTTGGAAATGCATTGAATTCAATCTTTTCCTTTTTTGTCTACTTTCAAAGAATTGGGTTTTACTCTCTTTGCTGACATTTTGAAATACATTGATAGTGTTGAATATATCCAACAGCAAACCATCTCTGCATTCTATGGGAGGTAGTAGTGCTTACTCATAGTATAATTTTAAATATATTCTTGAATTTGATTTGCTAACATTTTGCATGAAGTGAGTGCCTTCTTATTGCCTTGTTTTTACTGAAATTAGATAAATTAGATCCCCCAAGAGTACTACCCAAGTGCAAGGTTCTTCCCAGTATTCTTGCACTCGTGTGTTGCAGTGAGGTTTCTTGGTCCTGGGATGCCTGAGGTCCAGACCCACAGACTTGCTGCTCTAGACCCCTTAGCCTCCCGCCACTGATTAGGCTTCCAGAAACGTCTCAAACACTTATATTAGCTTCATGCTGTTTGGCCTATGGCTTAGGCACATTAATAGCTTGCTCCTTCATCTCAACTCAACCCATTCTCATTAATCTGTCTACCATGTGGCCCATGGTTCACCTGTGCTCCTTACATGCTTCTTCCTGGGCGGCTGGCTTGGTCTCTCTTGACTCCACCCTGCTTCTCTGACCTATGCTGTGATTTCCCCTCCTACTTTTTCTATGGTGCCTGTCATGGGCCAAAACAGCTCCTTTATTTAAAGATGGATATTCACAGCATACAGAAAGACATTCCCACATCACTCCTGTACACACACATACACACACACACACACACCCATACACACACATGTACGTACATACACATACACACATACGTACACACACATATGTACACACATACATACATACATACACACACATACGTACATACATACGCACACACATATACAAACATACACACACACACACACACATACCTGCCTCAAAGCCCTTTCTTCATATAACGCTGCCATTTTGATCTCCCACATCCTATGCTAAGGTCATTGCTTTTAAACTGAAATACAGTTTTTCTTCTGAAAAACTGACGAAGTATCTCTGAATGCCAAGTACAAGCAATTACTGAGGACATAATCCATTCCTTCAAATAGTTTACAAATTGGTAGAGAGAAAGACATAAAGTAACAAATAAAATTATTTCTTTAACAGATGATTAAGTCACAGCAAGAATAAAAGAAATCACCTCACCACTCAAGGCTCACATTGCCTTCTTAAGGATGATGTTTAAATGTATTCATTTGAGAATTTTATACATGTATGGGATGCATTATTTCCATACTTTCCCCATCCCAACTTTATGTCTTTTAAAAATACATCCTATTGCATTCAATTAGTACTGCCTGTGTGAACACAAGAGTGGGGTCATACACTAGAATATAGGCAAGTGCCCCCCCCAAAGTGACTACCTCCCTAAGTCGCTATCAACTGGGCTTCATGAAACTCTATCCACTCATGTTGAAATCTTGATGGACTTGATCTTGTGCAGTCTTGTGCTTGTAATCACTAGTTACTATGAATGCATGAGTGTGATGGTTATATCATGTCTAAAAGGAAGCATTTCAAAGCACTCAGCCCCATCTTCCAATGATTTTCATCCATTTCACAGTGACCTCTGCTTCTTGAATGGGAGTGAGGCATTGATATAGGCATCTCACTTAGGAATGAGCTCTCACTAACATTCATTCTCAACACTTTGACAAGTTATAAGTCTTAGCATTAACTTCTGAGCCCTGGAAATCAGAAGTGTCTCTTAGCAAGTTTGAGAGCAGCCCAGGTCTAAAAGTATAAACATAAATATTTAGAAGGCAGTTTGTGACATGACAATTTGGTTCTGCACTAAGGCCTGTGATCTCCCTGGCCACAGGCTTTTGGCTAGCTCTACAGTATTAGGCATGAATTCCTTGTTGTGAAACAGGCCTCAAATACAATGAGAAAGAAATTGGCTATCTCATGACCATCGTGCCACTCTTGCATTAATGGATACATTTTGCTAGGCAGGTTAGTATTCCTGTGTGCAGAACCAAGCACTAGATAAGACATTCATGTCTTTTTCTCTCCCACAGGCCTATACAGTATGTTCTAGCACTATGGAAGCTGGCCAGAAGGAAGTCTCCCTGTCAGTTTGGGATTCATTTTTCTATGTCCTTCAACCAAAGTACGTCGTGTCTTCAGCAATAAGATCTTACTATATAGTTATAGTGGGCAGCCAAGAGTAATAAAACAGCTGGCATCGTTTAACGGACCTCTGGGATGTCTCTGACTGACAACTCACAGGCAGTTGTCCTATAAGTCATACATATCTTCCTTGAGCACAGCATCTGGACTTTCGGTGGATCTACTTCACAGCCTACCTTGGCTGAAGCTGTCCTTGATCCTTTAAGACCATTTCCATCTATTATCTTTCTCCATGCTGATCTCAGGTCAAGGTCAAAGAGTCTACAAGAGTCTCCTACCTGACTTGGATCCCATGACCAGTTCCCAAAGAATGTCTCTATTGGCTGAGCACCTTGGTCTTCAACTCTCTTTCTTTTCAATCCTCAGAACCAAGTGTCCTTCGTGCCTTACTCCCCTGTTGTGGAACATTAGGTAAAAGTGTGTTTCATACCTTCATGCTGTGGGATATTTGTTTAATGATATAAAGATGTGTTACACTCTTTATGCTGTATTTGTTTAACTCTGTGAAGCTGTGTTACTTTGCCTGTCTAAAGCACCTGATTGTTCTATAAAGAGTTGGATAAAGAGAGAAATAGAGATTTCCAGGCAAAGAGAATAAATAGAGGAAAAGAAAAGGAGGGGAGGGAAGGGGAGGGGAGGGGAGGGGAGGGAGAGGAGGGGAGGAGAGAATAGCTAGGGGTGCCAGCCACACAGCCAGACATGAAATAAGAAGAAAAGAAAAGATATACTGAAATAGAGAGAAGTAAAACCCAGAGGCAAACAGTAAATGGGATAATTTAAGTTACGAAAAGCTGGCTAGAAATAATCTAAGCTAAGGTTGGGCATTTGTAAGAAAGAATAAGCCTCTATGTGATTGTTTGAGAGCTGGCGGTGGCTCCTCTACAGTCCCCTTCTTTCTCTATAAGCTCAGCAAATAATGGAGAACTCATCTCATAGCTACCCTCAAATTAGGGTACCTTTGATTCATTATCTTCCCAAATAAAAATTTCCTTACTTATTATTATCTCCAATTAAAGCTGGTTTCACTCAACTGCTTTTCGAAGGTTATAAAACTGCAAAGATGGGAGACATAAATAAGTTTATAGTTGTGTGTGTGTGTGTATATGTGTGTGTGTGTGTGTGTGTGTGTGTGTGTGTGTGTGTGTGCACATATATACAGAAAATTCTTGGTGCTAGGCCTTAGAGCTAGCTAACTAGTAGTTAACTCAGGTTGTTGTTTTGAATTATTGTTCACTCTATCTCTGGGATATACTTTCCGCCCATTATAGGTTTTATCACAAATGTCTTCCCTCAGTCTGCTCCCATATCAACCACCCTAGAAAATCAACATGTTAATCATTTTCCTCAGACTCTTGTCCACTACCTCTTCTTTCCACCTTAACTATACAGATTTTCTCTCTTTACCTTGTCATCTGTAATAAAATTCCTCTTTCTACCGGCCCCCGTGCTTTTGGTTCAGAATAACCATATAAGAAAAAGACAGCCTTTCTGCAGGCGATGTAGCACTGATGGTGCTCTGGAACACTATAAAAGTTAAAGTATATTTAATCTCCAGCTACCTCAGCCAGTTTCTAGGAATTCAGTCCAAGGATAATTGACATAAAATGGCCACAAGTGTATTTACAGAAGAATTATTTAAAATTTTAAAAGCAAACAAAAAACCTGTATCAATAAGGAAATGATAAAATAACTGTCAATATGTCTATGTAATGAGATATTAGACATTAAAATTAATAGAACAAATTTGTCAACACAGAAGTGTACAGTGTATTTCTGATTCAAAACGAAGAATGCAAAAGCTCTGAACAGTATCATCTAATCTTTGTAAAAAACAATATGTGTGTGAGCATCTATTTGTGTGTGTGTGTGTGTGTGTGTGTGTGTGTGTGTGTGTGTGTGCATGTGTGTGCAAAGAAACAATTTGAAACACATTTGTCAAAGCTTTCACTTAGGTAGCTATCTTGGTGCTGTGAAATTTAAAGCAATTTTACTTCTTCTTTTGTATTTTACTGTAGTGGTTGATTTTTCTACTAGCCATGTTTATTTTTATAACTGTAGTACACTTGAACTGTTTCTTCTTGAAATTAATATGTCAGTGTATCCATTATATCTCCATGGCAATGCTGTGTGACAAACATCCACAAAAACACAGTGACAAAATAAGACTTTATTCAGCTCACAGGTCTGCTAAGGCAGAACTTCTGATTGTCCAATCCACTCACACTCTGGGATGAGCTGGTAGAATAGCCAGGAATGGATGCTCTAGGTTAACACCAACTAGATGAAGGTGTATACTCTCCTCTTTACAAGCCAACAATTCTTGTTTCACTGTGGAGGTCAGATTCCAAAAGATAAGGTGAACTCATCCATATCCCCCAAAGGCCCAGCATCATTCTGCCTCCTTTCACCAGATGGTACAAGGAAAGGCCAGCAGAAAGCTAGACTGGGGAAGCATCATGCGCTTGTCTAGACTGGGACAAAAGCTGTATTGCAGAAATTAACTGAACCATGGAAGTAATCAATATACAAGAATCACATGTGCACACCACCAGAGTAAAGTCAGGCAAGTCGGGAAACAGCAGAAAGCATTTGACCTAGTAGGTATGTGGGAGGGATTCATGGCCACCAGGGAAGCCACAGGTGCCAGCTGTCTGTCACTTGATAAATGTTTCTGCCATTTAAAAAAAATACCAGTATTCCTTACAGATTGGGAGAGAGGCAAAATCTCAATTGTTTCATGGGCAACTTTTATTAAAAAATATTTTGGCAAGAAAATATTTTATCTAATACTATTGCTCTAAAGCATAGAATTGAGAATCAGATTTTTAACAAAATTCTAGTTGAATATGAATCAAACTTCTCAAGGCTTCTGGACAGACACATTGTTGGAAACCCCTATTTTCTATGTTTTCATTTTGTGTGAAATGTGTATGTTTTTCCAATATTCAGCTGGATATGATTTTTCACATGATCACTTCAGATAAACAGACAAGGATTCACTGACTGGGTTAAAGCATGTCACCTGCTAACCCGTAGATGTTGACACAGACACTTGACAGGTAGATAGGAACTGTTTTTAAGAATTGCAGGCATTCTGAGTGTGTATTTACTCAACCTTTTAAAAATTAAACTCGGAATCTCTGTACTGTGTAATGTTAAACACACCATCTATTTTAAACTTATTATAGTGCATAAACATGTTTATAAGGACTATATTCTTTTCTAAAACATTCCTTTTTATCCAAGATAAAGAATTTTTATGTGTTTTGTAGCATGTATTTATTTAACCAAAGGCTTGAAAGTTTAATAAAATATAAATTTAGTCATATAAATGGCTGAACCATATGAAGGGATGGGGAATTCTGAGACCCCGTGGCTGAAACACTAATGGAACATTGGTGATGAGCCCAAAAGATCCCAAACAAAATGAAAATCTGGCCTGATAAAGTCAGGGCATAACATTTAAAGGGAGAAAACTTGGAAAGGAAAAAAAGAAAAAGCATGGATATTCATCAAAGAGGATATACCTCCTGGCAATAATTAAATTGATAAATTCTTCAAAGAACATGTGGGGGTTAAAATAACACAAAGCCATATACCCAGATTGCCACCAAAAGTTATAGACAGAGCAAATGCCATCTCGCTGCATTGGTAAGTTCTAAGAGCTGATAGACAAGGGTGCATTGTGTCAGGAATGGCTAGTTTACAGGAAGAGATGATCATGTGTTATGGCTTAGTAATCTGAAGTTTATAAATCATCTCATGTGTCTTAGTAAATTCCTACATCAGATCATCTGATGCGTATCTTCTACAAAGTCAGGACTAGACTGAAACACACACCCAGACACACAGCACATTAGAGCAAACTTGGAGGCAAACCAAAGCCTTAACCCATGAACCTCCTGCTTTTGGATCTGCTTCACCACTCGGTCCCTTGAGATGTTAGATCCATTGCTCCTGAATCAAGTTGCCAGCTTTTATTGCTGCTTTACTCATGCAGCCCTGCTGTGCCGCAGAAATTGAAGTTTGAAATCTGCCCTTGCTTTGTTTGTTAGACAAGCCACAGGAAAAAATTCACTGTTGGAAACCCACCATTTTCTCACTTGATTTATTCAGGCTCCATGGGAAACTCACCCACCTGATTCTGCCTGGAGAGATAGCTTTGGCACTGTGGGAGGTGGGAGCCTTGACAGGGGCCCCCTGCACCCCAATGTCAGCTCAGCTCACTTTATCCCACAGAGATAACCAAAACGACTCTGACAAGAGAATGTTCCAGTAAGAAGTTAGATTCATGCCTGGGAATACTCCTTACAAAACATTTTTTTAGTTTTGGAATAACCCTTGTAAGTCGTTCAATAGCTGGAAGGGTATCCTCACTCACTACCTGCTCCGTGTGCAGAACAGTGAAATTTCACTCCATGTGAGAGGGTTGGGAAAAGGTAAAAGAGTCCGTGGTGTTACTGGTTATGGATTGCCAATTTGGTGAGATTCGGAATCTCCTAGGAAACAGAGCCCTGAGCTTGTCTTCAAGGGTGTTCCCACCGAGGATTTACCTAGGAGAATCCATCATGAATGTGATAACAACATTCCCTGAGGGCCAATAAATAAAGGCAAAGGAAGGAGCCAATTGAGCACCTATAGTCAGCTCTCTCTGATTCTAGACTGCACAGTGTGTCCAGTGGCTTCATGTTCTCTGACTCCAGACTGCACAAAGTGTGACCAATGGTTTCATGATTCTGCCTCCCTGCTTTCCCCCACCAAAAGGACCACATCCCAAAGTGATGAAACCCAAATAAACCTTTCCTTCCTTTAAATTGTTCCTAGTCGAGTTTTGGTCACATTAGTAACTAATACAGAGTCCACATAATTTGGAAATGAGGCTGCTTTCTCTTCTCACCCCTCTTCACCCACACAGAGAAGGAGATTACAATACCCAAGGTGGCACTAATGATTGGCAATATGATGCGGTCAAGTAGAAGGAGCGAGACCAGACAGAAGACAAATGTGAGACGGAGACACACAATAAAGAGCACTGGTGATAAGCTGGGAAAATATGTGACATGTAAAGACAACTATAGAGTCATGGGGGGATAAAACAGGTAAATGAGCAACACAAAATTCATAATGTGCACAGGGGACAGAGGCGCAGAAATGAAGCTGAGGGGGACAGTAGAAGATGCTGAAGCTGGCTTCTAAGAACAGACTTCCTTCTTGCGGTTTGCCTAAGGAAGTGAAGACTGTTCTGTTCTGTTCTGTTCTGTTCTGTTCTGTTCTGTTCTGTTCTGTTCTGTTCTGTTCCTAGGAAGCAGGAGCTGTAGTAGGAGCAAGGCTGGGTGCCGAGTAGAGGGAATGGCCTGTCATTTAAGATTAGACAGCTGATGAACTAACAAATTCAACATAGGGGTACACTTGGGTACATGGGACAGAAGGAAGTCCCTCAGGCAGTGATGCAGAGGACATTTGGTAACTGATAAGGATCTGAATAGCAGAGAACCTGGCCTCCCAAACAAATCATTTTCTACTTATTTGAAAAGTCCTACGGTAATTTTAGTCACTGGCTCTATCTGAGGAAGTGGCTGGAGGAGGCAGAGGATGTATCTAGACACATGCAGTCAACTGCTGCCCTGACCCACCACCTCATAACCTCCCTGTTCCCCTCCATGTCTTTCTTCCCAATCTCAAGGTCTTGCTGAGTCTTCGCAGAAAAGCAAGGGAGCCATGATGGTTTCTGGAAATTATGCACATTTCACAGAGCCAGGGAGAGTGAGTCTGAGCAGCAGAGTGCCATAGTGAACACAGAGCTGGAGCCATCTGAAAACAACAGACCACCAAGAGGAGATGGACAGGGAAGAAAGAGTACCTGAACCTTTTCTTGGCAGATCCCGCCCCCTCTCATCACCAACTCACTAGCTTAGATTTCTCTTCATTGATCATGGCATTCAATTTAAACATGGTTCTGCTGATTGAGAGTATTTTGTGGATGCTGTGGACTCCTGGACTTTGAATCCCATGTTGCTTCCTTCCCCTACCTCTTGTTTCCAAGTCTTACTACCCTTCCTGTATGACTCTCTTTCCTTGATCATTTATTATCACAAGAACCACGATCACTGAGTCCGTAGTAGCAACAATGTTGGGTTTAACCAGCACTCTTCATTAGGTTTGAAGCCCAAATAGACGAACTACATTGTAAACCTGCTCTAGCCCCTGTAGGTAGGTAGATCACAGGCCCTAGAGGAGAGTGTCATACTGATGTTGACAACCTTCTGAACATTTATGAATTCATAGACTAGAGCTGCTGTCAGCCTTGGTCAGAGCGGCTTCTTTCTGTAGCAAGCAATGCAGTCTCCTGATTAGTCAAAGTGCCGAGAATCAGCAGCTGACGAATCTGCTTAGCCCTACACAAGTTTGGGTCTTCTCTCCCAAGGCACAGGGAACATCATAGAAGGAGGTTGTGGTGCCAGAATAAGAAGAGAAATAACACAATGTTGCCTTGTGGATATGGCATAGCTGTGGCAGTCATAGATACATAGCAACTGTGGCTGCTGCACAAGACCTGCTCACATTTCCTGTATTTCCACATGGGGAAGGAAGGAGATAAGCTGGGAAGGGGAAGAGAGACACTAAGAGTATGTGGGGAGGGGGGAGGGTAACAGTGACTATGGTCACAACCTATTCTACACATGTATGTAATCATCAAAAACTGATATTTTTAAAGATTAGCAACCAGAGCTAAGCTCCAGTTTAACCCACCCATTGCTTCATTAGTAACTTTAAGCTCTGCCTTGCTTCCTTATTGGCCCCTCGAGGCCCTTCATTACCTTGTTTTCATTTGCCCTGGCTCCTGGGATCTTAATTTGAATTGAGTGATTTTTCTATGGTTTCTGATTCTCTGATGTCATCTCTCCATGCATATGCATATAAAGTTCTCTAAACAATGTTTGGTTTCTGACCTTCACTCACATTCACTTGAAAATACATCTAACATACCTAACATGTGGCCCGCTCTGAAGGTATGCTCCCTCATGAATTTTACAGTTTGCAAGACTTTCTCAGCCGTTTTGAGATCTCTTTTAGGAGACGCCTGAATGAATTTCTGAATCTTTCATAAAGATAGGCTCTGTGGTAAAGCCCTTGCCTACACAATCAAGGCCTTGAGGTTGATTTCCACTCAGTCAGCCAATTACTAGATTAAAAATAAATAAATAAATAAATCCAATTGCTGAAACACAAGGAAAAATCTTCTTCAATGCTAATTTCTATCAATAGTATTGACATGCCCTCCCCAGACAGGATACAATTGAAAATGAGTTCTGTAGTAGTGTGGGGTTTCTTGGGTCCCGGGCGGCCAGAGGCCCAGGCCCTGCGGAGCCAGACCTCTTAGCCACCCGCTGCCTGCCGCTCAGGTCCCCAGAAATGACTCAGACACTTATATTAACTTTATGCTGTTTGGTGTATGGCTCAGGCACATTGCTAGCTAGCTCTTACATCTTAAATCAACCCTTTCTATTAATCTGTCGGCCACGTGGCCCGTGGCTCACTGTGTTCCTTACATGTTGCTTCTTTGGGCTTGAGCTCTGTCTGCCTGACTCCGCCCTGCTTCTCCTACCTATGTTCTGATTTCTCCTCCTACTTTTTCTATGGTGCCTGTCATGGCCCAAACAGCTCCTTTATTTAAAGATTGATATTCACAGCATACAGAAAGACACTCTCACCTCAGAGTTCAGTTCCAGAAAAAGACCCTTTAAACTAAGGCAATTTAAGTACAATCTCATTTTTAATATAATACAGAGTCAGAAATTCCTAACCAACTAACTAAGGAATTTACTACAGTAATCTGAATTATGCTTCAACAAGTCATAAGTAAGAGACAGACTCCTTTCCAAAAAAAAAAAAAAATTAGACAATTATTATTAAAGTCATACATGGCCATGAAGAATTAGAAATGCCTATCCTAAAGGCTGAAATCTGGCTGCACTAGCCTAGAGGCATGTAGTATTGTGACAGTTCCCAGGAGCATCAGGAGAGTCTCAGGCTAGCAGCCTTTCCTACTAGTGGGAAACAGCTTTTCTTTTAAATAAATTTCACTTTCAGTAAAGGCTTTAAAGCACATCACATACAGGGCTGCGAAACACAGTGGCTTCTACAGCAAAGGGAAGCCTCCCCATGAACCTCCGCAGTGTGAATGATATCCAGGAAAGCCTTGGCCATATGCTTCACCCATAACCTGCTTCTCCACTCAACCATCCTCCACAAAGACTCTTTCACAACAGAAATTAGTAGTGAGAACAGAAGTATTAACTAAGGCACTAAGTCCAAGGGTCTTCTGCTTTGTCTCCACACATGTCACCCTCCACTATGCCCCTGGCCACCTCCACACACCCTACCGTCCTTTCCAGCAAGTTCACCTCTCAGTTTTATGGAATAAAGCTGTATAACCCCAGCAGCCTCCGCACTAACAGATGTTGCACAGAATCACTTCAGCTAGAATCCTCTCTCCCCGCACCCAGTTCCCAGACTGTTAATGCTACTGCCTCAGCAAAGATTCTAAAGTCAACGGTACCACAAAAGTACAGACACACACACACACACACACACACACACACACACACACACACACACACACACACACTTAATCTCTCTCAATTGAAAGTTTTTAAAAAGAGGAAGCAGCTCCAGGAAGAAACCAAGAGCAGACAGTGCCATAGTGGACTGGTGCAGGTCAGATGCTGCTATATATTAACTAGCCTGGTGACATTCTACACATCTTCACAGGACTCTTTTTTTTTTTTTTTTAATAACACTCTCATTTCCCTCCAACACAAGAAACATGTTTCAAAAATCACAAAATATTATGCTGTAATACCATGAATATTGGCATTTATTTTATGCTCTCTACATCTGGAGCTTTCTGAGACACAGGAAGTGAAAGGTCATTAACAACAGGAAATCCCAAGCCCAGGACCTTGGCAGATAAGTTGGTAGGTTCAACACTTTTCTGAACAGATACCTCGTTTTATTAAGAATAACCATTGATCTTTAATTGCTTACTGTTTCCCAGAATACAGCAGGAAAATATGACACGAGAGCTTGGAATTCAGGAAGTAAATAACACACCAGTGCTTTGACAAATAATTGTCTAAAACCAAGGCAGTATTAACCATGAAGGGCAGCCCTGAATAATGCCTAACCCAGAAAGTCTGACTCAGCCCCATTAATAAGCTGTAGGGGGCAGGTTTCCACCACTGAGAATAGCCACACAAAAAAACAGCATATTATAGTCTACAATCAGCTTTCAGAGTAGAGAGAAGTGAAGAACCAATCTGGGGGTTCTCTCCTAGGACCATAGAAGCAATCCTTCTGTCTCTCTCTCTCTACCTTTATAGTATGTGTGCATCTAAGTTGCATCCACATCCTGGCAGCCAAGGAGTCAGGAGATGAGGTTGCTAGTTTTGTAACCCTTGTTACTCCCTTAGGAAGGCACAGTAGGAGACTGAAATATACACTGAGTGGTAAGGTCTCAGCACATAAGTCAGTTCACAATGTCTGCTCCCCCTATACTACACACTGCTAGGAAGGAAATGGGGGAGCTGGCTGGGAAAGAGAGCAAGGGTACAAACCTGTGGTATAAAAACAGTGGGCTACTTCAGGATAAGGTTGGCCACCACAAACAAAATGGCCCATGCCTATGTAGTAACTGGTTAGGTACAATGACATTTTGGAACAAACATCCCTGCCCTCTTGTGTGTGTGTCCGGGACAGGGGTTGGGGGGGGGGGTGTCTGAGTTCATTTGCTATGCTTCCTCAGCCCTACCCACAAGTCAGTGTAGGGTTACTTCTCTAAATGAAGCAGTCATTACTTAACCTGAGATTGCCTCTAGCCTCATTCCTACAGAGCAGAACTCTCTGGCTCACCAAAGGTTCTACTATGGGAGGGCAGCACCATACCTCATCCTTTGAAAGAAACACCTCACCACCTTCAACAGCAATCATTTGGGAATTTGGGGTCTGAGTTCATTGCCTCTTAGAAGCAAGCACAAGTATCCTGCACAGCTGACAGGTGAATGGACTTAATTCTTAATCTTTACCAGAAATGTGTATCTGTCACCACCCTTCAGTTATCAGGGCTGATTACTCTCGGGGTCATGGTTAATGGTGTGCTTTTTTAAAGTTAAGTAAGTGCCTTGATGCTGTGCCTCATAAATCACTGTTGAACCATCTTTTGGGTCCAGGATGAGGTATTCCTGTTGGAGGGGAGTCCTTAGATCATTTCCTTCTGGGAAAATATGCTTGTGTCACTTATTTCATAAGATCCTACATGTGTGTCTGAGATCCCAGCGGGTCATTTTTGGTTTTTTGTTTTTGTTTGCTATAAATGTGGACTATGATAATGGTACAAAGAGTAGAAGGTAGAGGAAAAGTGTCTACCTGCTAGGGAGACTTCCAGAGTGTGTTCACATTCTTAGGTATCTCATAGCAGGCCCTACACTTTCCTCTCTGTGGTGGGTGTCTGTACCTCCTGCCATAATCTAAACCCAAGTCCACACCATGCAAATTTCTAATGAGTGCATTCTACGCCAGTCACAGGGGATGGAAATAAAGAAGAGATGTAGCCCCTGTGGAGTTTAAGTTCAGTGGCAGCTTTGAAAAGATGCTTAACACAACATCCTTCCAAGTGGGAGGTCCATGTGCATTTCCTGAGAATGAACCACTCACTTTTGAACTCTGCTCCCATATCCAAAGGAAGATTCACTACAAAATAAGTTGGCTGTAAGTGTTCAGAGAGGGTGCCCAAGGTCAGAGCACTATATACATCAATGGTGCAGGGTGCTACCTTCCTAAACAAAGCTGGATGTGTTTCTGCTCCCCAGGAAGGAGCATGGAACAGAG
Source organism: Phyllotis vaccarum (assembly GCA_033318265.1). NCBI lineage: Eukaryota > Metazoa > Chordata > Mammalia > Rodentia > Cricetidae > Phyllotis > Phyllotis vaccarum. The sequence goes on from JARWLC010000005.1 coordinate 59,596,757, forward strand.
ATGGGCCACGCTGAGGCTACACAGTACCTTTAGTTAAGGATCTGTATAGATACAGCAGTAAGCCCATCTCCGTAAGAACTGCTCATTCCATGAGACTGCTCGCACATCCCTCCAGTCACCTTTCTGGGAAGCAGTACCAACAAACAAGACTGTCAAACTCAACCATAGCTTTCCTGACAGTCTAAACAGCGTTTGCTTCCATTTACCTAGAGGAACACATATATTTAAAATATAAGTTTTCCTCAAATAGAGTTCAGATGAACAGGAACAGTTAGAAAAGTTTCCACAAAAACAAATTTTAGAGTAGTTCTCTGGAGGTTTTGTGAAATTTATCAGGCTAGCTAAGTATTCCATCTCAGGTGGATTTCAACTCCTTTGGTTGCATAGAAGCTGGAATCTTGGGTGACATTTCATGTTCTAAAAACAAGGTGGTCTCATTGGGCTTCCTTGGTTCTGTATTAGAAAGAAAGAGCCAAATGTCCTTGTGGGACCTCATTCTTCTTTCACAGGCTTTATAATGACACAGATTGGTACGAGGCACTCAAATTTGAAATAAGTAGGTGACAGGCTCCATCTCCTAGAAAAGTAGCCTGTCCTTCATGTAAAGAAGTGATGGGGTTTCATTAGAGACAAAAGGTCCGATTGCACAACAGTTACTTGAGCAGGCCAGTCCTCACTTTCAGCAAGTGTTAAAGAATAACCAAGGACAACCAAGTGAGACTCACATGGCTGCTTTTTCAGAGCCTACTACATCAGGAAGTCAGACACCATGTACAGAAAGAAAGCCAAAAGCAAGCCCTGAAAGCCAAGAGCTCAGCTGCTAGTGTACCAGTTTAGCGTGCAGGAAATGCTGGATTCAGTTCCCAATATAGCATCAATCAGGCAAGGTTGATGGCTGCGATCATAGCTCTTGGGAAGTGGAGGCGTGAGGATCAGAAGTTCAAGATTATATGCCACACAGAGTTTGAGGCCAGCTTGGATTGACTACTTGAGAACTTGTCTTGAACCCAGGCTGCCTGATTCAAAGTTCATCAGAACACCTCTATTTTATGTATTAAAATGAATTTTAAGGTGTTATAGGTAGTAAAACAATTAACTTCAAGTTATAAAGGTAGTTTTTGTGCTTGTCCAATCTTTTTCCAAGTGCCCAGTTCTGTTTATTCACATGAGCAATCCAACGCAGGATTGGAATATATCCAACACACAAAAAGGCCATCTATGTTACTAACATTTAACTTGCCAACTGAAAGCTTTTATACTGAGGCTCAGAACAAGATGAATGTATCCACATTGTCACTTCTGCTGGTTGCAGTGCTAAAGGTCCTAGCCAAAGAAGTCAGGTAAGGAAATCCATCCAAACTGGAAAAAAGAAAATGTGTCTCTGCTTGCAGATGACATGATCTTATAGAGCAAGCTTTGCAGGCTTGACAGACAGCTGTTAGAAGGAACACATGAACTGACTCAGAAAAGTTTCAGGTACAAAACCAGTGGGCAAAGCTAAGTGGTGTTTCTACACATTAACAACAAATAATCTGAAAGACAGAGAAAGAAATCCATTTTCAATACCCACAAAAAAAAAACTCTTATGAGTAAATTTAGTCAAAAATTTCATCAAAGATCTTTATACTGATAACTTTAAAACATGAATAAAGGAAATCAGAGATATGAAGAAAAGTATCTGATGTTTATCGATTACCCAGTGCCACCAGCTGGGCAAACAAGTATTCAAATGTCTGAAACTACAGAGGACATCTCATTCAAACCCCTACAGTATTCTTATCAGATTTAAATGGGGGTTGGAGGGAGGAAGAAATTTGGAGATGTGAAGAATAAGTCCATAGCTTTGACTATTACTGGTGAATATTTAGCCTCACACTTGGAGACATTCGATGTTACTATGTCATTGGAATCCTGCTGTATGTTCTGGAAAAGCAATAGCTCTCAGGTTGCCTACTGTTTGGGCTATTCTGATTTTATGCTCTGAATTTTAGAGAAGAGTAGACGTTCATAGCGGGAACCAGGTAGATCCAGTGTAGTGGAATTTAGAAAGAATATAATCAACTGAAAGGTGCGAAAGAACCAAAGAGGAGAACCGACTTATGCCCAATTTTTTAAAACAAGTTGTAAGGTTTTTAGAAGCTGAAGACTTCATGCCACATGCGTACCATCCCCAAACAAGGAAACCAAAACCAAATGTAGTTATATGGTGTACATGGCACACTCCCTTCGGAATCTGCTTCATTTGCATACCCTAAATAAGAAAGATAAATATTTGCCTGGAGTCAGGGAAAAGTGCCATCTCGATTGATCTGGGTAAGGGCCTAATGTCCTAAAATAAACATCCCTGTAAAGTTCAGACACTGGGAGAAGCGAAGGAGATTAAAAGGTGAGAGGAGAGAGCTTATGTGCGCTTCGTTCCAGAGAACTATCACTGTCAGGGCTGACGGATAATTCTAATATCAAATCCCTTTTTCTGTCTCAGAAACAGAAAAGAGAGGAAAGGGTGGAGAGAGCTGAGAAGGGAAGCGTGGTTTCTTTAGACTTGAATGTTACAGGCTTGGTCTCCATCCACTAAGGGAAATTGTTTTAGCACCATTGAGAAACATGAGTCGTCAGAAAAGTGCTCTTCATCACATCCAATAAAACAGCACCTGTCCCCTAAGTGTTCCTTCGTGGTGTTTAGTTTGGGGCTCCAGACTTGTCAAAGTGCTTTAAAAGTACCAACAAAGGGAGGCAGAGCCAAACCCAACCCTACATGCTGAGTGTTTTATTTAAGATGCAAAGGTTTTCATCTACATAAACTAAGAGCTGTAACAGGAGTATTTCTGTTCCATGCTCGGATTCTCAGAGGAGAAAGCTACCAAGTAAACTGAACTTAGAAAGTTCTCTGCAAACAGTAACTCATCCTCACAGACCACAGAGCACAAAAGGAAATATAAAATGTGATCGTGAGATTGTGGAAGAACGTGTACAACCGTCAAAAGTATCTTTCCAACCTAAAAATGTGTGTGGGAGTGAATGAAATGTTAGAAGCTTGATTCTGCTTAGTCCATGAAGTGAATTGCTTCCTGCCAGGACACGGTGTCAGGTGGCAGCTTCAAGTCTAGCCTCACATAAACAAGCACACAGGTGTGGCGACAGCCAGAAGCTGTGAGTTACAGCATCTGGCTTTGTCCTGTGTCCTCACTTCACTCATCCATTCTCCATTCCAGCACACGGCCCCTGAGGTGAGTCTGTGGACTTGGCAAACATACCTGGTGCTTTATGTTGGTTCTTAGAGTCTGAGCAAGTCTTTCCACATCTCTTCTCAGCTTTTTCTCTCTAGTCGACATTTCCCCAGCACCTATGATCTGTGTCTGTGCCAAACCCTAGAGACACTTGGCTGCCTTACTTAACAAGATAATTCAAAGACTGGTTACAGAGTTACAGAGAGAAAGGGACAGATTATAGCTATGATGAAAGATTCTAATGTTCCAGAATAATTTCTACAAAAACTGAACATACTTATAATGGAATCAAAGAGAGAGAAGCAACAGGTTTCATCTAATGAGTCTGCATCACATAGAAAATGCTATTCTTTTTAAGTGTGCACAAAACAATTTCAAAATATCCTTGAAGCAAATTAAAGATCTATACACACACACACACACACACACACACACACACCCCCCAAACCACTACCAGTAACAACAACAAAACCCTGCTAAGATACAAACAGACCACTCTCTCCAACCCTAACGTGGGAAAATAAGAATTCAGAAAAAAAATTAGTTCACACATTTTAAACTAAAAATGGACTTCTATGCAAAATATTTCTAAGGTATAAAGTAAAAGAGAAAAAGAAGAAAAATGATAAAAGAGGAAGTGACAGAAGAGAAAAATAGTGTCAATGATTCAAACACACATTCTCTGAATAAATAACTCTTTGTCAAGAGAGAGAGAAAAGACTGTGAAGGAGAAAGAATTTCAGAAACGATCAAAGGGACACATAGAGCTGAAACAATGTCATAGTGTGTTCATGCAGCTGTAACACAATGGCTTAAGTTGCCTTGTCTGTAAACAACAGTTTATGGCTCACAGTTCTGGAAGCTGGACAGCCCAACATCAAGGTACAACACATTTAGTGCCTCTGAGGGATCACTGTGCTGGCTTGTTTATGTCAATGTGAAACAAGCTAAAGACATCTGGGAAGAGGAGGCCTCATTAGAGGAAATGCCACCATAAGATCTAGACAAGCCTATATGGCATTTTCTTAATTAGTGATTGAAGGGAAGAACCCAGCCAACATGGGTGGGGTTACCCCTGGGCTAGTAGTCCTGTGTTCTATTAGAAAGCAAGTTGAGTAAGCCCTGGGGAGAAAGCTGGTAAGCAGCTCTCCTCCATAGCTTCTGCCTCCAGGATTCTGCTTGAGTTCCTGCCATGACTTCCTTCAGTGAGGAACTGTGATGTGGAAGTGTGAGCCAAATAAACTCTTTCCTACTCCACTTGCTTTTGGTCATGGAGTTTCATCACAGTAATAGCAACTCTAACTAAGGCACCCCTACTTCTCAGACTTCACATGGCAGGAGAGGCAGATGCATTCCTCAGTCCCCTACATCAAACATTTCCCAAACTCCCAGTTTCTGAATACTACTGCGTTGGGTATGAGTGTCAACATTTGGCAGGGTGCACACACTCAGACCATAGCCATAATGATGATAACATTGTACTAGAGCCAAAGGGTTTCAAGAAACAGCAGCAAATCTAAATAAACACACATCCACTAAATAAAGTCAGTTGTATAAGGAAGAAAAGACTTTCCCTATGTGGCTCCAGGACCAGATGTCTATCAGGTAGACTCTGCAGACCTTTCAAAAAAACCCAACTGCTTTTGTATTTCAACTTTTTCAGAACTATCCAAAAAGCCAGGGAATCTCTACAATTTTTTTGAGAAGCAGACAGAGAACAGTCTTAAAATAAAAATGGAAAAGTATAGTTCAAGCACTCAACCTCTCTTAGGAGCATAAACATTACATCTAATGTTTTCAAACCAAGCAACAAACACAAGGTGACTCACTAGGATAGTCATTGCTGTCAACAACGTAGCAATTGCTTAAAGAAATGTACCACCAGACACAGACTACTATTATTTTTTAAGTCAATATCCTTTTGTATATATTTATATAAAGTGTGAAACACATTATTGGATATGATTGCCTTCATAGAAATAAGCATATGAATCTACATGTGATTTTAAAATGTCAATATAAGGAAAGAAAAACCACACCAACTTCAAAAACGTACATCTGGAGAAGGGCAAGGAAGAGAGTCTGAGAGAGTAAAATTCAGGCACAGGGGCTATGTACTGAGCTGGGTCTGATCCGCCTGAACCCACCCCCCCCACACACACACACATGTACTGAGCTGGGTCTGATCCGCCTGAACCCATCCCCCCCCACACACACACATATGTACTGAGCTGGGTCTGATCCGCCTGAACCCATCCCCCCCCCCACACACACATATGTACTGAGTTGGGTCTGATCCGCCTGAATCCATCTCCCCCCCCATCCCCCCCCACCCTCCTGTAGTGACTCTATTTTGACATAGGACCTTTGAGGAAGAAACTAAAGGTAAATGATAAAGCAGACATGGAGTGTTGATCTACAGATCTATGTCCTAATGGGACCAATGACCGCCTCTGTTCTCCTTCCCTCTCTCTCCATATCTCCCCTTTCTCTAGGTCAAGCACCTAGAAAGGCCACAAGGAGGACACGTATCCATAGAGAGCCTTCACCAGGGACCAAAGTAGCAAAGGTCTATTGTTAGACTCCCCAGATTGCTGGACTGTAAAAAAATAAAGACTAGGCCCTGGATTCTTTCACAGAACCTGCATTTACAAAGGCCAAACATTATTATTCACCAAATCCAAATACCAACTCTATAGGAGATCATCAATACTTTCTTCATAGTACATACCATCAGTTAATCTGACTGATGTCACAAGGGAAACCCTAAGAATTTTGGCCACACTCAAAACAGTGAAACTGAATCCACTGTTCCCAGGCAATCATAAAACTCTTGTAACATTTCACTGAATCAGATGCCCTTCTGCCCATGCTGCTTCCCTTCCTGGCCATCCAGTAATTAGCCAATAGGTTTGAGGTATCGGCCATCTCCTGCTCCATTCTTTCAATAGCAGAAAAACAGGGAGTATTATCATAAAATACTCATACCACCTTTTGTCATTGGAGGAAGGAAATCTTACAACATCCCTCAAAAACTCCAGATCAGTGCTATGCTCGCTCACCTCCCACTGTGCACATATCATGATGCTATCTGCATGGTAACACAATGGCTTGAGCTTGCTAGGATACTTAGCAAATGATGGATGGTGTTAGTGTCATCATTTGATGACACTCACAGGTTGTCTAAGTGTTACCTGCATGCAGAAGATTGTTATGTGTTAAAAGTCCCTACCCTGGCCTGGGCCAAGGTGTCATGGTTTTCTAGGTTTAGAGTGTATGGGAATCACTAGAAAAATGTTAAAACCCAGCTGCTGGGCCCCTTGCATAGGTCCCCACTTTGGGAGATCTGCAGTGGGATTCAAATGACTGACTTTCCAGAAAGTTTCAAGCTGCTGCAGCTGTGGCTTAAGTCTATGTGCTGAGAGAAACTATCCCTTCAGAGTCACTCAGAGAGAGTAAGGTAGTGTTGCCCCAGCCATTCTGAGTGAGGTTACCCAACCACAGAAAGACAAACACTGCATTTTTTTCTCTCATCTGTGGAGGTTAGCTTTGAATCTCCAGATGTGTATGTTACATTTGGAATGCCCACAGGGGCCATAGACCATTGAATATTGCTCAAATTCATCTCCCTGATACCTCCTTCCCAAACTGAACTTGTATTTGGAAAACATTGTCTTGTCTACTTTCAAAATCCATCTCAAACCTCTCCTTTCTGCATCTCCACCACATCCAGCCTGGCTGGAGCCACCACCACTCTTCACTAGGCTATGGAGTTGGTGTTGTATTCCTTTGTATTCTGCTGGAGGTTACAAAAGGTAACCAAGGTGACTCGTTAAACACCAAAGTCAGTGTCTCTCCACTGCTCAAGTCCTCTGGTAGCTTTCCTAGTCACTTGGAACAATATCCAACACGGTTATAATAGCTGACAAGGTAGTTTTGACCCCTAGTTTGCTCCTAGACCTGAATTCTAAGCTCTTTCAAAGTTTTCTGTATTTGATCACCTAACTTCTGTACAGCAATAAGTGTTTATATCTCTATAATTATTTCAAACTTTTTTCTATTTTCTTAAAATACTAGCACATACAAATCCACTCCCAGCTGTTAACTCTACCTTTTATGCAACAAGAAAGAAATATCAACTGGTCTCTGTAGTTATCCCTGACTCTTATCTGTTCCTTTCACCCACCCACGCTGTGGAATATTGCTCTTATATACTGTTAAGGTCTGTTGTGCTACAACATAGAAAGAAGCCAAAACCAGCTTCCTACTTATGTTGCTCAAGTAGGCCATGGTACAGAGAGAGACACTATGGTGTTCAGGTTTGAGCTACAGGGATTTGAGTTTGAGATTGAGCTACAACAAGGATGCTTCTACAGTTTTACAGGAGCCTTGATATAAACACAGGCTGCATATGATAGATATAAGGTTTCTGTTTATACAGACAAAAAGGAAACAGAGTCAAAGATGCCTTATTGGTATTAGCATTTTCTCAGGAGGACTGTTTTTGCTGGTGGTGAGCAGAGGCATAGCTCCTGTAAGAGAGGCTTCCTAACTCAGCTTTAGCAGCAAAAACTTTGGGACTCTATTAAGAGGCCCTGCTGCCAAATACTTAAATGATGTTTATAAACAGCAAGCAGTAGTGCACTACTTAGTGGCAGTGTGGACCCTAAAATTCCCCAGAGTGGGAGTGGTAAACATAGTTCCTGCCAGTACCTCTGCCACGAAGCTAAACTCTCACAGAAAAGGAGTCAGATGTGATAGTGCAGAGACTTTAAGCCTAGCCAAAAGGCATCAGTCTTAACCATGCCTTTTAGCAGATTAAAGGTGTGTTCAGGAAAAGATGAGAGATATACAGTAAAGACAGATTCAGATGAAAAAAGTCTCTAAAAGGTTTACAGTGTGTTTAAAATATATGTAGGCTTGGAAGAGAAAAGAAAAAGGAGAAATAAAATTCTTTAAAGAAGAAATAGAGTCTTAAAAAAGAGTAAGCCATGTAAAGATGGAAATTACACAGTGAGGCTGGATACTGTATGTTATTGGGTTGTATTTGGGTTGTTGTTGTTTTGTTTTTTGTTTTTTGTTTTTTTTTTACTGCAAAGAAGCAACAGCTGCTAAAAGACATTTGATTATAAATGCTGCTGGATTAATCAAACCTATATATCTTGTAAATGCCTTGACTTCAAAATTGAAGTCAAAAGACATGTTACTTTGGAGAAAAGGTTTGGGGGTTTTTCAGAGCAAATGAGAGGCTGTGGATTTATTCTGGGTTAAAATAAATGAGGTTTGATCTATGAAGATCCCTTGAAATTCTCCAATGGGAATGAATAACCCAGATGATCCAATGTTTCAGAGCACCTCTGTTGAAATTTCCTTCGAATTCTATATCTAGAACAGCTTCAAGGAGACTAGCTGAGGTAAGTCAGCTTCTAGAATATTCCAGTCAGGTCTTGACCATAATCTTAAATTTTCTCAGAATCTCCATAAGATTACCAGCACCCTCAATCAGCAGGAAGTAGTCTAGAGAACTATGCCCAATTTCTCCCCCAAAATAAATTATGGATATTTGTCTTTGTTTAAAGTGCTGGTTACAAGTTGTTGTGGATAATGGTCAGGAAAAAGGCTAAACAAAGGAGATTGGATTTAGGGTTCTTGTTTTAAAAAGAAATAAAGGGGAAAGTGCTGTGGGATAAGATTTGTTGCCCCTATTGGCTTAATAACACTGATTGGCCAGTAGGAAGTATAGGCAGGGCTAAAAGACTAAAAGAATTATGGGAAGCAGAAAAGTGGAGAGAGATGCCATCAGATGCAGAGGAAAGATGAACATGCTGCTCTGAGAAAACATACCAAGCTATGTGGCTAAAAATAAACAGAATCATGGGTTAGTTTAAGAGTAAGAGTTAGCAGGTAATGAGCCTGAGCCATAGGCCAAGCAGCTTGTAATTAATATAAGCATTTGTGAGACTATTTGGGATTAGCTACGGTACTGTGGGTCCAGACCTCAGGGCTAGGACAGATCAGAAAACTTCCAACTGTACATCACCCCACACCTCCCCTTCGTCCCTCCCAGTCCTGCAGAAACACACTAATGCATGGGCTAGGCTTTCATTATAGGTCGTATTCTTTCTTCCTATTGGATAAATGCTGGTTAGCTTTTATCAATTTGACACATGCCCAAAGTCACCTAGGAAGAAGGAATATCAGCTGAAGAACTTCCCAGATCAGTTTAAACTGTAGATATTTTTGTTGCATTATTTCCTAATTGTTAATTAATATATGAGGTATCAATCCACTGTGGGCTGAGACATACCTAGGGAATATGGGCCTGAAATGTTAGAAAGGTAACTGAACAAGCCATAGTGAGAAGACCCTACCGTCTTTTGTTTCTGTCTTGGGTTATTTTCCTGAATTTCTATGATGATGGACTATATAGCTGTGAGCTGAAGCAAACCCTTTCTTCCCCAAGTTGCATTTGGTCAGTGTCTTGTCACAGCAAAAAAAGACAAGCTAGAACATAATCCCTTTCTTCATCAGCTCTCTTCTGTGTAATCAGTTTCTCCCCCTTCCTAAGTTATTCTTATCATCCTGAAAACACACTATATTCTCCCTTCTTTAAAACAGAAAGACATAGTAGCTAGAGAGATGGCCAAGTTGGTAAAATACTTCCTGTACAAGTGTGAGTACCTGAATCCAAATCCCCAGAATCCACATAAAAAGCTGGGAACAATAGCACACATCTGTCATTCCAGCGCTGGGCAGTCAGAGGCAGGTGGACCATTGGGACTTGCTGGCCAACCAGCCTACTAGAGTCAATGATCTCTGTTTCACTGAGAGAACCTGTCTCAAAAAATAAGGTGGAAAGTTCCTGAGAAACACATTCTGACACAGACTCCGGGCTTCCACATACAACCACACACATGCATGCACATCTACCAACACATATATACACATAAATAAATCTACAGAAACCCTCACTCTGTTACTCTGCTTTCCATATCTACCACCCACTGCAGCGAAAGTCCTCTACTGGTGTTTACTCTTTCTCAGTTTGCTCCAGATCTCACCACAAATTTTCAGTGTAAATCTTAAACCAATGGGAATAAGTGTTAGAATAGATCTTGTACAAGCCAGTGCTGTCTTTGGCATAGGCCACTAAGGCCTCCAGAAGCACTTCAGTTAGCCTCAGGGTGCCATAGAAGTCAGGTTTAGCTCCTGGTTAGGACTGCTGTTCTGTTGCCCTGATTCTCCATTCTGGGAGTCAACTGACCTCATGCCGGGTCATGCTTCTTTTATTCTCTCTAACTACTCCCTCAAGCTGTCCTCTTTCCTCAATTACAGATGCCTCCCAGGCATCTCCAAAGTTCTAATGACATGAATAAGGCAGGTCATCCAGACTGAGTCCCTTCACACTGTCTCAGGGTATGCAGCTTTTGCCTTAATGAGGGATGTCTAGTTACATTGATCAGGTATCTTGCCTCCAAAACAGTCAGACTGATCCTCTCAGTTTCCATGTCCTACACACTCACAAGCTGGGCTTCAACAGATTCATTCTCTGCTTATTTAAGTCTTTCCTAATTCCAGCAATTAAAATGTTCTTTGTGACCACCTCAAACCTCTACTGCTGCTTACTAACATTCCCAACCATTGTGCATTAATCTCAAACTGCAAATTTTCCTCTAAACTTAAAACTGTTCTCATGGCATATCTGTATTCAGATGGTGGATCCCTACTCAGCAAGCAGACATGCTGCCCCCTACCACATAGACTGAAACTGCCATTCAGAGATGCCTCCTGATTGCTCAGCCTCTGTTGCACACTACCCATAGCAAGAACCTTGCAACCACACATATCACATAGGAAAAGACGTGTATCAGAATTGCCTCTGCAGTTGCTCTTCCCACAGCTTCTCAGCCTCAGTTGCATGCCTTGCTGCTTATAGCCAGGGCCATGCACTCACTCCTCCCCAATTCACCTTTGGTTCTGTTGTTTTTTTACTCAGCCACCAAAACTATGTCTGGAGAGACAACACACATATCTACTTATTCCAGAGAGGAAGCCCATAACAGACCAAAGTAAGGATATTAACCAATGTCCATTTTGGTGAATCAATGAGTTTCGTTGGGATTGCTTACAAGAATAGAGATGAGGGGTTACTTACAGGAGCAAAAGTGACTCAAAGATGGCTACATCGCCAAAACCCACCCCAGCATGGGTGACAGCTCATACATCTGGGAACTTGGAACACACTGCAGAGCCTAGAAGCAGCTTACCAAGTTGAAGAGTATTCTTTCCAGGGGTCTCATTTGGTCTAGACCTCTTCCAGGTAGTGTGGTTGGTTTCTGCTTCTTTTTAGGAACTGGTCTTGTCTTGGTTTGAGAGTCCTCTTTTCACTTGGCTTACTTATCTGACAGTAGTCTTCTTGGCAATTTGGCTTGACTGAGAGTGACTCTCAGCCATCTTTATTGCTTACTCTTGAAGGGAGGGGCCTAGTGAATCTGCTCAGTTTCAGGGACTTCCTGAAACTATTTTGAATTGCTCACCTTCCTTCCTGCTAAAGAGAATTTTCTGCATACTGGAATATTTCAATATCTCATAGAAAACTGTTACACAAGAATCAGCAAGTCCAGCACTCAGCTTGTGGAAAAACCCTGTGCCCAAGTAACAGAACCACAGATAAAATGACTCTAGAAAGAAGCTGATTCGTAACCTGAAAGTGGACTATATGTTGAAAGGGACCCTAGTTTTAGACATTACATAACTGATCAAATAAAATTGTATTAAGCTGTTATAGAAACTGTCATTTTTCAATAAATGTAATATCTCAATTCTCATTATCTTAATAAACATAGGAAGGCTTACTGGAAAGTATATTTTCAGTGGCAAATCCAGAAGAACAGCAGCTGGACTCTAAATCCTGATCCCATCTCTAGCACTCAAATCCAGCACACTTGTGGCATTTGAACATTAAGTTTTGACAGCAGGGCTCTGCTTTTCAGTTCCTAAAATTCTCAATGAATTGAATCTTTGAGTCATATAAAAATAAGACATGTCTGGTAAATTACAAGCCTTAAAACCTCTTGTTTTAAAAGGGCTTATTTTTAATTCTGTGGGACAGGGATATGGGCACATGTGTACAGGTGGATACAAAGAATAGAGGTGTCAGATCCCCTGGAGCTAGAGTTGTGGGGAATGGCAAGCCACCTGACATAGGTGTTGGGGACCAAACTCAAACCCTCTGGAAAGTGTTCTTAACTACTGACCTACCTTTCCAACTCCCCATCATGTAATCTTTTCACTCATATCTTACTTGTGAGAAGCAAGAAGCACTAGAAAGAAGAAGAAATAGTCAGGAGGGGCGTAAGAGCGGGGAGAAAAGTGTTCTGGGTCAAGGCTGATACCTGGCCAGGGTGAAGGGAGAAGCTTTAATTCAACATGAAAGTAAAGTTTCATTTTTTATAGACAGGACTTTCAGTGACTTAAAATTGGTTAGTGATCAAAATGAATTTAAGAGAAGGGCAAACAGAAAACATACACAGTACAATAGGTTTAAATCCAGTCACATTAACAGTCGTCTTAAAAGTAAATGTCCTAACCCTTGAGTTCAAAGGCAGAGATTAACATGTTGCTTAAAGGAACACAGCCAAACTATGTCTTGATTACAGAAGTAATACTATAATAAATTTAACAATAACAAAAATAAAAATAACCTCCCTATTGATTTGATATGCATTAAAATGTTACAATAACATGTATAGTAATAAACAATTTTATGCCAATAAATTCAACATAGGTTTAAAAAAATACAATCACTTGTGTTGGTTTCACGCATGAGAACAGACACACACTACCAGCTTCCATAGCAGAGTTTATTCAGGAGAGTTGCCGAGCAGGTACAAGGGAGAGAAGCAGAAGAGAAAAAGAGAATGACTTTCACTGGTGTCTCCTTATAAGAGAACAAATGGGCACAGATTTATATAGCCACGCCTAGGGGCGTGTCCTCCATACTTGAAATGTTCTGCCAGCACCATGTTGGGTTTCCCATGTGGTTTCTACTTGCCAGGAATTCTTATCTCACCTGGTGACATGTTAGGTTATTGGACTAGAACGTTTACCGTGTAGCTGCTATGTGCCAGGAATCCTTACAACTTGGAATCTGAAAATAATCAAAGTTCATTAAAGAAAAGAATAAACCTATCTACATGAAAATTGCATTTAAAGATAAATATAAACCTCCCCAATTACTTGTGGCCTAAGTGCGTTTATAGGAAAAAATCACCATTTCAGAATAATGAAAAGAGTTTTCATTAATTCTTTCAGAAAACTCACCAAGATCAGAAAGGAAGAAGTATGCCTTTACTATTAGCAGATCTTATGTTCATCTAGATAGAAAATCCAACGAACACACACACACACACACACACACACACACACACACACACACACACACACAAAGCCAGGAGACCCAAAAAGAAAATTTAGCAAACTGGACAATACAAAATCAATAGACTTAATTTTTATTTTTATATAATAGCAATGTTCTCTAGGAAATAACTTTAAAATATTGATAGTGTCAACAGATATAAAATACTTAGGAACAAATCTTACAAGAGGTTATAAAACCTGTAAACAGAAACCAGAAAAATATGTTAGAAGAAGTTAGAGATTTTACATAATTAAGAGTCTTGAGAAGATAGATGCTAAAATAAAACATTTCCAAGTTGTTGATATGAAAGCTCTCATTATTTCAATGTTATATTTTAATTTTTCTAGGTAAATATCTTAATAAACACAACTAAAATTTAGAAAATTCAGTATTGTTAGGATGCCTATTTTCTCCAATTTGATAGAAAAAAAATGTAACCCCAATCATGCTTCCAAGAGGATTCTTTTATAGAAATAGAAACAGGATCTAAAGAAAAGAGAGTATTTTTACAAGAAAAACATAGGCTACATAAAATCTTATCAAAATATGTAAAATCCAAAAAAAAAATAAAATGCATTTTTCCTGTTGAAAAAAAGTAAATGAAAATTCACATCTTCAAAGTTAGTATGCAAATTAAATGTAATTTTACTTAATAGCTCAATAACTTTGGTGCAGTGAGTAATTAAAAAATTAAAAGTTACGTATGAAAGAAAACATATCTTGTAGCTCTGAGAATGCAATAGGGAAAGATTTTATGTGGGAAATATCAGATTATATTACAGAGCTCTGTGATCAAACAGTAAGAAGCAAAAGGAGTGACATAGACAGACACCAGGAGATAAATCCCAAGAACTTGATGTAACCCGAGGACGATGCATTTCAAAAGGTTAAAGACAGAGGATTATTTAACATAACAGCTTCTAATGTGCCAGGTGCTTATCTGTAAAAAACTAAAAATGATCTGTTTCTCATAACTAATACAGAAAGAAATTTCAGATGGGTCTAAATCTTAAACTACAAAGTTGAGAACATGTAAAATCTTTCAGCTCTCACTGATCACTACCTGTTACTTCTTAGCTGGGATCAGAAACAGAAAAGCCAAAACTGCTTATGTGGACTACATCACAGCAAATCCTTTGTACAGCAGTGGACTTCACAAGCAAGATAATGGACAAGAGTAAGTAAAGGCTTAATTTACAGTATGCTAACAAATTTTAAAAAACCAAGAAACTCAATAAAATAATGATCAAAATCACTTTGCAGATAAGTAAATCAGTGGGTAACAAGCACGAGTATGTGAATTAATTCCTAAGTAGTGACTGTGAATTTGCTAGTCAATCATAGCAGTGTGATTATCACTTTACCTCCAACCAAATGACACTTATCGCTATACAACACCTCTTACTGGCTAGGATGGGATAAAAAGATAATCTCAGATACTCCTGGTAGATTCAGAAAGTGATGTAATCCTTAGGGGAGCAAACTGAGATCATTCTTATAAAGAAAACTATACTCATACCCACCCACCCAGCATTACAAGGATAATTACAAAGACATATATGGGAAGATAATGGTTACATTACTGTAGTAATGATAGAATATAAAGAAAAAAAACAGTAACAAATAGAATATTTATTCATAAGAATTTGTTGTTTAAAAATTCTAATCATTAAAAACAATCACCTCAGAGGCACACAAGAAGACAGAGGATTAGAAGTTTCGTCTGTGTAACTCTGTGAATAAGAAACATCCGAGTAAAGAAGGAAAGGTCAGATTCTGAGAGAGTGAGGTAGGAAAAACTTTGGAAATTAAGAGATAACAGAACACCTA
Source organism: Phyllotis vaccarum (assembly GCA_033318265.1). Classification (NCBI taxonomy): domain Eukaryota; kingdom Metazoa; phylum Chordata; class Mammalia; order Rodentia; family Cricetidae; genus Phyllotis; species Phyllotis vaccarum. The sequence goes on from JARWLC010000005.1 coordinate 59,612,234, forward strand.
GGATATGCAGGAACCCAGAATGAGGACACACAGAGGATACCGACTCCAGGGTTTCAGGGTAGACTTTGAGAATCCGAAGTCTCAACCATGAGGACCACAGCACTATTAATAACAAACTATCAATCCCAGCTACAGGAGAAACACACAGTGTTTCCAAGTCTAAATTCCAATGTTGGCATTTGCTACAATACAATAAAGCTCCCCCTGAGCATCAAGCTAGCATTAAGGAAACCATCCATGGTTTAGTTCACTATATTTGGGGGTGTCAGTGGGAAATGGCCACAAGGGCAGGTCATATATAGAAAGAAGTTTGGATTTCAACCTTCTAAGAGATTCAAGCAATGAAGGAGTTAGGCTATGGAGACTCTAGAGGTTGGAAACTGCACTTCTGGTATGAAAAAACAAACCTCATCCTCTGTGGTTTACAGAGGAGAGTGAGAGCCTGTGGCCGACAGGAGGCTCCTCTGTCTTAGGAGTTGTCTATTTGCTGTATTTCTCAGAAGCAGGACCTGGACAACAGAGGGAAGCTCTGTCAGATCACTGGATTTCCAAGTTCCTCTCCACAAGTAGAATGGTAGTATTCAAACCTTGGAAGAAAAATTGAAAATCATGAATGAGAAACTCAGAGAAAAAGATTTAAAAGTGGTGGGGAATTGTACAAATAATCACTAAAAAAGACTATAGAAGATACTTAATGGAATACTACATGCAGAAGAGGAACAAAACACAAGATCAGAAAATAATCTCATTTGAATAGATATATATGATTAGGAAACAATGGCACATTAATTCAGTAAAAAGGTAACTAGGGAGACACAAATCTTTCAATAATAACCCTATGTGCAGATGGTTGATCATAATTACCCAATCAAAAGATTCAGAGTGACTACTATAGAAGCTTTCTAAAATAGATAAGTATATATACACATAGCTAATTAGATTAAAAGACAAGATCCAACATTTGCTGTCTGCAAGAAACTTACATAACTGGCACTGACAACACAGACTAAATGTGAAACTATAAAAATTGTATTATAGACAAATTGATTCCCATGGTGAACAGGCTATAATAACATCTGGCAAAGTAGATTGTTGTGGAATAATACTTTACAATGTATTACATTCATTTATGCTGTGGAATACTTGTTTGATAATGCAAAAATGTATTGCATTTGTTTAACTCTGAAGCTGTGTTATTTTGCCTGCACAAAACATCTGATTGAACTAATAAAGAGTTGATGGCCAACAGGGAGACAGGAGAGGGATAGATGGGGCTGTCAGCAGAGAGAACAAGTAGAAGAATGTGGGAAGAGTAAGAACAAGTAGAGAAAATAAGATGCCAGGGGCCAGCCACGGAGTAGAAAGAGAACAAAGACGTATAGAATAAAGACAGAAAAGTTTCCAGAGGCAAAAGATATACGGGATAATTTAAGAAAATCGGGCTAAACAAGACCAGGCATTCATAAGTAAGAATAAGTCTCCATGTATTTGTTTGGGAGCTGGGTAGCAGGCACCCAAAGAGCAAAGAGCAAAATAAATAAATAAATAAATAAAAATAGGTCTCAAGATCAAATTATAAAACACAAGGAAAGTCACTACATATTAAGGAATACTCCTTCAAAAGATATAACGAATGGGCAGATAGATACGTGGTCAGACAGACACACAGACAGACCACCAATAGCAGCAAAGCACACATTTTTCTCAGCAGACTATACAACTTTTTCAAAATTCGATCATATTTTAAGGAATTAAGAAAAATACTTAAAAATATGAACTAATCTCAAAGTAACTCATTGTACCTTATTAGATTATCAGAGAATAGAACTAGAAAACAATAGCAAGAAAAACTTCATAAGCTTCACAAGCACATGAAGATCGAACAATACACTTGAATAACTGGCAAATTGATAAAGAAATACAAGAAAGAGGGAAATTTAAAAATCCTTTCAACAAAATGAAAACACCATTTACCTCTTTGCTATAATCATAGCAATTCTAAAGGCGATTCTAAAAGAGCAGTTTATAGCTCTGAGAGTTATATTAAATAGAACAATGCTATGATCTCAAATAAATATCCTAATGATGTATTTCAAATGACTCAGTAAACATCAGCTTAACCTCAAATTGGTAGAAAGAAAGAAGTAATTAAAATCAGGGTGGGTTAATAAAATGAGGGCCAAAAGAAAAATACAAAGGATAAGCGAAATAAATCTTGTTCTTTGAATAGACCATGTGGGCAAGTGGTTAGCCAGACTAATAAAAATAAAGAGAAAACTATATTAACAAATTAGAAATGAAAGTAGTTTTTCTATTTACTGATAGTGAACATGCTAGGAAGGAAATTACGAAAACTGTGTCACTTACAATAACCCTCAAAACCCATGTAGAGGAACACACTTAATGAAAAAATTCAAAGACTTCTCTATTATGGGGAATGCAGATTTTAAAATGCCCAAGAGCCAAAGGATTGGGGGGCAAGAACTGAGAAGAGGAGGGGCTAATGTGGAGTGAGCACGATCAAGGTATGGCACATACATGTACAAAAATGGAAAACACATTTTATTTTACAATATGTGCTGGGGGGAATGATACAAATAAGAATGTGTGTGTGTGTGTACATATATACATATCTATATACTTAACATATATTGGATTTTAAATATTTTGAAATAAAAGGATTTTTGAAAACCAGTAGATAAATAATAGGTATATCTGAACACTGAGGAAATACAAGATAACATAGTAAAACTATTTTCTTAGAACAGAGAAGTTATTAGAAACTGGCAGCACCATGGCTATCCATGTGGAGAATGAAACATTCTGGATGTATTGTAAATGTAAAGAGTTGGTACTTTATGAAGGAGACTGGCCATATTCATGGAAATACTCACTTCAGACATCCACTGAGCAAACAAACAGAAGTGGATGCAAAGAAAACATTGTCAGCAACACCAGGAGTATCACAAGCTAAATGTGTGAAACAACCTATAAAATTTGTATTGCACTAAATATTATAAGTCACTAGTCTTCAAAACACATCCTAAAACAGAACTCATTAAAAGAGAAAAAAAAAGTGGTTACTACTTGCTGACTGAATTCTGGAATAGAAACAATGTGAGAGTCCATTGATGCCACAGATCTACATTCATAACAGGAGGATGGTAGCAAAACATAAGACATTATTTTTAAAAAGGAGAAAGGGCTTTATAATAAAGTCAAATTCCTCTTTGAAAGTGTATTTGAAATCTTATTAAGCAGGAAATGTATTCAGTCAGAAGAGTACAAACTTTTAATGGCTGTCATCTCTGAGTGGGGGAATTTTTTCAAAGTTTCCTTCTCTTTTTGAAAATCCACTTCTGTTTTCTAGGCTTTCCATGAGAGCTCATGTTTGCTTAACCTTTAACCCTTCTAGAACACAGCAATTTAGATGTGAACTGAAATACAGAGACGTCTAGCTCCTGACTAAATAATGATGGAATTTTACTCTTTAAATTCTGTTTTCTCGTCTATTAATTAATACAAATGCAAAATAACCATCTACTCCCAAACCAGATAATTGATGTCCATGAATCCATGGGCAGAGTAGGGAAGTGGGCAGATGCTGATACTAGCAGAGATTGTAGTTGCTTTAGTAGATATTCAAAAGACAGGCTCAGACTTATGAGGTTAATTATAAACATCTCATGACTTGAGAGAACAGGTGTTGGAGGAAACTCTACAACTTTGCTAGGAAAGCATTCTCAGGTTTCTTCTCTAATCATGGAAAAGATGATACATTAATGGATCCATCACTCCAACTTTATAAAAACAGCCGGGCAGCCAGATGTAAAAAACTACATTCAGGATTAATGAGATCATGAGTAAGAGCCAAGAACCCTAGCATTGAAACCAAAATAGGTTTATAACCTACAAGTCCTGACAAGTTTCCCTCAGGTCCACTGTGTACCTAATAAAATGTTTTGAGGGACTCCTGAAAGACAGTGTCACACCCTGCCATCTAACTTTTGGGCCACTTCCAACAAAAGTGTCCCTGGTGGAGGTGTTCACAAATGCACGTGTTGCAAAGATAATGTGGGGAGATACATGGGAAGTTTTGATTCACAGACAGAAAGAGAAAAGGAGAACACATTTGAGAATGTCCACATCACTCTCTACCGTAGCAGCGTCCTTGGAATGAATAATTCTCTGATTTCCTTCTATGCTAATTGATCTTGTATCAGGGAATAACAAGATTTCTCCTAAAGGCTTAGGATCATTTCCACAAACACAAATACCAAAAACCCACCCTGTTCGAAGATGAACTGTCAGGCTTCTTTTGCAGAGGCTTCCTCCTTCATATTCCTGCATTCTGTTACGCTACCTTCTAGAGTGAAGTTTCTAAAACACAAGCCATATCATGTCCTAAAAATGACTCCTCACACTTAAAACCCAAATCCCCACTGTGGCCTAGGAGGTAGGTCTTATTCTTAGTTTTCTGGTAACAGTTCTGGTTTACAGCTATGGATGGGGTGATGTGGTATGTCTTTCTGTATACTGTGAATTACCATTGGATAATAAAGGGACTGTTTTGGCCTAAGGCAAAGCAGCTTATAGGCAGGTGGTAAATCCAAGCATAAATAGAAGGGAAGGAGGGCAGAGCAAAAGGGAGATGCTTTGAGATGCCTCCCAAGACAGCAAGATGTAAGAGAACACAGGTAAAACTACTAGCCATGTGGCAAGACATAGATTGTTAGAAATGGGTTGAGGTAAGTTGTAACAGCTAGTTGGTAATTAGCCTGAGCCTTAGGCCAAAGAGCATGCAATTAATATAAGCCTTTGTGTGAGTATTTGGGACTAAGTGACTCCAGGACTGCAGGTCTGGACATCGGGCCAGACAGGCCAGAAACTTCTGGCTACAGAGGGGCCACCTCTCCTACAGAATGACTATCTTTCTTTACCTCATGATTTCTCTAACACCCTAGCATTCTCATTAGTCACATTTTTTTTCTAAAATGTTTATTAAAATTCTTCCATACAATGTATTCTGATCATGTATTCTCCTATCTCAACACCTCCCGGGTTCTACCCATGTCCTACCTACACAAGTTCATCTTCTTCCTCTTTCATTCTCCAAGAGAAAGAAAGAAAACAAAAAAGTAAAAACTAAAATAAATCTTAAAAAAAGAGAAAGAAATCTGTAATGCAAACAACAAATGCATACACAACCATGGATTCTTTTTCTTGTCAGCCAACCCTTTCTGGACATGGGGGCTTGCCCTCAAGTGTGGTTGGTAAATCCAGTGGCACTCCATTGAAGAAAACCGATTTTCTTTCAGTAGGCATAAGCTGAAAATAGAGTGTTGGTTCAGGGAGGGACTTTGTATCCAGTTCTTCTCAGCCCATGTTCCTCTCTGGCTTGGCCCTGTGCAGACCCTGTCCTTGCTGCCACAGTCCCTGTGAGTTCATGTGTACAGCAGTCCTGCTGTGGTGATGAAACACAGTTTCTTTGGGGTCTGTCATCCACTCTGGCTCTTATAATCTCCCCATCTCCTCTTCTGCATCGTCCCTAAGCCTCGAGGGGAGGGCTTTGACAAAAACATTAAAAAACTAAATGCTCTCTGCATACCACCCCGTGGTGGGTCTCTATTAGTTCCCATCCACTGCAAGAAGCTTCTCTGATGAGAGCTGAGTGAAGAGCTGACTTATATGTATAGCAGTATGTCTGTCATTAGAAATCATTTTACTGCTGTGTTCTTTTAGCTGAATAATAGTATTAGATTGTCTCCTAGGCGAATGACCCACCTAGTCTCAGGGGTTTGGCCACATTAGCAGTGTTGGGTATCAGCCCCATCTCATACAGTGGGTTTTCAATCCTATCAGTCTCCCTGACCAGAATAATATGGTATAAAAATAGTCTTTGTCATATTCCTATGCATGCTTTCAACAATGAGAACCATGCCTTGGCACCTGGCAGTGGCTCCATAAATATCTGATTGGAGGGAAAGTATTTGGCACTACACAGAAAGATTCATGCCAAACTTGTACTGAGCATCAGTTGAGTGAGTAGTTGAAGGAAGAAATACTGACAGCGCTATTTTTACGCTGTCAAACAAAGCATACTTTACTTCTGGTGCTCTGCTAGCTTCTAGGTGCTAAGGGCACTCTCTGTGGACTATACCTCTAAGACAAACCCAGAGTATAGGTTTCTGGTAGCCAGGATTCTCTGTGCACTGCTTCCCACAGCCACATAGCACCGGCTCAAGGGCCTTTGCCTGCCTATTATGCAAAACAAGTTGTTAAAAGTAAATCCAATTTTGTGCTTTTTGTAATAATGTCCTGAAAAGCACATGACCAAAATACAGAGGTCCCTCAAATCCCAAAGTGGATTTAAGAGATAGCTGAGTTCACTTAAGTAATAAGCTCTGGTGCCTGAACTTAGAATTGCACACCTGTCTGATGCACATCTGTTGGCACAAAAAAACTGATGCTACCTTCTGGAAGCATTGAGGATGCCTGTCTTTAAAGGGAACCCAACCTGTTTGCATAAACTTTTAAAATAGCCCATGTCCCAAAGGAGGAAATTCAGAATGAACAGCTGGCCTGGAGAGGAAGCAGTGTTCCCACCATCTCCTTACAAAGCCTATCAACCAGCCTGATTCCCAAAACTTTGAAAAAAGTTTGTGGAGGGCTAGGCTTCAACCACATGGCAGCATGCAGGCATGTCCTTGCTTGGCCAGGACTGGAGACAGTCTGATTTCAACTTTTTTGTGGACAAATTTGTTTTTAAATCCCTCTTCCACCAATAGAAAACATTCAGTAGACACACAGTTGGCACTTACACTATTCACAAGCTGGACTCTCTGTCCACAGGCCTTAAAATATGATATCCAGGCTCCTGCAAGCTACCCTTCCCCCTTAGCGGGCTAAGGTTTAGCTCCCTCAAGTTCCTGTTCTGCTACTCTGTCCGTCTTTAAGAGAAACTCAGAGTCCCAGCCAGTAACTATGTAGCACCCAGAATCATAAGTCCTGAGCTATATCTAGCATCACCAGGCTTTCAGTGGGGGGGGGGGGGGGTGAGGGGGAACACAGGACTCTGGAACAGTCCTAACACATAAGCTATGTGAACACACTGGTACCTGTGGTACCTGGTTCTCACTGCCTTTCCCTTTGAACATCACAAGAGAAATTCCTTTATCTAATTTGGGCTATTACCCAGTTTCTTTCTACCTCTAGTTTTACACATAGCATTATTCATAGGTGTAAAAGCTACCTCATGCCACTGAAGGCCCTGCTCAGTGCAGAGGAAGCAGAGGAGGTGAGGTTACACAGAGCAGCCCAGCTAGAAAGAGGAGAGGTGGTAGGAGGAGCTAAGGGACCAACATCTGCTGATCTCGGAGCAGGGTCCAAGGTTGTGAATGCTCCCTGAAGAGGTACTCCCTTCCAGGGTAAGAAGCTGCTGGCTGAGCCCCAGGAGGATACAAATCTGTCTCCTAGAAGAAGAGAGGAAAAGCCTCAGCAAAGGGTACCCATACCCTTGCCAGATAACAGCTTTGAAAAGAAATTTGCAGGCTTAAAAAGGCTTCCTTGGGCATCCATACAGGGTGATGCGGGCAAGGAAAGAATGTCTAAATATCCTTTTCCAGAACCTAAACTGGACTGGCTCGCCATAGTCAAGTTACTGACTTAGAGGAAAAGATGCAAAGGAACTGGGCAGCTGGGAGAGAACACAGAGTAAGTACATTGGCTCTACGTGGGTCAGAGAAGCTCAGTCCCAACCATTCACACCCCTTCTGAGGGTCTCCAAGTTCATGGAAACCACGCCCACATTACTGAAGCAGAGCGAGACCTTCTGCTGGTGTAACTGTTGAGAAGTGATTGGTCATGATGGCAGTACCCTCACCATGCATTGGCATATACACTGAAGTAGTTTTAATTAGGTGAGTGTCTGTCATTCCTTGAATAGAGGCCTGGCTTTTGGGGCCTAGAGTTTATGAAGAACCATCAGAAGTACGGATTTTCAAGACTTCTTGCAAACATACATCACTCAGTTCCCTAGAGTCATATCCAGGCTGCTTCTTCTTTTTCTTCTTCTTCTCCTCCTCCTCCTCCTTCTCCTCCTCCTCCCCCTCTTCTTCTTCTTCTTCCTCTACAGTTTCTCTGCAAAGTTGTTTGCTCTGTGTTCATAGAGTCATCCTCGGCTCACAGTGTCTCAGGAAGTCACTCAGTAGAGGGTCACAGATATAAATATGCCTTCCAATTTTTCCAGGGAAATATGTATTTCATGATTTAGGGAAGTCCTGTTGATCAATGTTCAACCAGATGGGACATGAGAAGCTGGATGCCCTGAGCTTTACCATCAGTATTGGACATTATTTTACTCTAGCCTAGGCTCAAAAGGGAGAAACAGGGTCCCAGACCCTTGAGAACCAAGGCAGTGAGGACCTGAGAGAGCACATGGTCCCCACCCAACGGCTGATCTGCCCCTGCTGGGACAAGTTTCTCATCTAAAGTGGAAATTGTATTTGCCCCTCACATAGATTGCTGTCTTCTCTTTGAACAGTTCCTGGAGAACAAAGCAACTCATTTCAGAGCCTAAACTGTGACCAGACAACGAAGGTAAGAAGTGACAGTGACAGCCAACACTGAAGTGACAAGGCGAGTCATCTCTCTGCTGGCGTCATCCTGTGCAGTTATTCGTTCTCACAAGCATCCATTCACGTCCTGCCCTTTCTCACCGTTACCTTCTATGGCATCCTGCCAGCCCACTTTCTCCCCTCTTAAAGAAGAGGAAAGACAGATGCAATACAAATTTTTAAAACAACAACAACAAAAGAAAACCAAATCACAGAAAACTATGGGATTCCTGCTACATTCTCACAGGCAAACCCGGGGGAACACATAAGGAGCTGGCAAGACAGTCATCCAAGTCACATTTCTGCCTCTCCTAGCTGTTTGGTGGTTACTCAAGACAGACTCTGTGGTAGTACTGACCAGCTTGCCTCAGCAGCATATACTTTAGGTCTAAAACAACACCTAGAAGTGAATTCCTAACTCCAGACACTGGATCAATTACATAGTACATGAGTCAGCTCCTGGTACAGGAGACAGAATGGCAGGAAATACAGGTCAGCTATACATAGAAATAATAATCTCAAAAGCACCTGCATTTGTAAAGAGTCAGCTAAGGCTTGGAAACATCTGTCTAAATGTTCTCTAATTTGTCATTTGACATGTGTTACAAGGCAATTATTTGGAAACACACAGCATCTTCATGCTTGTGATCGAGGTTTAAATAATTATTTTCCAATTAGAGAACCCCCCAATGAAATAAGAGTCATCTTTTCCTTACTAATCTTATTTTAGTGAGCCAGAATAAACATGTGAACCCATTACCATGGAGACAAAAGTCACCAGAAGGACTCAGCCTCTCATTAAAAAATTGACACACCATCAGGGGAAAATAGATGGATGTTGAAGTTATTTCAGGGAAAATCATGTCCCAAATGTTGAGGTTAAATCAGCCACCTCTTTCCCCCCAGAGAAAAGGTCTCCAATGAAAATGGTTTGAATAAACGCCACAGATATTTATAACAACAGTCTGGTTAGGGGGACTTATTTGCTATTTGTCAAGCAAATGTCCCCAAGGATTAAAGGAGCCCAAAGAAAATATTTTTAAAATAATAAATGCATGTTTTCTGGGGCGGGAAGGAGCTATATTTGTAGTCAGAGACACGATTGCTGGACTAGGTTCTCAGAGCCTAGGTCGCTGTGACTGAATAATTCTGTGTGCTTTTGGGAGAGATCAGAAACACAGATTCTAGCTGGCCTGGCCAGAAGAGAGCCGATGTTTCTTAAGTTGATACCCCAAATAGTAAATTTTTTTAAAAGAGAGAGAAAGAAGCCAGAGCTGAGGTTCAGGTCTACAGGCTCTGACTCTTCTCTTCGAAGGCATTCATTTGGATTTTGGAAAGAAAAAGTAGAGGAAGACATTTGATTTCTCAAGTATACCACTGAGAAATGTCATCCTCGTTTTTAAATACTGCAGAAAATGAAGAAATTCTGTTTGGATTTTCCTCCTAAGGGTACCTGGGAAAAGGTTGTCATTGCCATCACAACTAACCAGCTGCCTTCCTTGAGCCTCCAGGACTTTCCCTGAGAGGGACCTGAGTGTACAATGGTGTCCATGGCTGTGCAGAGGGGGAAAAAAATGTTTCTAAGGACCCAAGAAGCTCCAAGGATAAGGAGACAGGTTCTCCCTCCCACTTATTTCAACTTAGAAGTTGGCTGCCATGCATCCCAAGACCTGTCTTTATTTTAAATATTTCTATTTTTGTTTGGGTATAGATATTTGGGGGATACTTATTTTGGCTTAAAACATTTTATTTTAAATGATCACTCACTTTAAACTGTGTTAAAGCTTTGTTTCTCTTCATTTGTGCATTTTTTTGGATCCTGAAATGTATGTGGAGTAAGTGTGGCATTGAACTCCACCCACATGCCCTGGGGGTAGAGGATTCTGTCAGGGTCATTGAGATAAAGACAGTAGAAATCTGCTCCAGAAGAACTGATGCCTGACAGCCAGGGACCCATGGGTCCCATCTGAGTGGCAGCCTCTGCTCAAAGCACTTCCTCTTGCTCAACAAATAGATCCAAATCAAATCTACCAACTGAAACCTAAACCCAAAACTGACAGGCAAGATTGGCCTGCTGGCTTTGGCAGTGCTGGCCCAGCCTTTGTGTGCCCTTTTAGCTAGCCAAACCTCATACCTCCATTTGCTCCGAGTTAACTGGAAATGACAATGCCGGCTTTCTCTTGGGTTTGCTGTAGACTCGGTGGAGTGATTAGACCAGGAAAAGAAAAGCCTGGGGCATGTGCCCAAAGCCTGGCTCTTCAGTTTGCTTCTGGGGACCTCAGTTTCTTCTTGCATGAAATGGGGATTCTTTTAGGGGTATTAGGAACATTGAGTACCCAGAAAAGGTAGCTATCATCATCACAACTACAACTGTTAGCCTCATACTTATAATTCTCCGCTGGCTAGTTTTATGACAATTTGACATAAGCCTGAGTTGCCTGAGAGGAGGGAAATTCAACTGAGAAAATGCTCCATAAGATCAGGCGGTAGGCAAGCATATGGGGCATTTTCTTAAGTAGTAATTGATGTGTAAGAGCCCAGCCCACTCTGGGTGTAATCACCCCTTGCATGATAGTCCCGGATTGTCTAAGAGAGCCTTAAGCAAGTCAGTAAACATAGTTCCTCCATGGCCTCTGCTTCAGTTCCTGCCTCCAGGCTCCTGCCTTGACTTACCTGGATGAAATCAACACTTTCCTCCCCAAATTTCAGCAGCAGGAACCCTAAGGGACAGAGACAACTCCTCTTCCTCCTCCTCTTCCTCTTCCTCCACTAGCTGATGTTGCTTCTACTTCTGCTTGTCTAAAAAAGAGTAACTACCACAGTTACAATGGGACAGCATCTTCCTCCTCTGCCTGAAGGATCCTTAGACTGTTATAACATTCAAAATAATTTACCATATGCGATCCTCTTTTACAGTGTTTGAAGCTATTTTAAAATCTTTATTTTCTGTGTCTGATGCCAAAAAAACCTGTCGAGTGGATGGCTTCCTTTTCCTGCTGTGTTGGGCTGCAGACAGAGCCCGAGACAACCAAGGCTTATTACGTTCACTTGTTTATAAAAGAGTGGCTTAAAATAATCCTTAAAGCTAGGGGAATGTTAATATTTAGATCTATCTAAGGGAAAATAATAACAGTCTGTGATTTCCTCTCCTCACTTCCAGGGCAGTTTTAAGGGAGGATTTTATTTTGTAACATAAATTGCTTTCTGCACAACCCCAAAGGTGTGAGTGATTAATAGTGAGCTATAGAGAGATGCCTACGGTGAGCAGCTTGGGCAGAGACAAATATAAACATGTATTATGTTTGTGAAACAGAGCTTAGGATAAATAGTCCATCTTGGCAGATGTCACCGTCTGGCCAAAACATAAAGAGGAAGAAGTCTTGAGGACAGAGTTTGTCAAAGAAAACAAGAAACAGATCCGAGGCCCATGTACAATCATGCAGGTTTATTGTCCATCACCATGGATCCTGGGTAGTTATTTCTTGCACTGACACTTGTATGTCATTGTGATTCCGATTTAACTGTAAGCACCATAACCAACTACAGGATATCTACAATGCACATAATTAAGTGCTTTTCCTATAGCAAGTCATAAGCATTTTAAGACTGTAATGTAGCACCCTGTATGGTCTATTAACACTTCCAGTAGAGGTGATGGCGTTTGATGGCTACTGCTCCAGGCATTTGCTCCCAGAGTAGGCTTTCAGATACTTTGCTGAGCTAAGGTGGGAATTCCTTACACAAAGGCCCAGGATGGAGGCATGCTTGGACCAAATTTAATTTAGTATTTGTTTTATGTCACCATCCTTCCAGTCATTATACTCATTCCTTTCTTCCAGTTCAGTTAATATCCTATCCCCTCCCCTGGCAAAATACCCAGCATGCCCTTGATGTCTACAGTGCTAATTCTAGACTGAGGGAGTACTAGTTTCAGAGACCTGGCATGGCATCAAGTGGAAAGAGGCCTATGGTGGGTTCCATAAGCAAATGGTGAATTTTAAGATGTTTGACTCTTGATTTGCATGTTTCTCTGTGTATAAATGCCCTTCACTAGACTCTTACGGCTCCTCTCCATCCTCCAAATGAACGCCATCAATGCTGTAAACCCACTGACATGTCACCTTGTCTGGAGCATCTCCTCTCATCCTCCCAGTGTGTGTGAGTCCTGCCTACAGAATATCCTAACCCCTCAGCCTAACAGTTACTATGAATCTCCTGTTTCTTGCTCCGCCCCCGCCTTGATGAATTTCAAATTCCCTTGACTTCCTTTCTGCATCTCAGCATTCACTGGGTTGTCCTAACACATACAGGGCACACACTGAAAAATTTACACGGGTCTTCTATATATTTGAAACATAATCCCTTGTTTCTTCTCAAGCCATACATCTGAGTTCATGCCAATAAGCATCTCCGACAACTACAAAAGAACCCCAAGTCATTCACCATGCCTGAGACTTTTTCTTCTGACAGCTATATAACTAATTGTCTTTTGTATCTAAAATAGTGACCTTTCAAATTATATAGTTTAAATTTTATACAACTTAAATTTGAAATTTTTAAATGACATGAAATTTGTTTGACATCCCCCTTAATCGAAGAGAGAAAGAGAGAGAATGCCATATTGTTCTTTACTCCTTAACACTTTATGCCATAGAGCCTGGGCCATCAAATATTTTCTGGAAACATTCAAAATGTTATATTCTTAATGAAAGTATAATTGCACCCAAAGTCCCAGTTCTTACCTCAGGTGTAAGCAGCAAGCAACTCTGATTTTCTTGTTTCCCTACCCTCCTCTTCTGCAGGCACCTCCAAGGAGAAACAGCCAGACTCCTGTGGAGTGGCTCTAGACCTCTGCTCGCCCCCACCTGCACCCCCCTTCTCACCAACATTCAGAAGGAATTTGTTGATGTTGCCAGCATCTTGCAGATACTTTCAACTCAGCAAAGGGACAGAGTTATTTTATTTCATAATCTGAGGAGGGAAAATAAAACATGATATTTTCCTTTTAAAACAGCACCTTTTCCAGCTAAGAGGGAAAAATTGATAATGACCCCTACCCAATGTTAATCATGTACAATTTAAAAACATCCTTCCTCCACATTTTAAAACCTTCTCAGACACATGTATACACATATACACATGAGCACATGCACTCACATGTAAATATACTCATCTAAGTACACACAGGCACACAGAGAGATACAGATAAAGCCCCACACACTCCTGTTCTCTCCCATATTTCTTCCCCCGCTGAACTTTACATGACAGTGTGACCTGGCACTCTGGCATGGCTTTCCATGGCTAGAACCCAGTCCTTAAGTATCCTGGTATCCACCATTCCTGTTCTTTTCCCAAGGTTTTGACATACAACCCAGGTGTTTTTCCAGGGAGCTTCTACTGATTATAGGGTAACCAAGAAGAGCTGTCCCTGTCGTTTGTATCAGCCCAACATAACTTGTACCAAGCCTTATGTTCAGTCTTCTCTATAATCAGCCATCCAAGGGGGAAGGTTGAGGAGAAGGAGTGGGTTCAGGAGTCAAGTAGTGTTGGTTTGAAGTCCTAATTTCTGAGTTAAATGCACCTTGTTCTATTTTTGCTGAAATGAGGACACTAAGCAACCCTACCCCACCAAGTTCTCAGCTGCTGTGAACATTAAACATGATATCCATGGGAAGCCCATGGCCTGCGAGGTCTTAAAAGCTGTGTACTGCTCTCTCAAGGGCAGGGCCTTATCCTCCTCTGCTTCTGGTGATTCTGCTGCCATGTTGCTGGATGTGAGTGGCAGAACTTCCCAGAGGTCCAGCATCAACAACAAGCTGGAAATGTAATCTTAGTTGGCAAGGAAATGAGACAGATCTTTAACCACTCAAGGTCAATGTGTTGCTAGAGCAGAAGCCAAAAGTGAGCTAGAATGAAATAGCAGACAGGTCATGACACAGATCATTTCAGTATGTGCACGCCTATTTTATTAAACGTGTGAAAAAAAAATGTCTAACACCTTACTCATGATTGCCTTGAGTCTCAAAGTGACATGCAGTAAAAAGATGCTTTCTTCGGCCTTTTTAATGGACCAAGGCCTTCCTACAATGCATGGAATCAAAAGGCAGGGGCTTGCACTAGGTCACAGGTAACTCTAGACCTTTGGCATTGTATAACATTGTCATCCACAAAGTTCATGGCCCAAGACCATGTGATCAGGTTAACAAAAACAAATCTTTTTATGTTCTTAGTTTGTAATTTCCCATTGGGCTACCTTGGGAGTTCTCCTTGGCAACATGTGACCTACATGTGAAGGCTGTACATGCCCAGTGGGCAATCCAATTTTAAAAAATGCATTTATTTCTATTTTATTATTTCATTAGTATCTTTGTACATAGAGAAAGAACCACTCTGCTAAGCTATGAGGATTGATCTTCCATTTTTCTCTTCGTCTCAGACACCTGAGTCTTACTAGCTACACAATGGGTGTGACAATAAGTAAACATTTCCAATCTGCACAATTCCTTTCATTAAGTATCGCTAAATTTTAAAGGGCACCAGGCACATACAGCAGTGGTTTTGGTGAAAAACACAGTATTTCTCTTCTACTTATGGAATGAGCCAGCCAGCATATGGAAAGACACAGATATGCTTGGCTTGACGCACATCTGGTCCAAAACCCGCAATCAGTTCACTGCTGCATCTGAAACACTCTCAGCAACTGTCACAGATACACTCTCACACATTGCTAACAAGATACTTTCTTGGAAACAAAATAGACAGGTATATCTGTCAGTTCAATTTCTGCAAAGGAAACAGAAATGTGTTTGGCTCAGAGGTCTGTACTGTCTCTGGAACAGTGTAACTATCACATGAGAAGGTTGCTAATCCCGATGCCAGAAGCTCTGTGATTGCTTCCAAATAGTAGAACCACTAGGCAGAAGAGCCCAAAGGTGAGTGTGTGCATGTGCGTGTGCATGTGTGTGTGAGTGTGGGTGTGGGGGGGTGTGGGTGTGTGTGTTCCCTCCCCTCTTCCCCAACACAGCCATCAAAACACTTGCTAGAAAGACATCTAGCAAATACCAGAATCTTGTTAAAAGTCATCTATCCCCAAGCACTAAAATACTGGAGTTCTATGAAATGAAATCTTTTAATTTTACAATTCTTTAAGTAGGACTTTATTAAGTTTTTTTAAAAAATTAAAATGCAATTGAAATCACTGAACATTTTATTCTATTTCTTATTGGGATCTGTAATGAGATTAACAAGATATCCAAGTGGCATCAAGTCTCAAACCAGAAGGTCTCCACTGACCCAAGTGAAGCCATTGACTGACTCATGAGTACTTGGTTTGCCTTTTAGCATTTTCTCCTCTGCAAACCAGGACTTCTTTAAGGGCTATGGCACAGTATACAGAGCTTTTAAGGGACTCGTCCTCTCTCTCCCTTTCCTGCTCCAGCTGTCTTGACAGTCACAGAGACTTATACCTTTCTGATAACCCACTCTGTTAAGGAACTTCTATCTAGGGACCCTTTGGGAAGGGGATGAAAAGGTACAGAGTCTAGGATGTAGACCTTGAGAGTCAGGCGAGAAGCAAACCACAGACTTGTAAAGCAATAGGCAAATTTGAAGATTTTTTTTAAAAAACGGATATAAGACAAACCTATATGCCCCCTCCAGACTTCCGATTGGCAGCCAGAGGCTCCCCTGGCTGTGCTGTCTCTCTCTTATTGGCCTCCAACATCTCAATGATCATGCCAATCACCAGGTCCAGCAACAGACTCCAAGCTTACCCATCAGAAGGTGCTAGTGTGCATGCCTATGCACATTTACCCAGAACAGGGCATCAAGGCTCCATCAGGCTAGCTGGCTGTGTCTCCCACCCCCACCACCACCGCCACCACTCAGACTTCTTTCAAGGAATTATTAGGGCTGGTAAGAAACAAACAAGAGCAAAGATTACTGGAACTTTACCATGGTTCACAAACGGGATATACACAATCAATCCTTAGGCAGACTTCTGACTCATACTGGGTGAATTTGCCTTGACTTTTGCTTCAGATCAATGAGACCTTTCAACAAACCACTACCTCTCCTCCTGTGAAGGAAGCAATATAGTTGCTGGCATGCGATGAAGCATCCTATACACCCACAACCCTTGTGGTGGAATTATATTGTTGCATTGTAAATAATTGTCCTGCTTACTGGTTTAATAAAAATGCTGACTGGTCAAAGGCAGACAGGAAGTGTGGGTGGGGCTACCAGACTAAGAAAACTCTGGGAACAGGAAGAACAGGGCAGAGATGTCACAGAGAAGCCAGCAGATGCAAAGGACACCTATGCTGCTCTGAGAAAGGTACCAAGTTTCATGGCTGAAAAGGATAAGAACCATGGGTTGGTTTAATGGTAAAGAGCTAGCAAATTATATGCCTGAGCCCCAAGTCAATCCGCATACAATTAATATAAGCATCTGTGTGTGTTTCCGTGGGACTTCAGAACTGTGGGCCATGGGACTAAACCGGAAAGTCTGAGGCAGGAGGCTAGGCTGGAAAGTCCGGGCCAGAAACCTCATACAACACACCCCAACACCCCAGTCTCTTGAATATTATTTTTAAAAAAATACATTCTGGAAACATTGTTAAGAATCTTCCTATGTTGGTGAACAAAGGAAAAGGAAGAGATGGACTGGGACCCACAAGAGGAACAGACTCCATGTGCATTCATTTGAGACAAATGAAGAGAATTGCATTGATGAAAAAATATATGGCTAGTACTTGATGCCCATGATCAAGAAGAGAATTAAAGTGAAAAGCAGAGAACTTTGGAGCCGCTGGGGGAGCTCAGTCTCCAGAGAGCAAGCTGGGTCTGCTGGACCCACAACCACAAACACATCATGTTCAGCCTGCTGGAGCCAGGCCCATAAACCACCAGCACAGGTGTGTTTGGAAGAGGGCATCTACCAGCAGCTGAAATAACTCAAAACAAGGTGGGAAATGGCTTCCTTGGGCCAATACGAGGGGCAAATTGGCAAGGCGTAGATTGTTCCACACTGTACTCTCTCCAGCTCTTTGAGAATTCTACATCTCTCCCAAGGTGCCCTGGAAAAGACACAGTGGAACGGTTGAGCCTTTTAAGTTTTTATATGGTTTCTAAAGGCATCTTAATTTTTAACAAAAAGTCCTTAATGATGTTCTGAATAAAAGACCAGGGTACTTAAGAGATCTGTTTTATAATGCCAAAGTCTTTGTGCAAAGTATGAAGATATATTTTTAAAGACACAGTCTGGCAAGTACCGACAGCCTTTGACACACGCCATGTTCTCCTCCCGCTTCTTGCGTTGGTCAGAACTGTGGCTGAAGACAAGCTCATCCGCTCTCTGCACTGCCTTCGCTGCATTTAAAACTGAAGAGTTTAAAGCGCGGTGTAACGCAATGGTCATTTCCCACTGAAACTTGAACATCCAGCCCATATCATGTTGCTCTCTGACACCTTCTGTGAGGCCTAAGCATAGGAAGGGACATGTGTCTCAAGCACATTTCTGGGGATAAAAGCTGTGTGGGAGTTGGCATTCACAACTAATAAGACAGCTCCTCTTAAGTGCAGACTAAAATTTTTCAAACTCTCTTGTTACTCACTTAATGCTTTACAGTTTATAAAGTGCCTTCTTCAAGATTTGGAGACGTGTGATTCTCCAGGACTCTGGCTTAGTGCCAGGGCAGAGTCATCACAGACACTGGACCACCTCTAGGGTCATCTGGTAGAGTTGTTGTGACTTAAACTGAAGGTATATTCATAGGCCTCCCACAAGGATGGATTAGCTGTGTATTTAAACAACAAACCCAAACCATTTCCAGAACCAGAGTTCTGGAACCACAGGATCAGGAATGAAGAGTTGAAAGCCATATCGCAAAAAGGCAAATCTTATGAAAAGGAAAAAATTGTATTTTATGTGTCTGAAGCATTGGAGAGATTTCTAGGACACTTGGTAGGACAGATGTGTCATTCAGAAAATAAACAATCAATTGAGTTTTATTACCTTTGTCCAATAAGGAAAAGTCAGTTCCTCCATTCAGAAATAACACAATAGTGGGCTGGGGCTGCAGCTCATCTATTTGTATTTGCAGGCCTTGGACACGCCCTGCATTTAATCTCCAGCACCACATTGTACAGTGGGTCATACTTGGAATCCCAGCACTCCAGTGATAGAGGTGAGAGTTTCAGAAGTTCAAGGTCATCCCCGACTATATGGTAAGCCTAGGCACATGAGGCCCTGCCAGAAGGAAGGGGCAGCCGGACTCCCCTATGCTGAGCATCCCATCTGTGAACGCAGTTTCTTTTAACTTCTTGAACTGGTATAATACGTTTTGAAATTTCTGAACTCTAATTTTATTTTTCTTTAAAGTCCTAAAAAGTTAACAATACTCTACAAGCACAGACAGCATAGAACAATTCAAGCTAGAAAACGAGACAAGAAAGTGGAAGCATCCTCATTTATTCCCACGTATGCAACTTGACTCAGTTTCTAAGCAGACATGTCGGTCTATAACTTAGCCCTTTCACATCATGTATGGAGGGGAAAATTACAGTACCTGCCGTGGTTGTTGTGAGGATTAGAAGAGTCCCTGTGTGTTACTTGGCACAGTGGCCAATATAACAAATGATAAATAAGTGTTAGCTGCTCGTCCAATGGGCACCTTGGTTTCTATAAATCATAAAAAGCGATCCTCGCACACATGAGTGCAGGCAGTTTCCAGTCTATGAAACTTGACACTCTTCGCCTTCTCTTGGCAGGAAACTTGACTAGTGAAAGTTACTGATCCAGGTAGCAAGGTCCATAGAGCTCCATGCCTGTTTCCACTCACTCAAACTTCCAGAGGGTAATTGCTTCAGGCTGAAATTGGCCATGCTTGGTCTCCACCCAACCGAAACACACGCTCTTTGGAAGATGGAAGCAGATTCCATACTTCTGCCTAGAGTTGAGAAAGAAATCATCTATTTTCTTCTCTCCTAGAGCTATATATTTTAGCTGAACTCATTTTGAAAAGATCACTAAATGCTATCCATTTAAGCTTTTGAACCCAGCAAAAGTGGGGCCATCTGCTTTGCCAGTAAGTCAGCCCCTTGTTTTGAAGCATCTGTTTTCTGTTTTGTTTTTAGGGTATTTTCTTTATAACCTGAAAAGTGGCCCTAAGTTAAAAATTTGTTTCTCAGGTCCCAGTTTTTCCAGCTAAAATCCTTTAGATTTTAATACATTCTCCTCTGGTTTTGCTCTCATTTAATTTTCTAGCATATGTGCAGGTTCAGATAATGATAATTTTTTTGAGAGTGTTTTAACACATTAAATGCCACATCTGGTCTCCATACCCACTGGACCTACATAGCTCTGGTACCTGTCTTCACGATGCCAAGCCATTCAATCCAGAGTCTGGGAGTATCACATATGATTTACAATGACCAAGATAGGCAGAACTTTATCAGCCAACTCCAGCACAGTACTCACCATAATGATGAGCAAATAAGCAAATGAATAAATGTGCAAGGCTCAGAACAAACCTGCACATGTCTACCACATATATGACTTCTCAGAATCCTTTTAAGAATGCTTATGACATTGACTTTCCCCAAATGAGACTGTCTTCTCTCTTTTTCCTTATTGCCACCACTGACTGTTACAGGGGCAGTAATTGAAGATTATCAAATTCGTCACTCAGAGCTAAGGTAGTTTAGACTGTGTGGCAAAGTTCAGTGGGCTGGAAGAAAAGTGGATCCATACTGACTTCATGAACCACGTCCTCTACCTTGTTCCATAAACAGAAGAATTGCTGATTCTTATCTCCATTAGGAACACTCGTCTAGAAGGAAAGGATGGAGGGGGCGGCACTAATCCAAGAAGATGGCACTCACGTGCCTTGCCTCCTTTGGTTCCGCATAAGAGCAGCCAC
Organism: Phyllotis vaccarum; assembly: GCA_033318265.1. NCBI lineage: Eukaryota > Metazoa > Chordata > Mammalia > Rodentia > Cricetidae > Phyllotis > Phyllotis vaccarum. The sequence goes on from JARWLC010000005.1 coordinate 59,632,770, forward strand.
ATGGGGTTTGGCAATCTCACAAGGGCACAGAAATGATGATACAGAAAATCTATATTCCATTTAAATTCTAATGCAAAATCATAAGCTCTAGTCAGGCCCTATGCCTCTAAAAAGACAAGCCATCTGCTTTTCCTGGATTCCCAGAGATGCCGTGCAATGGGAAGGGCAAAGGTTGTAAAGGGGCAGTGCAGGGAAACCAACGACTATTTGGGCAACAAAAAGAAGCGGGCATAGAGAAGGAAGAGGGAACAGGAAAGGAACAAAGAACAGACTAAGTCTCCTTGGTACCCATCTTACTATGATAACAGCCAAGCAAGCCTGCAGCCACCGAGATTCATATGCCTTTAGTCTTCCATCCGTGTTGCATCCTCTTAGCCATCCCTAGTTGACCCTTCCACGGTTTCTTTTACAACAACGAGGGAATCCATCGAGCAACCATCTGATCTATAGGCGTGGTTTATTGTCCAGCGGTTGCTGCCCACTGGATTAGTTGCTCCAGCTGTCACTGAAAATTACAAGAAAGTGGCTTCAACCACAGGCATACCTTTCCCCACAGGTCTAGAGGCTGGGGAGTCTGTGATACCATTCAGTTCTAGTCTACAGAGTTGGAGACGGCCATTTTCTCACTAAGTCTTCAAGTTGCCTTTCCTTGGCACATGGTGTAAAGGGTGATAGGCACTACTCTTATGCTCTTACAAGGCCTCAAAACCCTGCTATAAGGGCCCTGCACTCATGCCCTAATTCAGCCTAACCACTTTCCAAAGGTTCCTTCTCCAGGTATCATCTCATGGGGTTCGAGCTCTGACATATGAAGTTAGAGAGTTACATAAACTTAAAACAGTCCTTAACACTATTTTCAAGTCCAGAGTCTCCTGGAGAGGATAACATTCTCTATCAGTCTTCCCAGGTTGTCATTTGGTACAAACTGCAAGTATATGAATATGTCTCCCCCTCTTAGGAACAGCATGATTCCGCCATGTTACCATAGCTGTCAGACTTCCTTGTGTCTTGCATTCACGCCGCTCACTAGTTTGGGCTTGGACATTTTTAGATTTTTAGACAAGAACCACAAGGGAGGGTCTAACACTCGGGTGAATGATAAAGGTTTGGATATCATTATGCTGAAATCATGTTTCTCCATGCCCTCATGAATGGGTTCCTTTAATTATAGTATCCATCTGGATGTGGGGACAAGCAGAGCAGAGAATCCTATATAGTTTCACATTATTAATATTCATGAGGTCTTCCCTTAGCTCTCTGGGTTTGCAGGTGTAGTAAGTCAGATCCCTGGAGCACATCTCTGTAAACCAGAACACCATATGCTTTGATTAGGCCTCATGCTCTTGGGATCCCTGAATGTTCATCTTAAACAAATGATGTAGGAAAAATACAATAAGACCAGTTGATACCACTCATTTCTGACCGGATTTGGCAGAAACCACTTGAAATATTAGTGACCAGCTGAAGAAAAGAAGTGACTATAAACTGACTATGTGAAACACATAATCTACAGTATTTGCACAAATTAATAAGCTTCAATTTATAAATGCAGCAAGGTGTTGATCACTTTTCTCTTTGTTTCCACGTAATACTTGGCAGGAACCACATAAGGAGGAAGAGTTCTAGAGAGTTTAGTCCAGGGCCACTTTCCCTATCCACTTGTGAAACACACCATGATGTGGGAACACATGAAGAAAGAGAGCTTTTCTCAGTCAGAAAACAAAAAGAGGAGATTGGAAGAGCCAGGGCAGATATGACCTGAGAACATCATGCAATGGCCTCCTTCCTCCAGCAGAGCCAACTCCTAACCTCTTCCATTCACTTCATACCATAAGTCCATCATTCACACCAGGAGGCCATTCATGAGGTCATGGGCAGAAGCACTCACAAGCTTCTCGTTTTTGAAAATATCCTCATAGGCATACACAGAGATGCTTAATTAATCTAATAACGTTGACAATTAAAAGTAAAAATCACAGATATGTTGAAAAGACCCACCATTCACACTCACCTTAGGCATCTTAGAAAACAGGCTCCTCCAGGACTCAAGACACTTGCCACATCCTCATACCCATAGTAGCCAGTTTTCTAGGTTGCCAATGACCCACACAGCAAGCTGATTAACAATGCTAGCTATATCAGTAAACTCTGAGTCTGGTTGATGAATAAGGCGGACACAAAATTGAGAATTATTTCTGATTAGTTCATATTTGCACATGTATGCACTTACACATGTAGGTACACCACATGTATATAACACATACACACTCACACACACACACACACAAGCATGTGTGTATGCACACTAGAAAAACGAAAAAGAAGGTAGGCCTCCTCAGGCTGACTGTATTTCCAGAAATAAACTGAATCTGAACTACAGAAGGATTTCTGGCAGTTAGATGAAAGCTAGCATTCCTCGGGAACTCATGAAATGGGATTTCTGTCCACAAAGGGAATTATTTCCCCTACCTCTGGCAGAAGGAACATATGGCTTTCCAATTGACATATACCTGTGGCACCTTACAGATATCAGTGCCCACATTGGCTTCCAGGGTCCCTCAGGTCACAACTGCCTGTTACACATTTCAAAGTCCACATTAGTACCCTAGCCCTTTTTACCCTCTGCACTAAACTCTCTCAGGGGGCTTCCTTCCCCATGGCTACTTATGCTTTTTATAATCTGCTGGCTGCTCTCACTATTCTCTCTCTCTCTCTCTCTCTCTCTCTCTCTCTCTCTCTCTCTCTCTCTCTCTGTGTGTGTGTGTGTGTGTGTGTGTGTGTGTGTGTGTGTGTGTGTGTGTGTTGCACAAAGTCTAGTTAGTATATAATGGAAGCCCAGAGCCAGATATTGCGGAAAAGCTGGAATACCAGAGAAAGGAAACAGACCACAGTGAATTCTCACCCAGCCAACTTCCCGGGCCAAACAGGGTAAATGCTGTTTTGAAGAGTGCTCAGCCTGTCTGGTCAATTCCACAATGCCTGAATGCCTGCCTAGACTCCTTAAATATCTTACCCACCCAGTTGTTTCACTTCCTGGTTGGACTCTGCATCTAGAGTCAGGAGTTTGAGCTATTATTGTTTGGTTGTTTGTCCTTTAACTCAAAGAAATCCAGAAAGATCTCTGTGTCATCCATCTCTCCCCCCCACCCCCAAGTGATGGGATTAAGGGTGTGGGTCACCACTCTCTGACCTTCATGGCTTGATTGTGGATGAGTCTGTCCTCTGATATTCCAGGCTGACTTTAATAATACACAATGTGTAAGCATATGTGTGTGGTGTGTGTGTACACACTCACAAGAGATAGAGAGATGGGGGGGCTGGCCATGTTCACTCTTCCCTTTGCTCTCTGCTCTGGATTCTTCCAGATGCCTCTGGATATTTTCTCTCATTCATAATAAAAACTAAATTCTGCCTCCTCTTTCTCCATCCTGCTATGTAACTTCCTGGTTCAACTTCCCTAGTGCTAGGATTGAATGTGTGAGACACCACTTCCTGGCTCTCTTTGGGCTTGAACTTTCAAGTGCTAAAATTAAAGGCCTGGGTAACTACTCTCTGACCTTCATGACTTGGCTCTGTGGGTGGTTCTGTCCTCTGATATTTTAGGCCAATTTTTATTAAATATACACTATATCACACCACACACACACACACACACACACACAATGCTTTTAATAAAATAAAATTTGTAAAACTTCTAGACCCTGCCTAGGCCATTCCCAACCTCCAGGCTACCTTTAGTCTTGACCACATTTGCACTTCCTGTGTACAAGTCCATGCTGAAACTGCTGGAGCCTAGACTACCTACAACATATCTACAATGCAGACCGAGCCTTCATCACAGATTTGTGCACCAGCCTACTCTCGTTAATAACTAGAACTTTGTCCTTGCACATCATCTATAATAGTTAGGCCTATCATTGATCATAGCACCTGCATGTTAGTATAGCCTGGTGAGTGCCCCCAATACCCTACCCACCCATGCAATCCTCATACTTCAAGGCATAAAATAGTAACAGTTTGCACACCAGCCCTAGAAGATTCTGCCATTTTTCTCATTCACATACTTTCTGGCTCAGGAGTAAATTGTAATCACCCCTATTCCTCCAATCCAAAATCAACATTGATTCTGCTGGATTTCTACCATCTCCTCTTGCCTACTTTGAAACGAATCCAGGATAGGTAACAATAAAAACAAGACCAAACTTCCATTCAACAGAAGCCACCTAGAATCTCACATCAGACACACAACTAAAAAAAGACATCTATATGACTAGGTCTCATTGCAAACACAAACAGTATGAAACTTCAAAAGAGTTTGCCCCTCCTCAAATCCATTGAAGTATTCTCCAAATGAGAATTTCCTAGGTGATCTCCAAGACACAGAAATTTAAGAAACAATCACATATTTCAAAGAGTTTAAAGAAGACAAGAACAAACAGCTCAGTGAGCTTAAAAAGGGCAGTGGTGATGTCTGAATGAGGCCCAAGAAAATATAAGTCTATGACTAAAGGAAACGACAAAAACAACTTAGAATTTGAAGCTGAGTTAGCAAAGAGATAGAACTGCTAAGAGACCCAAGGTAACAGTGGAGTTTGAAAACTCAATAACCCAACTAGAAAACTCAGGGAAGATTAGAAGTAAAATGGGGCAAAAGATAAAATGACGGGACTTGAAGATATTGTAGGAAATTGGATCACACAAGCAAAGAACATGGAAACAACGTGAAAATGCATAAAAGGAACATGCGGGGATTGTAGAACAGCATGAAATGACCAAATCTGTGAATAGTAGGAGAACATCAGGTCACTGACATCAGCCAGATCTTCAAAGCTTCCCTGGATTAAGGAAAGACATAGCTATAGAGATGCAAGAAGTGCACAGAACACCAAATAGACAAGACCAGGAAAGAAAATTCCCATGTTTATCATAGTTAATACACTGTTTCTACAGAATGGAGGGAAAATTGTGAAAACTAGAAGAAAAATCCACAAGTCACATATAAAGAGAAATCCATCAGAATAGCAGCTGGTCTCTCAAGGAAAACCTTCAAGCTAGAAGAGCCTGGAACATGTACTTCGATATCCAGGACTTCACAGATGTCGCCCTAGACCGTTTTACCCAGAAAATCTATCTGCCATAGCTTAAGCAGAAAGAAAAAAAGGAGAAACAAAGGCATACTATGACATAAAAAGGCCAAAAGAATTCATGTCCAGTAAACCAACCCTACAGAAGACCCTAGAATCAATTACTTCAGACTAAAGAGAGAAATAAGCATAACCAAAAGACTAAAAATAAATGAAGCTACTATTACTGAAATACAAAATAGGGACTAAAAGCACAAACAGAAAAATTACAACAATCAACACATCACTTCAATAGTAACATTAAATATTAATAGCCTCACTCCCCAATAAAAAGATAAGTTAGTTGATTAGATTAAGAAATAAGAAACAATAGTCATCTTTCTGTTAAAAAAAAAAAACTTACCCTTAAGGATAGGAATTATGAAAAGGAATTCCAAGGGAATGGGGGCAAGAAGCAAACAGGTGTCACTATCCTAATTTTGGCAAAATAGATTCCAAATTAAAATCAATCAGAAGAGATAAAGAAGGGCAATTCATCGTAATCAAGAAAACAATTAACCAAGAAGGCATTATAATTCCAAAAACTCTGGCACACCAAATTCCATAATGTGTATGCCTTAGTTAGAGCGTTTACTGCTACGAGAAAACAGTCTAACCATAAGCATCTTGAATTGTGGTATTTTGCTTGCACTGACATGTCACAGGTTCACCATTGAAGAAGTTCAGGATAATAAATCACAGCAGGCACCTGGAGGCAGGTACTGAAGTAGCAACAGTGGAGGAACACGCTTTCACCTCATGGCTTGCTCAGCCAGCCTTCTTTTATAACACTGAGTCATCTGCCTAGAGGTGGCATCTCCCCCATACACACCAGGTGGGTCCATACTCATCCATCACGAATCAAGAACATGCAGTGCAGAGGTACCAAAGACCAATCATGAGATATTTTCTCAAGTAAGATTGCCTTTTCTCAGCTATGGCTAGGTTTGTGTGAAGCTGAGAAAATACAAGCAGCACCGTGTACCACATACAGCCAAGCTTTAAGACACACATTAACTCTAACTCAGTTATAGTTGATGCTCTAAATAATTCACTTCCAAACAGATAAACCATGTGGACAAAATATAATTAGAGAAACGTCCGAATTAAATTATATCAGACACCAAATAGACTAGTAGGGATCTACAGAACCTCCCAGTCAAACACAGAAAGAATATACATTCTACTCAGCAGTCTAGAAGCTCCTCTAAAACCAACCACATACCAGGACACAAAGCAAACCGTAAAGTTTTTAGAAAAAGTTGAAATGACTCCATGGATCTTATCTGACCACAATGCTATAAAACGTAAACAAATAGTAAACATATCTCTGGCAGTTATACAAACTCATAAAAATAAACACTATTGAGTGATGTAAGGGTCGAAATCAAGGAAGAAATAAAAAGCTTCCTAGAATTAAATTAAAATGGAAATAATACATCAAACCTCTGAGCCAGATTGAAACAGTCATATTGGGGATATTTATAGCTCTAAACAATTGCATTCAAAATTAAGACAAGAACAAATAAATAAACTATAAATTCAGCTCAGGAATTTGAAAATGTAAGAACAAACCAAAGCCCAAATCAGTAGATGATAATAAAAAATCTCGGAGCAGAATTTAGTGAAATAGAAACAAGAAAACAATAGAAAGAATCAGCAAGTCTAAATGCTGTTTCTTTGAATAAAAAATAAACAACATTGACAGACTCTTGTCTAAGTTAACCAAAAGAGAGAGAGGCCCCAAATTACAGAATCAAAAATTAACTGTGAAACACTACAACAGACACCAGAAATTTGTGTATTATAAGGGAATATTTTAAGATCTATATCACATTAAATTAGGAAAGCTAAAATAAATGAACAAATTTCCAGGTTCATACAAACCGCAAAAATTAAACCAAGGAGTCAGATCCCTACACACACACACACACACACACACACACACACACACACACACACACACACACACACACAATCATTGCCGGAAAGACAGAATTTTTAACAGAGATAAACTGGATATCTACAGATAGAAGAATGAAATTAGATTCTTATATATAGGCTGCATAGAGATCAATTCTAAATGGGTCAGATAGAGTGTGAAACCTGAAGCTCCAGGACCAATAGAAGAAAACACAGGCATTGTCCTACACAATGGAGGCACATGAAGGACTTTATCACTAGAACTTACTTGGGAATTAAGGCCAAAAGTTGACAAATGGGATGTTACACAACTGAAAGTCTTCTATGTAGCAAAGATATCAGCCATGTGAAGAAGAAAACTAGAGAGGAAGAGAACCTTTGCCAGCTGTACCTTTAGTACAGGATTACTATCCAGAGTATACAAAAACTAAGATCTGAATCAAGAAAGCAAATTACTCTATTGAAAGTGTCCTTTGGATCTAAACAGAAGTCTCAAAAAAAGAAATGAAAATGGCTAATAACTGTCTTTTAAAGTGTCCATCATCCTTAGTAATCAAGGAAATACAGATTAAATCTGTTTTTTATTTCATCTTACCCCCTTGAAATGGCCCAAATCAAGAAACCACCACCAACAAACGCTGGCAAGTATAGAGAGAAAGAAACCTTCATTTACTGTTTACAGGAATGCAAACTGATGAAGCTTCTCTGGAAATCAGTGTGGAGAAGTTTCAAAAGCTAAATAAACACTACTCTATGACCTCTCCTTTGCATATATCCAAAGGACTCAGCTGTCATTATTTCTCTATTCATAATACATGTAAAACAGGAACAACCTAGGTGCCCTTCAACTAATGAGCAGTTAACAAAATGCAGTGCTGTGGTGGTATGAATAGCAACATCACCCTTAGGCTCATATATTTGAATGCTTAGTCACCAGAGTGGCCCTACTTGGGAAGAGTTGGGAGGTAGGTGTGGCCTTGCTAAAGGAAGTATGGCACTGGGGGGGGGGGGGGTGAGGTTTTAAAAATCCAAGCGAGGCCCAATGTTTCTCCTGCAGAGAAAGATGTAGAACTCTAAACCTCTGACCCAGCACCATGTCTGCCTGCACACCACCATGCTCTTCCTCACGCTCTGCCTCTGAAACTGTAAACAAGCCCAAACAGAATTCTGTTCAGCTGTAAAGAAAACTAAAATCATGAGCTTTTCAAGTATATGAATGAATGTGGAAAATACTATACTAGATGGGTTATTCCAGCTCCAGAAAGACAAACACCACATACTCTTTCACATTAGTGGATGTCTCAGTCTTTAGTGCAGGTATATAACCTGGAGTAGCCTAGAAACTGGGGAAGTAATAAGGGACTATGGGGCAGACAAAGTTCTAGAAAGGGGGATAGTAAGTCACGAATGTCATAAATAAATAGAGACAAAAGGAAGGGAGACTATTTAGAGAGGGGGAAGGGGAAAGATAGAGGAAGAGGGGGGAAAACATGAAGAAGGCCAATGATGATCAAAAACCATAGAGAAATATATTACTGTATATTTACTTAAATGTATATGTATTAAGTGAAATTGTGTGTGTGTATAAAGTTATCCTACTTGGATGATGATGCTCTGTCCACAAGCCAACGACTTTCTGTGATGATTAGTTTCATGTCAGCTTAAGATAAATGTGGTGGTTTGAAAGAAGGGGAGAGGCACTATTAGGAGGTGTGGCCTTATTGGAGTAGGTGTGGTCTTGTTGGAGGAATTGTGTCACTGTAGAGGCAGGTTTTGAGGTCTCATATATGCTCAAGATACTGCCCAGTGTCTCAGACCACTTCCTAGTGCCTGCAAGATGTAGGAATCTCAGCTAATTCTACAGCATCATATCTTCTTGCATACCGCCATGCTCTCCATCATAATGATAATGGATTGAACCTCTGAACTGTCAGTGAGCCACCCCAATTAAATGTTTTCCTTTATAAGAGTTGCCAAGGTCATGGTGTCTCTTCACAACATTAGAAACCCTGATTAAGATAACAAACTAGAGTCCTTTGAGATGATGACCTCAGTTGAAAAATATACCTGTCATATTGGCCTGTGAACAAGGCTGTGGGGCATTTTCTTGATTAATGTGGATGAGTCCTACTCATTGTGGGTAGTACTACCCCTAAACAAGTAGTCCTGGGCGGTATGGGAAAGCATACTGAGCAGACCATAAGGAGGAAGCCAGTAAACCACACTTTCCCATGGATTTTACTTCAGTTACAGCCTCCTGCCTTAGGTAACTATGTTGGCTTACTTCAGGGGACAGTAATCCAGGATATTTAAGCCAAATAAACTTTCCCCAAGCTGCTTTTAGTTATGGCATTTTATCACAGTAATAGAAACCTAAATTAAGGTACTATCTAATATAAAAACCAAATGCTAATCATGGGAAGCTTCCCATTAGATTCTTGGTACAAGAAATTCTCAGAACAGTATAGGTTGTTGTCTTCCAGAACCTGAAGGTAAAACTCATTTTTTGAAGACACCCCACACTTTGGACACAATATTTTGAGGTTATTAAGTAGAAACTGGCCCCAAAAACTTCTCTCAGAACTAGATTGCATGGTATCCAAAAGTCCTATTCAAGTGGCCAAAGGAGGAAAGCAATAGTCCTGTCCAGCTATAAAATACATGAACCACAGCAATGACCATTGTGGCAGGAGATCCCTAAGGTGAAATAGAGGCATTTACATCTTGGGGGTAACCAGCAGCTCTCTAGTTGGACTTACCAACTCACTAGGAGGAATGAATGCCTGGGACTGTAAAGATACCCAACTCCTCATGGCTGGTGAGGCCATGAAACCTAGAGAAGAACCTACCACTGCCATTCCCCCAAACCAGGATACTTTCTAACTGCATCCACACACAGGTAAGTTAACTTCTCACCCCTCATCAGAGAAGCTTCCTGTTGCAACAGATATCCAACAAGGAAATTCGTAACTGGTCAAAATATATAGAACTTCCTTGAGATACCAACCCCAGTGGATACATTCACGTGACTGAAGGCTCTTAAGACTCAGAGACCATCACAGAAGGGGACAGAGATTGTAAGAAACAGAGAACCAGGTCATCTGCAAGATAGTATTGTCTGGATGTGATGGGGCTGGACCTGTAAGATCTTAATATAGCCACCTGAATAAGACCTGCACAATGACAATACCAGCTGACATCTCAGTGTAGACAGGGAATTGACAAGGCCTCACCGTTAGACAAAGAGCTAAGGACAATTAGCAGCTGCCAAGAAAGGAAGAATTGGTCCTCTCTAGGGATGAGTCCCTGATAGGTTACCAATCCCAAGTGTTCAGCCCTAAACTTATATTCATAGAAGAAATACTAAATCATTTCAGCAGGATGTATTTACATAAATGTGTGCATGCATGAACACTTAAGTTTGTGGTGTGCAACTGTGCATAAAGCAATAATAAAGAAAAGCTTATAAATTTGAGATGGGAGCACAAGAAGAGTTAGAAGGAAGACGGGGTAGAAATAATATACACACAGAACTTGTGTGAAATTCTCAAATTTAGAAGGCTGCAAAAAATAAATGAGAGTCCATAGTAAATGTCTCAAAGGTGAAAATATTCAGAATAAAGAACTATTATTATTAAAGTTACACTAGACATATTTTAAAATCTCAGGAGACAGATCACTTTAACTAGAGTAAACGATACTGGGTGAGGGAGCTGAAGAATTACAAAGGCAGGGTGAATGAGGGAGTTTGCCATTCTATAACAAGATTCCTACTAGGCATCAGAGGGCCTAGGTTCAAACTCCAGCGTGGCAACTTTGGACAAGGCATGTCTTCCTATGCTGCAGTCTCTACATTCAGAAAGTACAGAATCTTCATCCAAAAGTCAGATACATGATATAGAAAGTTAGGTGTGGGGGACACATCAGCAACCTCAGAGAGGAAAAGACAAAACAATCTCAAGCACAAGGTCAGCTTGGCTATATGAGTCCAAGTGAGGTCCTCTCTCCAAACATTCTACGGAACATTCTACGGAATTATTAATGGTTCATCAAAAAATAAAGACTTTTTAAAATTCCTAATTTTATGGAATGAAAACACTTAACAACCCAGAACTTATGTGAGAAAATGATAACATTTCAAAGAGAGAGACATATTACTACAATCGATTCATTTTTTAAAAAGAGAGATTTCAAATAAATAACTCATTAATTCAGTTTCAGGACTTCAAAGCCAAACTCAAAATCAATAGATAGAAATAGTTAAAACCAGATAAGATGTTAACAAATTGGGAGAACAATGCAGTGATTTAATGAACAAAGAGTTGATTCTTTGAAAAGGTAGGCAAGACTGACAAACCCTAGGCACGATGACCATAACGAAGAGAAAGAAGATACAAATTAATAAACTTAGAGGTGAAAATGGAGACACTACAACAGATACCAATGAAATTTGGGAAATCATCAGATACACCTGGAAAATTCATACCTGTAAGTTAGAAAATCTAAAAAGAAATGGATGAGTTCTAGCTTCATGTGATCTACCAAAATTATATTAAGGCAATATATGCATTCTAAATACATCTGTAATAAACAATAAGATGAAATAGTAATAAAAGAAACTTTGCCAACTAAAAAGCAGTCCAGGCCCAAATGGATTCTATCCTAGTTCGGTTTCTGTTGCTGTGATAAATACTGTAACCAAAAGACACTTGGAAAGAAATGGAATTTTTGATCTTACAAATTACAGTCCATCACCCAGAGAAGCCACCTCAGGAGTTCAAAGGCAGAGACCATAACAGAACTTTGTTTCTTGGTTCACTCCCCATGACTTTCTCAGCTTAATTTCTTACAAGACCCAGAACCACTTCTCCAGCATAGGCAATGCCCACAGTGGTCCAGACATTCCCACATCAATCACTAATTAAGAAAATGCTGCACAGACATGTCCATAGAACAATCTGACAGAGGCAATTCTTCAACAGAGGTTCCCTTTCCAGTGACTTTAGTTCATGTCAGTTTGTCAGAAACTAAATAGCACAGAATCATTGCTGAATTCTGTCAAATCTTTAGAGCAAAACTAACACCAATCCTTCTCAAAATGATCCATAAAATAACAAAAGAATAAACTCTGCCAAATGTTTTTTATATCGTTTGTATTATCCTGATACCTAAACCTGATAAAGACATAGTATCAACAATAAAACCACAGACTAATCTCTCTGATGAATACAGATGCAATTTTTTTCTTCAAAACCCAAATAAAATTAAAGAATCATTTAAAAAGTTAGTTCTCCTTGAACAAGTTGATTTCATTCCAAAAATGCAGGGATGATTAAACAAATACACACCAACAAGTGTAGTAGATCACTATAAAGACTCAAAGATAGAATTCACAATATCAATTCAACACATGCAGAAAGACCTGGCCGGGGGCGGGGGTGTTCAGGGAAACCAATAGACCTTCATAGTAAAAGCCCAAAAGAGAACAGGAATATATCTCAACATAACAAAGTTTTTATACCAGAAATCTGTAGCCAACATTGCACTAAATGGGGAAAATGCAGAGCATTTCCACTAAATTCAGAAACAAGATGAGAGAATCTACTTTCTCTACTTGTAGTCTATATAGTAATTGGAGTCTTAGATAAGCAATTAGATAAGATAATGAAGTGGAAAGTACTAATAGGACAGGAAGTAGTCAAAGTATCCTTGTGTGTAAACAATATGATTCTCTATATAAGAGACCCTAAAGTCTGCTCTAAAGAATTCTTAGAGATGTTAAATACTTTCTGCAAAATGGCAAGATATAAGATTTACATAGAAAAATCAGTAGCTTTCCTATGTACCAACAACCAATGTAATGAGAAAGAAATCAAATAAGAAAATAATCCCAACTGCAGTTGCTGCAAAATATAGATAGATAGATAGATAGATAGATAGATAGATAGATAGATAGATAGATAGATAGATAGATAGACAGATCCTGGAATAAACCTAGCCAAGAAAGTAGACATATTTCTACAATGAAAACTTTAAACCCTGAGGAAATTAAGACACTAAAAGGTGAAAAGATATAGGCTTGTTTGGATTAAAAGAATTAATGTTGTGAAAATGGCTATTCTACCAAAAAAAAAAAAAATCAACAAATCTAAACTCAATCCTCACCAAAATTTCAACACTGTTCATTGCACAAATATTTTTCAAGAATCTTAAAATGCGTAGGGAAACACAAAATACCCCAAGATGTTTAAAATGATCCTCACCAAAACAAATGCTGAAGGCATCACCATATCTGATTTCTATTCCTGCCACAGACTCACAGAAGTACCAAGGTACTGGCACACAAACAGACAAGTGTAGACTCAATAGAATAGAAGATACAAATCCTCACTCTAGTCAGAAGTTTCCCTGTCCCACTCAGCTGATCCTGCAGCCACTTAGTCCCAAATAAACACACATAGAAGCTTATATTAAATATAAACTGTTTGGTCTATGGCTCAGGCTTATTTCTTGCTAACTCTTACAATTTAAGTTAACACATTAGTTTCATCTAACCCCAAAAATAAAGGATTTTAACAATGAAAACTTTAAACTCTCAGGAAAGAAATTAAAGACACTAAAAAGTGAAAAGATACAGGCTTGTTTGGATTAATAGAATTAACATTTTGAAAATGGCTATTCTACCACAAGAATGGACAGGGTACATGGCCCAGTACCTTTTCTCATGGCAACATTCTCATCTTGCTTCCTCTGGTCAGGCTGGTGTCTCCTCTGCTATTTCTCTTCCCATGGTTCTCTTAGTCTGTTCACCCCACACCTATTTCCTGCCTGGCTTTTGACTAATCAGCATTTTATTAAACCAATGACTGACAAAACTTCACAGTGTGCAAAGAGCATTATTCCACACTTCACGGCTACAGCCACCTTATTTTTGAGAATGACACCTTAAATTCACGTGTGTAGCAGCGAGCCTCTTTAACAAAGAATGTTGGAAACTTTGGACACTTTTCACATACCAGAGTAAAAGTAGATCCTGAATTCTCACGTTATTCAAAAATAAACCTCATATTTGTATAGAACTCTAAAGCTGCAGGAGGAAAAAAGTAGGAAAACACCTCAATTTGGAGGCTTACATAAGGACTTTCTGAGTAGGGTTCCAGTTGCTCAGAAAGAATGCCAACAATTGAAAAAGAAATCTTCTAGACATCAAAGAAAACATCCAAGTGAAAGGCAGTCTACAGAACAGGAGAAAATCCTAGCCAACTACACACATGACAGAGAATTAGTATCTACAGTATGCAAAGGACTGAAAATTAGCCACCAGAAAACAAACAACCCACTTTAAAAAAAATGAGCTAATGATATGAACAGACAGTTCCAAAAGATGAAATACAAACACAAAAGATGAAAAATGTAGGGCAGGGGAGAATGTATGCAAGGAGTAATATATGAAACACGGAACAGCATATATGAAAATATTAAAGTAGTTATGTTAATGCAGATAAATAAGTCCCACCCATGTGTCCCTTTCCCCAAGAAAAGGCACAATGTTTTACAAATATTTACTCACAAGCCATCAGAAAAATGCAAGTCAGACTGCATGACTCCATGCAGGCGTGAAAAATAATCATAAATTTTCAGCTAGTCCTGGAGTTCTATATTTTACACGGTTCTATAATTACAACTTACACTGTCAAAGCTGTGCATTTATTGTCAAGCTTTAAAGGCCCACATTGCTATCTATAGAAAATATTGCCTTACACTGCCCAAATCAATTTAATAGAATCCCTTATAAAAGAGAACTGGGGAGAAAATAATAACAACAAATGGTGGGGAAGATATAGACAAAGGGGAAGTTATACATTGCTGATGGAAATGTAAACCAGAAGCCATTATGGAAGCTTCTCAACAAAGTAAAAGAAAAAAAGACCCTATGGCCCAGCTACAGCACTCCTGGGTACCCAGGGCTCCAAGTGAGCATGTCACAGAGTTGCTTGCACACCAGTGTTTATTGCTACATGACTCTTGATAGTTATTTGAGGAAACCAAGGTATGCATCAACAAAAGAATGGATTAAAAAAAGTTATATATGTACATATAGAATGAGACAACTTTTCAACCATAAGGATGAAATTCTATCTTTTGCCAAAAATGTACATTTGGATATTAAGCCAAATAAATCAGTCTTGGAAAGACAAATATAGTATGTTTCTCTCATTTATCTTTTCTAGATTTTGTACTGATATATGTAATAATGTGTGAGAGAGAGAGAAAGAGAGAGAGAGAGACATAAAACTGAAATGGTCTAGAATGACAAAGGAGACTAATGGGCGGGAAAGGGGGAGATGGAAATATGTTCAATAAAGAACGCACACTTGTGTGGAATTTAAAGTTAAAATTTAAAACTAATAAATACATAATTCTGCTACTTATACCCTTCCCCTTGGTTGTGGACGGTGTAATGACCTCCCTCAGGCACCTACTTGTCTCCTGGTGCTGTGTTTGTACTCCTCACTGTTGGGTGTACTTGTCTCCTGGTGCTGTGTTTGTACTCCTCACTGTTGGGTGTACTTGTCTCCTGGTGCTGTGTTTGTACTCCTCACTGTTGGGCGCATGCCTCCCCCTCCCCTCAAGCTCTATCTTTTCATTTCTTTTCTATTGAAAATAAGACTTAATTGAAAGCAGCAGGCTGATTGCTCAGGCTTAGAGACCAAGATGAGTCATAGAAGCTGACAGATAGCATGAACACAAATCCTCTGCATTGGGTCTTACACCCACATGAACCTTCTCCCATGGCCTTTCTTCCCAGCATCCCTTGCCTTGACTACCTCCCTTTACCCAAACAACAATGAGAATACTCAAGAGCGAGAAACAACTAACTGCAATGCAGAATACAGCACACAATGATTCATTATTATTATTATTATTATTATTATTATTATTATTATTATTATTATTATTGATATAGTTGGCCATGGCCATGTTTATTTATATAACCAGTAAAGGCCTTAGGTAAGCCAATAAAACCAGTGGTTCTCTTTCTTGGCTTTTCATAGACTTACCTGAAATATTTTAAAATGAATCTCAATATTCCCAGTTATTCAGCAAATCAATGATGTCAGACCTATGGGCATAGAATACAGGAGCGTTACTTGTTTAAGTTTTTCTAGGTTGGTTCCAGTGCACAGCAAAGTTTAACTGAAATGAGTTTTCTAACTTTTAAACCTTGAATCTGTTACCACTCTTAATAATTATTGAGGGTTCAAAGTTGCAGCTTATGTAAATGATATCTAAAATTTTAAGTGTTTTAACATATGTTGGAGAGAGACTTTTAATGGGTATATAACTTGCAAATATCTCTGACACTGGATTGCCATCTGATTTCTTTTTTTTCTATTTAAAAGTTTTTTTTCCATATCAACCACTGCTCCCCTCCATTTCTTCCTCCCAGTCCTCCCTCAGCCTCCCCCAACCTTGCCCCCCAATCCATTCTCCAAGGAGGGCAAGGAATCCCAAAGCAGGCCAGTTCAGTCTAGTGTATCCAATTGAAATAGGTCTCACTCCCTCATTCCAGTATCAAGGCTGAGTTAGATCTTCCTCTGTAGGGAATGGGCTCCAAGATGTCAGTTCCTGCATGAGGAACACAGTCTGATCCTACTGCAAGAGGCTCCACAAACTTCCCACACCATTTGACAGTCATCTACCTTTTGGAGGGTTTAGTTCCTTTCCATGAAGGTCTCTCAGTGATTATTTCAGAGTCAGTGAGCTGATTCACTTGTGCAGAGTGATAAGATTGGGTCTATTTGCATTCTTCTGGATACTACCATCCAGTTATGCCAACACCGTGTGTTGACAATACTATCTTTTGTCCATTGAATATTTTTGGCCTCTTTGTCAAAAATCAGGTGTTCCTAGGTATGTGGATTAAGGTCATGGTCTTGATTTGATTTCATTGATCCTCAAGTCTGTTTGCATGCCAGTACCAAGCTGTTTTTATTAGTGTAGCTCTATAGTATAACCTGATGCATGCCAGTACCAAGCTGTTATTATTGATGTAGCTCTATAGTATAACCTGATGCATGCCAGTACCAAGCTGTTTTTATTGGTGTAGCTCTATAGTATAACCTGAAGTCAGGGATGGTGATAACTCCTGAGGTTTTATTATTGAACAGGATTGTTTTGGCAATCCTGGGCTTCTTGTTATTCCATATGAAGTTGAGTATTGTTGCACAAATAAAGGAAACTCAGGGCCAGATCTCTGGGAAAGGCCAGATCTCACCCAGCTGTCTTCCAGCTTCCTCAGCCTCATTCCTCCTGGCTTCTTCTGCCTGCTCTATCTTTCTAAGCCTGCCTTAAGTACTTTCTTCCCTCAGCTAAGGCATGGCCCCACCACTGCCTGCCTGGGAGCCTGGAATTCCTTCTGTAAACTAAAATGACCTCAAACGCAGATTGGATTAAAGGCATAGGTCACCACTCCTGGGATATTCCCTGTGCTGGGATTAAAGGTGTGAGTTACCACTGTCTGATCCTCCTAGAATGACTGTGGGGGGGGGGATCCCTCTGATATCTCTGAATGTTTTTATTATATTTGAAAATATCCCCACAGAGTATTGTCTTTTCAAGGTCTGTGAAGAATTGTGTTGGGATTTTGATGGGGATTGCGTTAAATCTATAGATTGCTTTTGGTAAGATTGCCATTTTTACTGTGTTGATCCTACCTACCCAGGAGCATGGGAGGTCTTTCCTCTTTCTGATATCTTCTTCCATTTCTTTTTCCAATGAGTTAAAGTTCTTGTCAAAGAGCTCTGTCACTTTTATGGTTAGAGTTATGCCAAGATATTTAATGCTATTTGCAGCTATTATAAAGAGTAATGTTTCCATGATTTCTTTTTCATCATCTGTGTATAGGAGGCTGTGACTTTTTTAGTTAATCTTGTACTCTGCTACATTGTTGAAGGTGTTTACCAGCTGTAAGAGTTCCCCAATAGAATTTGGGGGTTGTCTATGTATACCATTAGAGATAGTTGACTTCTTCCTTTCCAATTTGTATCCCCTTAATCTCCTTTTGTTCTCTTATTGCTTCAGCTAAAACTTTGAGGACGATACTGAATAGATAAGGGGAGAGAGGATGGCCTTGTCTTGTTCCTGATTTTAGTGGGATTGATTTGAGTTTTTCTCCATTTAGTTTCATGTTAACTGTTGGTTTTCTGTTTATTGCCTTTATTATGTTTAGGTATTTTCCCTATATTCCTTATCTTTCCAGGACTTTTATCATGAAGGCATGATGGATATTGTCAAAGGCTTTTTTTTCCATCTAGGGAGATGATCATGTGGTTTTTTTCTTTCAGGTTGTTTATATGATAGTTGACATTGGCAGGTTTTCATATGTTGAACCATCCCTGCATCTCTGGGATGAAGCCTACTTGGTCATGGTGGATGATTTTTTTTTGGGGGGGGGGGGGGGGGGGATATGTTCTTGAATTTGGTTTGCCAGTATTTTATTGAGGATTTTTGCATCAATGTTCATGAGGAGATTGGTCTATAGTTCTCTTTCTTTGTCGAATCTTTGAGTGACTTGGGTATCAGGGTGACTGTAGCCTCATAAAAAGAGTTTGGCAATGTTCCTGCAGTTTCTATTATATGAAACAGTTTGAGGAGTATTGGTGTTAGTTCTTTGAATGTCTGGTAGAATTCTGCACTGAAACCATCTGGCCCTGGACTTCTTTTCCTTGGGAGACTTTTAAGAACAGCTTCAACTTCCTCGGGGGTTATAGGTCTATTTAGGCCATTTATCTGGTCTTGATTTAATTTTGATAAGTGGTACCTGTCCAAAAAGCTGTAAGTTTCTTTTAGGTTTTCCAGTTTAGTGAAGTATGGGTTTTTAAAGTATGATCTAATGATTCTCTGGATTTCCTGGGTATCTGTTGTTATGTCCCCCTCTGGAACTGGAGTTATAAATGGTAGTGAGCTGGGAATGTGATTCTGTTAATTTGTATTCTCTCTCTCTCTCTCTCTCTCTCTCTCCTCTCTCTCTCTCTCTCTCTCTCTCTCTCTCTGACTTTTGATTAGTTTGGATAAGAGTTTATCTATCTTGTTGACTTTCTCAAAGAACCAACTCTTTGATTCTTTGTAATGTTCTCTTTGTTTCTATTGTACTGATTTGAGCCCTAAGTTTGATTACTTCCTGCTATCCACTCCTTCTAGGTGAGCTTCTAATTGTTCTAAAGCTTTCAGCTGTGCTGGTCTCTTTGTGAGATTTCTCTAGGTTTTTTAAGGAGGCATCTAGTGCTATGAATTTTCCTCTTATCACTTCTTTCATTGGCACATAATGATTCTTATAGACATAGCACACGTGCATATGCATACACACATACACACACAAAGGATTACAAACAATTTTATATATATATATATATATATATATATATATATATATATATATATCTGAGTATGGTGGCTAAATGATTCAGAAAATGGGGAGTACAACAAAGACCAAAAAGGGAATGTGAAGCAACAATTCCCACTGCCATGAGTGAGACAGAGATTTGGGAGGGAACTGAAAGGCCACTCATTCAAGAGCTCTTCATAAATTATATCACAACAAGTTTATTTATGTTGTTTAAACTTTTCCAGAAACATTGCAACTCTTCCTATGAAGAGTTAGTCAATATATTTGGCCCATATTTTTTTTAATTCCTAGACATCGGGCACGATGGCAAAAGTTACATTCAATAAGAAACTTGCCATGGTATGCTAATGCTGAAATAAATAGCCTCAAGTCCCAAATATCAGGAATTTACAGCTCAAATATGATTGACATATGAATGCAAACAGGACTCAGACTTAGGTAGTCATTCAGGAATCAGGGTCCTCCCATTATATAGTTTCTCCATCTTAAATGTAAACTCATAGGCTCCTCCCACAGTGTGGCCCCTCCACATAAGTGTAAACTCACAAATAGTGCACCCACTCATATCCAACTTCACCCTAAAAATGACTGGCAGCTGTTGCTCACATTCTCTTGGAAAGAATCAGTCACATGACTTTATGCAGGAGGCTAGGGAATAGTGGATTAGCTGATTATTAAGACTATTAGAAGTAATTATAAGAGAGACACAAAAAGCTGCCCAAACATGTTGGTGTTCTATGGTTTCATACTCAGAAAACACAGGCTGTTAGATAAATTTTTCTTAAGCACTTCAGTCAGAGCTACACCTGATAGTGTTTATTCATAGGAACTGTAAACTGCCTTCATCCAAATCTGGATTCTTCTATTTGCCTCCTATGTAACCAGCCTGAAATAAGCTAAACATCCTTTTCTTATCTCTGTTTTTTGCATATGAAATATGGATATTGGCACTTTCTTCAAAAAGGTCCTAAAGTTAAAATGTGTTAACTTTTACCGGGAAGATATCTCTTGGTGTAATGTTCAGCATGGGGCCCTAAATGGCTTTACATTAACAAGTTAACATTGTCTATGATACATATCAAGCAGGAACCATTTCTCTCTGTTCTGTAGATAGAAAAGTAGATCCTGGCAGCTAACCACTCCAAAGCCATACGGCTAGTCAGCATAAGGCAAGAACTGGTACCAGAAAGTTCTAGCTTTGGAGTTCAATCTCTACACTATCTAAGCTGTCTCCTGGCTCTCAGTAAATCTTCTATATTGTTGTTGCCACTAAGGTATAATTGACATAATGCAGCACACACTTTACACCTCTCTCTCTCTCTCTCTCTCTCTCTCTCTCTCTCTCTCTCTGTGTGTGTGTGTGTGTGTGTGTGTGTGTGTGTGTGTGTGTGTGTGTGTGTGTGTTCATCACCACCATAATTTCTTCTGTGCCATTCATGTGTCTTCTTTGGTGGTTGCAAAGCTAAAAGAGTTTCTATGTTCTAAAAGCCTATAATCAGATAAATGCTTTGAAAATATTTCCTTCTAGAACATATCTGAGCTATCTCACCAGGCCCCAGTCACATCCATTTTCCTGAAAACAATATAACTTTACTTGTGGCTGAAAATGCTTTCCTTTCATGTACATATGATCGTCCTCACCCATGACATGGTTATTGGACATCAAGTTTGGTTCCCTAGTACACTGCAGACAGTGTTGCAATCAATACCAGCATGCACGTATCTATTTAGTAGACTGATCTCTTTGGAATGGCATTGTTTGGCCATGTGGTGGATTGGGTTTTGGTTTCTTGTGAACCCTCCATACTGATATCTATAGATGATGGGTTTTTTTTCTAGCTACCTCTATTTTCCTGGGAATTTGATGATTTAATTTATTGATTAATATTCCACTGTGTAAATGCACGATTTGTCTTGTTTGTTTGTTCACAGATAGACACCTAGGCTGTTTCCAATTTTTTGCTATTATGAATAAGGCATCAACAAACATTGTTGAAAGTGTCTTTGTAGGAAGGTGTAAAATCCCTTGAGTATATGCCCAAGAGTGGTATAGCTGGATATGTTTTTAATTACATTTTTTTATTGATTTTATATAACAGCCACAGTTTCTCCCTCCTTCCTCTCTCCTGCTCCCTCCCCCCACATCCTGCCTACCCTCCCCCCACATCCATTCCCCCTCTCCTTCATTCAGAAAGGGCCAGGCCTCCTATAGAAGTCAACAAAGCATGGCATATCAAGTTGAGGCAGGACCAGTCTCCCACCCATGCATCAAGGCTGGGCAAAGCAACCCAGAGTAGGAAATAGGTTCCAAAGAGCCAACTCAAGTGCCAGGGACAGGTCCTGATCCCAATGCTGGGGACCTATAAATAGACCACACTACACAACAGAGAACCTAAAACAGTTCCCTAGCTGTCAGTTCAAGAGACCATGAGTTCCCACTAGCTTAGGTCAGCTGTCTCTGTGGGTTTCCACATCATGATCTTGACCTCCCTTGCTAATCCAAATTCTTCTCCCTCTCTTTAACTGGACTCCTGGAGCTCAGCCCAGGGCTTGGCTGTGCTGCATCTGCTTCCATCAGTTACTAGATGAAGGCTCTCTGATGACAATTTGGATAGTCACCAATATGATTACAGGAGAAGGCTAATTCAGGCACGCTCTCCCCTATTGCTAGGAGTCTTAGCTGGGGTCATCCTTGAGGATTCCTGGAAGTTTTCTTGGCACCATGTTTCTTTCTAATCCCCAAATTGCCCCCTTTATCAAGATACCTCTTTCATTACTCTTCCCCTGTATCCCCCCACAACTTGACCATTCCGATCCGTCATGTTCCCATTTCCCCATTCCCTGACCCTCTATCCTCCACCTTCACCCCCAGTTTACCCAGGAGATTTCATCTATTTCTCCTTCCCAAGGAAATTCATGCATCCCTCTTAGGGTCCTCCTTATTACCTAGCTTCTCTGGGACTGTGGATTGAAGCTTTACATCTAATATCCACTTAGGAGTGAGTACATACTGTTGTTGGTTGTTTTTGTTCTTTTGGTGGTCCAGCACCAGATACCAAATAAATCATACATGGAGGCTTAGTCTTAATTATAAATGGCCAAAATTAGCTTGGCTTGTTTCTTGTTAGGTTTTCTTAACTTTAAATTATCCCATCTACCTTTTCCCTCTGGGATTTTCCCTTTCTTCCTTCTGTAGATCTTACTTTCACTCTTACTCCATGGCTTGCTGTGTGGCTGTGTGGCCAGATGGCTGTGTGGCTGTGTGGTTGTGTGGATCTGTGACTGGGTGGCTCTGTGACTGAGTGACTGTGTGGCTGGATGGCTATGGGGCTGTGTGGCTGTGTGGCTAGACAGCTGGGTGGCTATATGGTTGGGTGGCAGGTGGCTGTGTGGCTGTGTGGCTATGTGGCTGTGTGGCTGTGTGGATGGGTGGCTGGGTGGTTCTGTGACTGGATGGCTGGATTGCTGTGTAGCTGTGTGGCTGTGTGGCTGTGTGGCTATGGGGCTGTGTGGCTATGGGGCTGTGTGGCTGTGTGGCTGTGTGGCTGTGTGGCTGTGTGGCTGTGTGGCTGTGTGGCTATGGCTGTGTGGCTGTGTGGCTGTGTGGCTGTGTGGCTATGGGGCTGTGTGGCTATGGGGCTGTGTGGCTGTGTGGCTGTGTG
Source organism: Phyllotis vaccarum (assembly GCA_033318265.1). NCBI lineage: Eukaryota > Metazoa > Chordata > Mammalia > Rodentia > Cricetidae > Phyllotis > Phyllotis vaccarum. The sequence goes on from JARWLC010000005.1 coordinate 59,655,887, forward strand.
GCTATGGGGCTGTGTGGCTATGGGGCTGTGTGGCTGTGTGGCTGTGTGGCTATGGGGCTGTGTGGCTATGGGGTTGTGTGGCTATGGGGCTGTGTGGCTGTGTGGCTGGGTGGCTGTCCCTGGTGTCCTCCTCTCCTTGTTCTTGTGCTCTTTCTTCATTTTCTCTCAGATTTCTCCTCCTATTTATTCTCTCTGCCTGCTGTCCCACCTATCCTCTCTCTTGACCAGCTATTGGCAGTTCACCTCTTTATTAGACCATCAGGTGTTTTACATAGGCGAAGTGTCACAGCTTCACAAAGTTAAACAAATGCAACACATCTTTGCATAATTAAACAAATGTTCCACAGTATAAACAAATGTAACACATCTTAAAATAATATTCCACAACAGCATACCATGTTTGTTTTTCTGGGTCTGAGTTACCTCATCCAGTATGATTTTCTTTTATAGTTCCATTTGTTTGCTGAAAAACTTCATGATGTCATTGTTTTTTCTGCTGAGTAATACTCCGTTGTGTAAATGTACCATATTTTCTTTATCCATTCTTCAGTTGAGGGGCACCTAGATTGTTTCTGGGTTCTAGCTATTACAAATAAAGCTGCTATGAACATAGTTGAGCAAGTGTCCTTGTGGTATGAATGTGCACCCTTTAGGTATATGCCCAAGATTGAAATGGCTGAGTCTTGAAATAGATTCTCATTTTTGAGAAGCCCCATATTGAGTTTTCAAAGAGGCTGTATAAGTTTGCACATCCTCTCCAGCATAGGCTGTCCTTAGCATTTTTCTTAGCCATTCTGACAGGAGTAAGATGATATCTCAGAATCATTTTGATTTGCATCTCCCTGGTGGTTAAGAATGTTGAACAATTTTAAGTGTTTCACAGCCATTTGAGATTCGTCTGTTGAGAATTCTCTGTTTAAATCTGTATCCCACTTTTCATTGGAATAATTGGTATTTTGATGTCTAGTTTCTTGAATTCTATATATATTTTCGGGATCAGCCCTCTGTCAGACATAGGATTGGTGAAGATCTTTTCACATTCTGTAGGCTGTCATTTTGTCTCATTGATACTGTCCTTTGCCTTACAGAAGCTTTCCAGTTTCAGGAGGTCCCATTTATTAATTGTTAATCTCAGTGTCTGCGCTACTGATGTTATATTCAGGACCTTGTCTTCTGTGCCAGTGTGTTGAAGGCTACTTCTCACCTTTTCTTCTATCAGGTTAAAGTGTAGCTGGATTTATGTTGAGGTCTTTGATCCACTTGGATTTGAGTTTTGTCCAGGGTGATAGATATGGATCTATTTGTATTTTTCTACATTTAGACATCTAGTTACTACAATACCAATTTTTTGAAGATGCTTTCTTTTTTTCATTAAATAATTTTGATTTCTTTGTCAAAAATCGGGTATCTGATTTTATGCCAATATCAAGCTGTTTTTATTACTATAGCTCTATGTAGTCCCACAGCCATTTAGCCCCAAATAATCACACAAAGGCTTATATTAATTACAAGCTATTTGACCTATGGCTTAGGTTTGTTACTTGCTAACACTCACTCTTAAACTAACCCATGATTCTTACCCTGTTTAGCCACATGGCTTGGTACCTTTCTTAGGGCAGCATTCTCACTTCACTTCACTTCCTCTCTCTCTCTCTCTCTCTCTCTCTCTCTCTCTCTCTCTCTCTCTCTCTCTCTCTCTCTCTCTCTCTCTCTCTCTCTCTCTCTCTCTCTCTCCTTCTGCTTCTCATTATTCTCCTAGTCTGGTTGCCCTACTTTTACTTCTTGTCTATCTACTTGACCAATTAGCATTTTATTAAACCAATATTTATAGTGTACAAAAGCATAGTTCCACAGCAGATCTATAGCAGAGCTTGAAGACAGAAGTAGTAATACCTCTAGAAGTCCCTTTACTATACAGGATTGTTTTGACAATTCTGGTTTTGTTTGTTTGTTTGTCTTTCCATATGAAGTTGAGTATTCTTTTAAAAATCTGTGAAGAATTGTGTTGGGAACTTGATGGGGAATGCATTGAAACTGTAGATCTCTTTTGGTAAGATTGCCATTTTATTATGTTAATCCTATTGATCAATGAGTATGAGAGATCTTCCTATTTTCTGATATCTTCTTCAAATTCTTTCTTCAAAGACTTAAAGATCTGTCTGCTTTTGTTACCTTACTGCTCTAGCTAGAACTTCAAGTACTATATTGAATAGATGTGGAGAGAGTAGACAGCCTTGTTTTGTCCCTTATTATAGTGGAGTCTCCCTGAGTTTCTCTCCGTTTACTTTGATGTTGGCTGTTGGCTTGCTGTACATTTCTTTTATCATGTTTGGGTATAGTCCTTGTATCCATGATCTTTCCAAAACATATATCATGAAGGGGTATTAAATTTTGTCAAAGGCTTTTTCAGCATCTAATGAGATGATCATGTTTTTTTTTCTTTCAGTTTGTTTATAAGGAGGATTTCATTGACATATTTTCATCTGCAGAACCATCCCTGAATGAAGCCTACTTGATCATAATGATTTTTTTTTTTTAACGTGTGGGGATTCAATAAAAGTTTCAGAAGTTTTGGAGATATCAGAGGGAATCTACCCACAGTCTATGTGGAGATTTAATAAAAGCTCCAGAAGTCCCAGAGCTCTAACCACAGTCAGTCTAGGAAAATCAGAGTAGTGATTCAAACCTTTAATCCCAGCACAGGGAGTATCCTGGGAGTGGTGACCTACACCCTTAATCTCAACTGAGTCAAGGTCACTTCAGATTATAGAAGGAATTCCAGGCTCCCAAGCAGGTGTGGTGGGGCCACGCCTTAGCCTTAATTACTGAAAGAGTACTTAAGACAGAATAGAAACACAGAGGGAGCCATCCAAGGGAAGCGAGGCTGAGGAAGCTGGAAGACAGCTGGGTAAGATCTGACTGTGGTGTTTATTCCCTCTAGTATCTCCAACTTCTTCAGAGATCCATCCCTGAGACTCATTCATTTGTGTGACAAACGTGTTCTTAGATTCCTTTGCCAGTATTTTATTGGGTATTTTTGTGTCAGTGTTCATGAGGGAAATTGGTATGCAATCTCTTCTTTCTTGCATCTCTGTGTGGTTTGGGTATCAGGGTTACTGTGGCCTCATTTAAAACATGGCAATGTTCCTTTTATTTCTGTTGTGTGGAACAATTTGTAGAGTATTGGTATTAGCTCTTCTTTGAAATTCTGATAGAATTCTATGTTGAAACCATCTGGCTCTGGGCTTTTTCTTTGATTGGGGGACTTTTAATGAGTATTTCTATATCCTTAGGGGTTATAGGTCTATTTATTTGGTCTAGATTTAATTTTGGCATTTGGTACCTATCAAGAAAATTGTTCATTTCTTTTAAGTTTTCCAGTTGTATGTAACACAGGTTTTTGAAATATGACTTAATGATTTTCTGGAACTCCTTGGTGACTGTTGTTAGCTCCCCCTTTTCATTTCTGATTTTGTTAATTTGGATATTCTCTCTCTGCCTTTGGTTAGTTTTGATACGGGTTTTTCCATCTTGTTGATTTCTCAAAGAATCAACTTTTGTTTCATTGATTCTTTGTATTGTTCTCTTTGTTTCTATTGTATTGATTTCAGCCCAGAGTTTATTATTTCCTCCTTGCTGAGTTTGCTGTTTTTTTCTAGATCTTTCAGGTGTGCTGTTAAGTGACTAGTGTGAGATTTCCTCGCCTTCTTTATGTAGGCGTTCAGTGCTCTCAGCTTTCCTCTTCACACTGTTTTTATAGTGTCCCCTAAGTCTGTGTGTGTTGTAGATTCACTTTCATTGTATTCCAGCAAGTCTTTTATTTCTGACTAAGTGGAGAGATTCTCAGTTTTCACAGGTTTGTAGTTCTGTAGTTCCTGTTGTTGACCTCTAACTTTAACCCATGGCCATCCGGTAAAATGCAAGGGGTTAATCCACTTTTTTTGGTATCTGTTAAATGATCTGTAGATGTCTATTAAGTCCATTTGAGTCAGGACATCTGCAAGTCCTCTTGTTTCTCTGTTAAATTATTGTCTGGCAGACCTATCCATTGGTGAGAGTGAGGTCTTAAAATCTTCCACTCTTAGTGAGTAGGCTTTGATGTATGGTTTAAGCTTTAGTAATGTTTCTTTTATTAATATGGTTGTCCTTGTATTTTGGGAATAAACGTTCAGAATTGAGACTTCATCTTGATAGAATTTTTCCTGTGATTAATATGAAATGTTCTTCTCCATCTCTTTCGATAGTTTGAAATCTATTTTGTTAGATATTAGGATGGCTACACCAGCTTGCCTTCTTAGGTCCATTTCACTGGAAAATCTTTTCCCAACCCTTTACTCTGAGGTAATATCTGTTTTTGAAGCTGAGGTATGTTTCTTGTATGTAGTAGAAAGATGGATCCTGTTTTCATATCTTCCTGTTAGCCTGTGTTTTCTATTGGTGAATTGAGTCCATTGATATTGAGATGTTAATAACTAGTGATTGCTAATTTCGTTATTTTTTGGTTTTGGTAATGGTGGTAGTAGTGTGTTTTCCTTCTTTGGGCTTTGTTGGTGTGAGGTTATTTAATGCCTATGTTTTCATAGATGTAGCTAACTTCCCCGGGTTGGAGTTTTCCTCCTAGAACTTTCTGTAGGATTGGATTTGTAGATAGGTATTGCTTAAATCTGGTTTTCTCATGAAATACCTTGTTTTTTCTGTCTCTGGTGACTGAAAGTTTTGATGGTTATAGTATTCTGGGCTGGCATCTGTGGTCCTTTCAAAAACATCTGTCCTGGACCTTCTGGTTTTTAGAGTCTCCTCTGAAAAGTCTGATGTAATTCTCATAGATCTACATTTATATATTCCTTGGCCTTTTTCTTTTCAGCTCTTAATGTTCTTTCTTTCTTCTGTATGCTTAGTGTTTTGTTTATAATGTGGCAAGAGGACTCTTTTGATCCAGTCTGTGTGGTGTTCTGTAAGCCTCTGTACTTTCTTGGTTATGTCCTTCAGCTTGGAAAAGTTTTCTTCTATGATTTTGTTGAATATATTTTCTGTGCCTTTAGTTGGAACCTTCTCCTTCTTCTTTCCCTATTGTTCTTAGGTTTGGTCTGTTCATGATGTCCCAGGTTTCCTGGATGTTTTGTATCAAGAATTTATTGGATTTAACATTTTACTTAGCTGGTGAATCTATTTCTGCTATCAAATCTCAGTGCTGAGATTCTTGCTTCTATCTCTTGTATTCTATTGGTGATGCTTACATGTGTAGTTCCTGTTTGCTTCCTCAGATATTGTTTTTATTTTAATTATCAAGTCTTGATCTGTTTTCTTTTCCCGTTTAATTGTTTTTTGTTTTTTATTTTTCTTTGTTTTCTTTAAGGGATTTATCAATTTCCAATTTTTTTGTTTGTCTTTTCCTCAATTTCTTTAAGGAAATGTTTTTATTTCCTTGTTAAGGGCCTCTATCATCTTTATAAAGTTGTTTTTAAGGTTGCTTTCTTGCTTTTCAGCTGCATTGGAATGTTCAGGTTTTGATGTTGTAGGACTGGTGGTATCTTCTATCTCTTTCAGCTGTTGAATGTGTTCTTACACTGGCATTTACTCATCTGTTCTTCCAACTGATGTGGGTCAAGCCATGTTTGTACCTGTTCTGTGTCTATGTAGCCTACTTGTCAGCTAGTGGGGACGGCACCAAAGCACTGAAGCTCTACCAGAGTTGGGCATAGGGTCTAGCTACCTCATTGGTTCTGGAATAAGAGGAGAAGAGTCATGAGATGTGCCCTGGGGTTTAGGGTTTGGTTCAGTTCCGCTGGGAGGTCAGTCACTCACCTGTTCTCAGAGTCCAGTGGGTGGTGTGGTGGTGCAGCCCGGAGGCAGGTCTCTCACCAGCTTACTAGCTGATAGGGACTGTCATAGCTGGATCTTAAGATAGATCTATCCCAAGTTTCCTAATGAACCATCACATTGATTTTCATAGGAGCTGTAAAGCTTTGCACGCCCACCAGCAATAGATAATGGTACCCCTTAACCCATGAGGGAGGTACCATTATGAGCTTTCGTTCATTTCATCCATCTTGTCTATTCTGAGTCCGATACGATGAAATCTCAGAGCAGTTTTGATTTTATTTCCCTGATACTTGGTATTTTGAACATTTCTTTAAGTGCTTCTCAGTCCTCTGTATTTCATCTTTTGAGAACTTTTCGTTTAGATCTATAGCTCACTTTTAATTGTGTTTTCTTGGTGTCCATTTTTTAAAGTTCTTTATATATTTCAAATTAGTCTTCTATGAGATATATAGTTGGTAAGGCCATTCTGTAGGCTGCTGCTTTATCCAAATGATGATGACTTTGCCAAACAGAAGCTTTTCGGTTTAATGAGGTCCCATTTATTCATTGTTATTAGTGCCTATGTTGTTGGTGTTTTGTTCAATAAGTCTTTTCCTGTGCCAACAAGTACATGACTATTACCCACTTTCTCTGCTGTCAAATTTAGTGTATAATCAAAGACTCTTATGTTGAGGTCTTTGATCCATTTGGATTTGAGTTTTGTGCAAAATGATAAGTATGGATCTATTTATATTCTTCTACACACAGCCATCCAATTTGTCCAATTCTACTGGTTAAAGAGGCTATCTTTTTTCCAGTGGGTATTTCTGGCTTCTTTATCAGATATTCTTACATCTGGATCTTCAGTCTGATTCCATTAATCAACATGTCTAATTTTGTGCCAGTATCATGCTGCTTTTATTACTATAGCTCTGTAGTAAAATTTGAGATCGGGGTGGTGATATTTCCAGCAGTTCTTTTATTATTTAGGACTGTTTTAGCTATCCTGGGTTGTTTTTTATTTCAATAAAAAGTTGAACATTGTCCTTTCCAATTTTATTAAGAATTGTGTTGGAATTTTTATGGAAATTGTATTGAATTCTATAAATTGCTTTTGAATAGGATAGTCATTTTCACTGTATTAACACTACCAGTCCATGACCACTAGACCTCACACTACTGAGTATAAATCATGACCAAAGTTCTGTGTTCAGCACATAGAATTTTACAGCTGTCCTCACACATGGTTCTGGCCCCTATCTGGACTCCTTCTATAGTGGAAACTGCTCTCACACATAATTTTGCATCCAAATTTTGATCATGGAAGATATTCTATAAATATTTGTGGACTGACTGATTTTTAGTAGAGGTCGAAATATTTCAGTAGTATTTAGTCACCTTTTACACACACATCACAAATTCTTCCTTTCAAATGCTTTTTAATCTTTTAGCTATTTTATCTCAAAATCCAATTAATATTAATTCTTGGGAAGACTTATCCTAGGAACATCAAAGTCAAGATCGCTGCGTTGCTCTGAAAAAAAGTGTGTCACCATGGTTGGGGCTTTATGCATTTGGTCTCCCAAATGGACCTATGGCCCCAAACCTAAAATTCAATATACTTGTTGACAAATGTTACTAGCCATGAGCTAGACCACAATGATTTCAGGCATCCCAGGGCCCTCATCAAATAAGCTGAGAAGACAGCACTGGCTAAAGTTCTCAAGAGAACAGTGGTTCAGCAGCTGCCCAGGGGACTAGAGAGCTTACTGCATAAGATACATGGCAGTGAGTCCCAGGAAAGGACATGAAACCCTCAGAAGAAGGTGTGTAATATTTTTGTTGATATCAAGCCATGATTTTTGTAACGGGAGAAAGACAGACACACACAAAAGTCCATGTAACGCTTGGCAAGAAGAGAGAGTTGGGGATGGGAGAGAAAAAGATTTCTGTGTTCAGTGCAAACTCACTTCAAGAAGGCTATAGATCAAATCGCCAGCCTGCGATATGTAGAGATTGGCCTAGCGTCAGGCTAAGGCGGTAACTAAGATTCCTGCTGCTGGGCCAATCTGGACCTCAATAAACTAGAGAGAAGGTGATCCTGTTTGCTGAGCTTTCCCCTTGCAACAGCTGCTAATACAGAAAGGAGGATTTTAATATGTATATACAGGCCTGCTGCATAACCACTTCAGATACTGTGGGGCGGGGTCCCCTTTTTTTTAAATCCTTTCAGCTGGAAGTCACAGAGCCACCAGGAGAATGAATGTGGTATCCAAGGGACTGACACACAATCCCCAGAGCTAGAACCATAGAGGGTGCACAGGAGGAAAGAAATGTCTAATAAATATATGATAAACAAATTAATGTTACACTTTTATAATCTAAAAAGAACGTGCTTTTCAAAAATACAGGTAACTGTCAATCCCCAGCACTGCAAGATAAACAACCACCATAAAACATATTAATCCTGACAACCGTTGTTTTCAGATGAATTTGAAATTATCTAATGTATACACAGTGGACTAGGTAGTGAACAGAGGACTGGACTTATGATGTCCATAAGACAAGGGCTTGATGGCTTGTGCCCTTTGTAATAAATGAGGACTAAGCTGTGGTGGCACCAGGATTGTCATTGCCCAGCAGTACAGAAAAGGACATATTTTGGGGCTGGGACAGGGTACGAAAACAATTGAGTTGAGCCTGAGTGAGAAATGCATCTTTCTACTGTCATATGAACCATGGTTCATCAGCTCACCCCATCTCACCCTCTCCATCCAAACAGTCAAGCCACTGGCCTGATCCTGTAAAGGCCATGAGTTTCTGAGACCTGACATCCAACTCTATCCCTTCCAGCTCTGATCAAGAAGTCAGCAATCAAATGGTTGGTGAGAACTGTAGGGCATGGTGATGGAAACAAGTGGGACCCATAGACTGGCACAGTCAGTGAGCAGGATTCTAGTGGTCCATTGGTTTATTGCTGTTACCATAACAAATCACCACAGACAAGGTGACTTCAACCACAAAAATGTCCTTTCCCACAGATGTGGAGTCTGGCATTCTGAGATCAAAATGTCAGCAGAGTTCATTTCTCCTGACTACTCTCTCCTTGGCTTGCACACAGTCATATTCCCCGTGCCCTCATCTGATCTTTCCTCTGTGTGAATTCATGTCTTAGTCTTGTACTTTTTTTGTCTCATACTTTTGTAAGCACAGTCACATTAGATTACCACGAGACATTTTACCTTAATTCCTTTCACAAAGGTCTTATCTCCAATAATAGTCACATTCTGAGGTAGTAGGGTCACGGTTCAGTCCACACACACACAAAGAGATATCTAATTAAAATACATATGTGTAGGATTGGCTCACAAAACCCACAACCCTATAAAAGTACACACACAGTAACTATCATATCATGATATTGTGTATGCATGCAATTACATATATGTTCACATTTATGTATTCAATATCGTTCACTAAACTTTTTTCATATAAAAGCTTCTTTAATCAGACTTCATATATGTACTGATCATGTAAATTTTTGTTATTGTTTAGATAGTCTGGCAATTATTTCCACCGCATTGACACTATATAAATTATTGACATCTGCTGGATGGTGGTTGGGCCACAGGGGAACATCCAAGGCATTCACATTGTATATGAATGTATTGAATTGTTCATGAAGTATTGAAGTCTGCTCTGAATAGTAGTGACCACAAGAGGAGCTGCCACGGCATTCACACTATGTGAAGTATTGACGTCTGCTGGTAGTTGGTCAAAAGGAACAGAAGTTAGATATTAACTAAAGGTTATCAAATGGATGTTGGAGGCCACATATCTTATTTTTTAAAACAAACCCTGAGAAAATGTAGAATATGATTATAACAACTAAAACTATTACATTAAAAGTACATAAAACATGGCCAGACCTCATGGCACCAACCTATCACTCTCACTAACTCAGAAGGACCAGAAGTCAAGGCCAGGCTGAGTAACTCAGGGAAACACTGTCTTAATTTTTTTTTTTAATTTAGTGGGGTTGGTTGGAGCTGGTTCATATAGTTCAGTGGTTAGAGAACTTGCCTAGGGGCCTGAGCAAGCCCTGATTTTAATCTCCAACATAACAATAACAATAACAATAAAAAACATACATGGAATGGAGAGGCAGCTCCATCTAGCTTAGTGGCTAAGAGCACTGGCTGCTCTGCCAGAGAACTGGGGGTTCTGTTCCCAGCACCCACATGATGACTCACAACCATCTATAACTCCAGTCCCAGAGGATCTGACTCCCTCTTATGGCTTCCTCGGGTACTACACATACATAGTATACACCCAGGCAAAGCACCCAAACACATAAAATATTGAAAAAACATACACAGGTAAAATGAACATCATTATAGATAAGTACCACAGTTTCAAGAAAAGCTTAAGACATAATAGTAAGTTAGCTGTTGGCTTTGTTATATGCACTTAGGTTTGCTTTTATTTGTTTTATTTATTTATGCTTGGTTTCTTACTTCTATCATGAAAAATCTTCCATCTCAAAGAAAAGCTGAAGAACAGTGATGCCAATGCTTAAATGTTGCCCCTTTACATCCAGAATCTGTTGGCACTGTCCTGCATTGACCAACCCCACACCCTCACACAGGGCTTAGCGGTAAAGGATTCCTCTCAATGAATAACACTCATGTTCTGGTCCTGCTTAAGAAGATGGATAATTATCCCAACCATATTTGCATTTTTCTAGTTGTCTGAAAAATGTCTTTGGTGTCTGTGTTTTGTTATGTTTTAGAACCAGCCTCTACTCGTGGCTGGAAAGTAGCCTGCGATTGATGACCTTCAGTCTCTTTTAACCCAAGACAGTATGGCTCCATCTTCCTCCCTCCTTTCCCCTGTGACACTGGCTCTTTCCTGGTTTGTATGGATGTGTTTCCTGTGCTGTTGCTTAGTTTTTCTCTATTTCCTGCATGGTTGGAAAGTATTTTTTGTTTTAAATTAAACCTAAGGCAATGTGAACAAAAAAAGATAATCAATTAAATGTCATTAAGCAAACAAAATGAAAAAAGAAAGAACTGAAAATTGATCCAAGCACCTGACTCCAGAAGCATCCAGAATAGAAAGATTTTCAAACAGTTGTGCCCTTATAAAATGGCTTGGCCTTTGCACAGAACACATGCCCATTTTCCTGTGCTCTTTATATTGCACTTAGAATCCTTGAGTTACTTTCTTAAAAACAGCACTTACTACCTGGTCCAGACTAGCCTCAAACTCAGAATCTTCCTACCTTATTTTCCAAGTGCTCAGTTGCAGGTGTGGCCCTCCTGATTAGTTTTAATATTAAAATTAATTTACAGTCTACATAATAGGCTTGTTAAATTATATTGTTTAGAGTGTAACAAAAGGAAGGATTTATGTGCTGCTATGCATGCAGCTTGTCCAGGGTTTAAATCTAACTGAAAGAACAAGACAGACTCAGCTGTGCACACATTTCTCAAAGGCCCTTGCTTGGGTTAACACATGTGGGTACCTGAAATGCTACTTGATCCATTGTCTATATAAGTATCACTATTACTGTCACACTCATCGGCCACACATAAAGAGATAATGGCAATGTTTGTTTCTCATGGTGACACATTAGCAACTCTGCACTCAGTGGGCTGAGGAAGGTTGGAACATCATTAGTGAGATTCAGGTGAGTCTGGTCTACAGCCTGTGGAACTTTATTCTGAGAAAAAAAATCATAAAGCAGGAAATTTAAGATTTATGTAGTAGGGGGAGGCAGGATGATTCAGGCCTGCCTGAGTTACAGAGCAAGACACTGTCTCAAGAATATATATAAAATAATGAAAGTAAATTATTATAGAAAGAATTGCTGAGTTGGAGCTATGTCCCCATGAGCCATTGGTTGAGCATCAGCGGCCTTTGCCCTGTGAGCAGAAAAGCATCCCAGGTGATACAAGAGTAAATGTCCCCAAGACTGCTGCGTGGAGGATGAGATGTCACTGTCAAACCCTAGATCTCTTAAAGCTGGGCTCCAGGTCCTGTCCAGCCCCCCAGATCATCCGGCCAGACTGTTAACCCTATGATCATCTGCAAGACATAGTGTTAGGATTTTGTGCGCATTTTGGCATGGTTCACGTACAACCGGTTATCTGGCTGTGGGTTTCTATGGATGAACGTGGGAACGTTGGAACACTGCTGGTTCTATGTAAAAAGAGCTTTATTGTCAGATGAATATGGTTATGATTAACAGAGGAGTTATGATTATAATAGCAGAGAAGGCAAGAAGAAAGAGAAAGAGGAAAAAAGAAAAAAAAAATGAGAGCTCCCAAGAGAAGACAAAGGAAGAGAGAGCAAGATGCACATGGGAACCTTGCTTTAAATGGGGCTTGATGGCAGAGCTCAGAGAAGGGCGTGGCTTGATGGCAGAGCTCAGAGGAGGGCGTGGCTTGATGGCAGAGCTCAGAGGAGGGCGTGGCTTGAAGGCAGAGCTCAGAGGGCAGGGCTCAGTAGCCAGTTCTAAACTCTTAACACATGGAATCACACAAAATGTTGTGAAGATGCTTTTTGGTTTCCGGGAGTGAGGAAATGTCCTCATGTCTGGGTTTTATCGCTGTCTAGCGTTTCTTTACTCTTCTCTGAGTTCCTAGTGTTTTTCACTCTCTTGTCAGTCAGGCTTGACTTAAAATGTGAAATAGCATGACTTCCTGTACCTGCTTCATGCTGAGGACAGCACTGCCTGCTCTTCATCTGCGTGCATTATAAAACCGACAATGAGAAACGCCGCCACAGCCCGTTTTCAAAGAGAAGCCAAAGAAAAGTCCCTGGGCCAGCAGAAATGCCTCCATCAAACCTGCCACCAAACTTTCCAGTGTTGTCACTTAAGACAGGGAGATGGAGAAAATATCCGGGAAAAGTCCTCAGGCGGGTTGTAACAGGCAAGTGAGGGTCTAGGTTTCTGTTCCTGTGCAGACACGGCACTGCTGACCAGTGACAGCATCTGTCTTAAGCAGAGTGCCTAACCATGTGAACATTGTAGAAATGATAGAAGTTGAGCCGCTCATGAAGGTCTGCGGCAAACCCTGCCATTTTTGACCCAGGACAAACTGCAGTCCCTCAAGAAGAAGAAAAATACACGCTCTCACCGAAGTAACACTGGGGACTGCTCACCAGCTGGCATCCTTCAAAAGAAACAGAATTTGCAAGTGTAAGACATTGAACTTTCTGAAGCATTTCTAGGTATGTCTACTAAAAGTGGAAGAAAATCTCCACACAGAGCCTTACTTCAGAACGCTTCCAAATAGAAAGGTGTGCCGTCATCTTCTCTTCTCATAGGCTTGATCATCTGTCTGTAGCAGCAACCACGCTGGTCCCAAGTTGTCAACGCTCCTATATGTCTTACAGACTTAGCTCTCTTCTGTCTGTTACTAACCTGTTAGGAGAGAGAAATCACAGAATAAAAGCTTTAGGGACCAATTCAAGTACTTGCAAGCCCAGCCATTTTGTTTTTTGTTTTGGGGTTGTTTTTTTGTTTGTTTGTTTTATTTTGTTTTTTTTTTTCTTTTAAAAAAAATAAAAGAAAAGAAAGAGAAGAGAGAAGAGAGAAAAGGAAAGTCAGTCTTAAACGAGCGTGTTCTGGCTTGACATCTCCCCAGACGCTTTTTTCCAGGCGTTTCAGTTACCTGATCATAACACTTCCTGGAGAAGGAATGTGAAGGGCTGAAATGCTAACATCCCCTGTGGTGGTCTCTGTCACCAATCAGATCGGCCTTGGAAGGCTCTCTTCGAGAAAGTCACGAGGAGACACAGAGGTTCCAAAGCCCTCTCTGGCTCTGCAGCTGGAAAAGCTTGCAGACCATGCCAGAAAAGGCATGTGGGCAGGGCTCCTGTGCAGAATGTCATCTGATCAAAACCTGTTTGTGGTGTTTCCCTGAGTTTTCATGTCTCTACCTGGAAAGAGAGGGCTGCTGAGCTGCCAAACACTGGGGTCCAGACAGAATCCTAGTTTTTTGTTTACTGAACCACTCTGTGGTTTATTTTGCTGTCCACACTGATTCTCTTGGATTTAAAAGATGGGGTAGCCACATTGTAAGCAATGAAGAACTATAACTTTTCTAAGTAAGAGTGCTCAAATTGGAGAGCGATTTGTTCGAAGGCCATTTTTCATGTGCATGGTTTTGCTCAGGGTAATAATCCATAGCTAGCTGTTTACTCTCTCCTGACCCCACTGAAAGGTGAGATATTTGGTTTGATGACTCAGAGGAGATGGGTGAACTCTGAAAAGGTATCCAGAGGGTGAGGAGAACACTGTGAGGTATAAGAGAAAAGGTCAGCAGCATGACTGACAGATTTCCCCACTTATCTCTCACAGAGCATTTACATTTCTTTACATTAGGTAAAGAAAACTCTGCTTTCCACAAAACCAGTCACACCTAGATTTGAAAAAGTATGCTGTCCACAGGATTTGATTTTCCACGCTGCTTGTGTGCCTGTTATCTGCCTTTCTTCTCAGATATCATATGTTCCTTCACCATTTCCCATAATTCTGAAGCAGGTCCTTAGCAAGTTTCTAAGCCTCCCAGCTTTTGTGCTTGGAATAGTCCTTAACTTTCATTTATGAGGATAGTTTTCCTGGGTATAGAAAGCTCTGGTTTACAATTTTGCTCAGTATTAGTCTCCTTATAGGACTGGATATTTGGAATATGTTGTTCTGTTTTGAAGAAAGCATCTTCCTATGCACTGAAGGACATTTTAGGCTTAAAAGGAGGAGGGGCAGGCTTCCTATGCTCACAATGGTGTTATTAGGACAAATCCAAAAGGGACGGGTCTCCCTCACCGGGAATAGGGGAATTCCACATTTCCAAGGGCTGCCTTGGTAAGAAAGACCATGCATTTACAAATGAGATTGAAAGGGTCAGGATGAACATAGAACTTCTAAAAACATAAAAGAATGTGGAATGGGGAAATCCTGTCAAAACTGGCCTATATGATTCTTGAAATCTTTAATTATTTAGTTGCATAGAGTTAACCTTAGCCAAAAGGACAGGCTGGATTTTTGGCCTCATGTCCACCTGAGAGGGACTTGTCAGTCTAGATATATAGAGCACTCTTCGCCTTGCCTTAAGTCACTCCATTTTGGAAACAAATGCTGAGGAAGAGAGTCCATGTTTGATTCTACACGTGAACAGGATCTACATCTGCTCACCAGGGTAGGTGACCTCTGACCTCTTTATGCTAATAAAACGTATCACCTGAGAGCTGACAGACATTCCAGTGCAATAAATGATTCAATCTCTCACCCGGGACACATAAAAGGAGAGACACTTGGATTGTAGGATGCCAGCACAGGCACACTTGGTCCCAGGAACACTCTATTGTATGTATGGGTCATGGCCTCTGCCCTGGGGATCGACAGGTGACTGACTCTTCCTACCACAGATGCTGCCTACTTTGAAGCCACTTCCTGGACCCCTTGCCCTATTGTCACCTCTGTTCTTTAACTTGGTGTCCTGCTGCACGCTCTGACTCTGCATTTGTACTGACTCTTTGTATTGCATTCTTAAATCCTACAATCCTTCTGTCTCTCTCAGGATCTCTGAAGCCTCTGTTGGAGTACCTGAAGTGTGATATGAATGTTACCAATAGTTATAATTGAGATTGAGCTGAAATAAAAAGCCTTGAGATTGCAGTGATCGCAAGTCCAAGCAAAAGCAGTTATACTTAAAAGAAATAACGTGATGAAGTTGATATAGTTGAAACCGCTGCTGCTCAATAAATCTTGGCACTGTGGCCATAGAGGTTTCAGTCAGTGCTAATGAAATATTCACTCACAAGCATTTGTCTAGGGCCTTGGCCACCAGAGTCCAGCAGTGTGATCACAATGCTACATCAGTTCCCACTTGCAGAAAAACTAGAGATAAAAAGTCTTGACTCAAACCTCAGGGGAACTCTCTCAAAATCAGCCGCACACAGTACATCATCCAGCACTAATAAAACTCTAGACACCAACGTCTCAGTAAACTCCTTTGGTTAATGACATTCTGTCTGCTGTCAAACAATTTGTTCAGGAGAAGATAATGCTGTTTTGGGATCCATAGGAAGAAAGAGAGTAGCTGGTAGTGTGATGGTTGTGGCCTCAGACCTTCTCCTTCGCTCTTCTCAAACTGTATCCAGTTCCATGCCAAATCAGAAGTGTGCCTTGCAGAAATGTGTTGACTTTTTTTTTTTTTTTCTTTTTTTTCTTTTTTTTTTTTAGCAAAGTACCAATCCAAAGGAAGTGTAGGAGACCACTCTTCCAACATGAGGACCACTGGAGTCTAACAAAGTCGACTATAATTATTTCATATGGACCCAAGTCCCTCCAAAATTCAGTTTCACATCTTCATTCCTGCCATTCTGAGGAGATGAAGGGAAAGCGGTGACACCCACCACAAGAGAAGGTCACATCCTTTGGCCTTTGGTTCCCCCAAAATAAACTACTTTGAAATCCCAGTGCACTGATTTCTTGGTCACACATGTGAATGCAACTCATGTCTCCTTACTTAAAGAGCAAGACCTCAGTCCTCCGTCTCTCCTCTGTATAACTCCAGGGGACTTAGAGGCTGCCCCATCCCAGGGGGAAATTGGCTGCTAAACTCCAGAAGGTTCTGGAGGAGACAGGAAAGCCCTGGAGAGAAGCCATGAAAAGTTGGCCTGTAAGATAGGAGTATTAATTAGGCTGAACATTTTGAAGGAAATTATTCATAAGTAAAAAAGTCCTTAAAACTGCATACACTTTGATCCAGTAATTTCCTCCTTTAGAGCTTTATTCTTAGAGATTATTCCGAGTTTGTAGAAAAATTTACCACCAACATGTTATATGCTGATAGAAAAATATAAATAAACAAAATGTCCAGTACTGGATATTAATTAGACATATAATATATTGTAATTACTAAATATGTTGTAATAGCAAGTAAAAAACATAATAGTTAAAAGAAAAATTACAAAACAGCTTAAACACATACTCTATATACTCACATCCACAATGATACAGGAAAACAAGCATAGCTACACAAATACATAGAAAATTTAAGCGATTTTCTAGGTATTTTTATTGTCTGATTTATACTCAACTAGACTTTTGAAGTTTTCTATCTATTGCTTTTTCACTAAGGAGAAAAAGTTATTTTTTTAAAGAAAGAAATTGAGGATAAACCAGAAGCACTCATTAGACTTTACAGGTCCGTAATACCAGGTTCTCAGATTACTTCAGAATCTTTCAGAAGGAAACTTTGGGTCATAAGAGAATTTTAGTGAAAAGTCTCCATAGCAAAATGAGGAATGTTTCAGAATGCTCGAGAATTGTCCACCTGCGCGTGGCAAAAGTCAGTTGGATGATTCCAAGCAACATTAATCTAGGAGTTTGCCAGCAGCCAGGTTAGAGCAGGTGGTCACTTAACTTCCACTCTGGTGACTCATGTCCCCTGTCTTTGTCCACAGGACACCACATAACTTGTCAGCCCCCCCCACTCTTCCCTCTGCTCATTCTTCCTTATACATTCTCGGGCCTACACTGACGGATACGCTCTAGGGCCCTCTGGCTTCAAGAGGTCTTTGATGCTTCCTAACTACCAGCTAGTCCATGCTTCACTTCCCAGTTCTAGCCCATTGGTGACTTTGGTCATTCTTGGATCAGGTGCCCACTTCTGCTCTTCAGAGCAGACATGGTCAAAGGAAGAAATTAAAGTTAGTGACGTCCATGAACACACTAACTTCATAGTTTTCCTGGGAGAAAACCATGTCCAGATGTACTGTGTGATAATATATCTATTGACAAAAGGAAGATTGTTCAAACAGTCTTGGGAGTTCCCCTAAGCTCAGATCCTTCTTAGAGACTCATAATGCAAATTAGCATATTAAAAGGAAGGAAAGATTCAATATTAATGAAATGTACTTGATTTTGCTCAAAGCTAAGTTTCACAAACGAGTTTAAACAGGAAATCATTTTGTATTTGTCCAAACACCTAGGAGCCTTAGAACTTGCTTTAAAGATGTCTGCTACAAAGCAAACTGCCTCCGGAGAAGAGCAACTAGCTGTGATTCTTGTCTTCCTTCTCTCCGTTTTTAAAATGGGTCTCACTAGATAGCCTAGGGTGGCCTTGAACCCAGAGCCGTCCTCCTGCCTCAGCCTTTCAAATGCTGCTATATTGCAAGTGCACACGAGCATATCCAGTATTTCTTCTCTCTCTCTCTCTCTCTCTCTCTCTCTCTCTCTCTCTCTCTCTCTCTCTCTCTCTCTCTCTCTCTCTCTCTCTCTCTCCCCTAGGGATCAAACCCAGGGCTTTCTCATGCTAGACTCATTCAGCTATTTGTTTCTTCTTAAAATTCAAGAAGGAGTTTATTTCTGTTCTCTTTGAAGTCCTTGAATTCTTTAGTCATATTTTTAACTATTCTTTTAAATTATGTGTCCTGGGGGTTGTCTAGGGCATTCTCATTGGAATACATTTCTATGGGACTTAGCATTTCAGAAGGACCATTGTCTAGTCTTTTGTATACGAATCCTGCATCAGATGAGGCAAGAGCGTACAGGAGTATGGCTCCTGCCTGAACCTCAGATAGAGCTTGCCAATCAAAGAAACAGATTTGGAAATGGATGTGAACAGGTTACACAGAGGAAGTTTGTTGGCTTCCTCTTATAGAAACGTCTTTGTAGTAGGTGGTTTCCTCAAGGTTTAGGATCCACAGACCGACAGTCCCGCAGTCCCACAGAGACACACAGATGTATACAATAGTTTTAGGCTGATCGGCCTAAGGCCCAGGCATATAACTTGCTAACTCTTTAACCTCAATCTAACCCATGACTCTTATCCTGTTCAGCCATGCAGCTCGGTACCTTTTCTCACAGCAGCATGGTTGTCCTCTGCTTCTTCCTGCTTCTTCTGGCATTCTACTCTGTTCTGCCTGTTCTCAGAGTCTTCTAGTCTGTTAACCCCGCCCACACTTCCTGCCTGCCTTTGGCCAATCAGCGCTTTTTATTAAGCCAGTGGGTGGGACAATTATTTACAATGGAACAACATAATCTCCCACATGTCTTTCCTCCAATGGATGGCTCATAACACTACAAAGCAGGCATCGGAACAGTAAAAAAAAAAAAAAAAAAAAGATTAAGACAAGGGGAGAAAAGGTAGAGATTTGGAGTGACCGAAGAGTGTCTAGGGAGTCAAAGGACCCTCAGGAGCCATGCAGAGGTGCAGGTCATTCGCTGCTTTGCAGGTTTTGCGTTTCCTTTATGTGGCTCAGTGTCTGGCTTTTTCATTATATCATTTTCTCATGACTTTGGCACGGATTCACGCTGGGACAACAAAGTTCAGGCTGTAGGCACATGAATTCCTAGTCACGAGAATCACTGTGGTTAGAACACAGGATTGCTGAGAGAGACGTCTGCAGAAATGTACGGCGAGGAAGAGGCTGGCTGCTCAGCTCACCATTTCTGTCTCAGTTTTGGATTTTATCTCTTTAAGGAAAAATCCTTCTGCACAGAAGATGAAATTTAAAGCGCCCATTCAATAACTAAACCAGGTTAAAGATGAGCATGTGGCTTTTGAAGGTGCTGGGACTTTATGGTCAAATTTTTCCATGTGGGAGAGAGGGAAAGAAAGATGAATCAAAAGATATAAAAAAAAAAGGGGGGGGCTGGCTCAGATGAATTTAGCTCCTTATAGTAATGCTACAGTTATCATCACAACTTACTATTTTTAGTACCAAAAATCTGTGGCTGGAGAGGTGGCTCAGTGGGTAAGAGTGAGTGGCAACTGCACAAGTGTGAGAGCTTCAGTTTGAGTCCAGGGCACACAGAAACAGCCGGGCATGATCAGGTACGTGTCTTCAGTGGTGTTAAGAATGAAGAGGACAGGTCATGACTGCTAGTCAAGATCCAGTTCAGTAAGACATCCTGTCTCCAAGTGAAAAGGCCGTGAGGGATAGAGAGACGTTGGCAATCTTCCTCTGGCCTCCCTGTATGTGTTATAAGTTCCTCACACACACAATAAATAAATAAACGAAATGAAATGAAAACCCATTATAATAATAGCCACTACTCTTGCTAATATGCAATATGTCAGTGCAATATATTGACTATAGCATTTTATTCTTACTTTGCTGCTCTGAGATTGTGATGACTGTGTAATCTGTTTATCTGTGGTCTCACACCTCCTGCCCAGATGTAGGTTTCAATACGTAACAAGCAGTCAGCCCACCACATTCCTAAAATCCTGAATTCTGAAGTGCTTCTTGGAAGTTTGAATATGAGTGTTTTCTCCTATGTACATCTATAGAAACCGAGGCTGGCTCTTTCGTTGCTAGAACCCAAACTGTTCAGTCTATGCCTTTGAGGCATTCCTATGGGGATGGCTGAATATTTTTTCTCTATATAATTTTTTTCACTTCTTTACTGATGAGATTTTAGCAAGTTCTCTTCAGAAAAGGTTTTGAAAAGGCATCATATACCCACAGATGGAAAGTGTGGGCATGTCACAGCTTCTCCTCGACCTTGGGTGAACTCCTCTGTGTCCATATAGCCTCCATTCATTCTCAGATTACTCCGTATATTTAATGCCACCCTTCCTCAATTATACCCAGAGCTTATCCTGCCATATTAAACAGTGGGTAAGGGCCTGGCTATGAGTCAGCAGAGGCCCGAGACATTGGTGAGTGGTGGTCAGTGTGGTGGACACAGCAATTCAGAGGACACTGCATTTTATAAGCAATGATTTGATACATTGAGGAAACCATAAATATTATTTATCTTACTGTAGGCCTTGGATGGTCCAAGCACCACAGCTAATTATGGCTCAGTGATAGATACATTAAGCCAAAGCCTGTTTTTTCTGGTTTATCATAACAAGTACAGCATTAGCCATTACTTTCCAATTTGCAAACGTTTGGCCTAAACGCTGAGCAGGGTGGAAAGTATGAAGGATGACTTGTGCTATAGGAGTCCTTGTCACCTTCTTAGGGCAGCACAAAGCTACATCTGTTGCTATTTAGGGTTCTTCTTCCATTTGTAGAAGCACATGATTTGTTATAACCAAAACATACATTCCTATACAGATGAGGCCTTTTGCTAAGAGAGAGCTAATGTTTTCCAACCAACAGAGTAACAGACTTGGTCAAAGGAAGCTGATAAGAGCCTCCTGTTTGATGAGCATTTTCCTGGCAGCTGGCTTCTGAGATTACAGCTCACGTGCTACCAATCAGAATGTGATGCAAATTGGCCTTGCCTGTGCCATCATTCCAGAAAAAAAAAACAGTCAGAACTCTTTAACCAAGACCTTCCAAACCAGTAGGAGTAGATAATTATTTTCTGTCCTGTGAAATGTGGGCTGCATCCCTTGTGCAGTAGCATCTAAGTGACTAGTTACAGCACTGAAATGCATTCAGACACCACCAGTGTCCCCCAGGAAGGCTCCTTCTCTCCAGGGAGGTGAGTTTCTAATAATTATAGCCCTGTTGGTAAGAAGATTCTTTTGTGTGTAATTTTATATATTAATAAATGGAAGATTTATCTAAAACGCTGCTGGGACAGGCTTGTCTTCCATGTTTACATGATCATGTTTACAAAGATACCTCCTTTCTCTTTATACTG
The DNA here is from genome assembly GCA_033318265.1 of Phyllotis vaccarum. Lineage (NCBI taxonomy): Eukaryota > Metazoa > Chordata > Mammalia > Rodentia > Cricetidae > Phyllotis > Phyllotis vaccarum. The sequence goes on from JARWLC010000005.1 coordinate 59,677,314, forward strand.
TGATGGCTGCCTAGAACTTTCTGGAGTGGACTGACATAATTATTTGTACAAGCCCTCTACTAAAGAACTTGTAGTTTGTTTCCAAGTTTTTGACATTTCACCTATGACCTTGTATACAAATCATCAAGACTTCCCCCTAGACACAAATTACTGATAAAAAAATGGATCTTCAGAGAGTCAGATGGAATGAAGTGGTAAATTCCAAAGGTTTCATATTTGTAAAGATTCTTGTCATGACAAGTCATAGGAATGGAGAAGAGGTTAGTGGTCTGCAGAAGCGGGAGATGGGGAGACTGAATAGAAGGAAGGTGGATATGATCATAAAAGGTAACTTGAAAGTCTTGTGGGGCAAGAGTTGGTTTGCATTCTGGCTGTGGTGGAGTACATTGTGAATTAACACTTGCAGCAATCCACTGAAAAATACATGTGGCAGCGGTGAAACTGGAAAATTTAATAAGATCAGGGGGCTGTACCAATGTCATGGTCATAACATTATTCTATAGCCTTACAATGGGAACATGTAAAGCTTACATAATTCTCAATCTATGATTTCCTACAACTACATGTGAATATATGTCTCAAAATTATAAGTTTAATTTTTAATTTAAACACAAAGATGACTTATGATATGATACTTAAGCAGGGAGGGGGGGTTAGTTTGCCGATATTACAGGTTACAAGTTTCTCTGTTTTTTAATTTTGTTTATGACATTTTAAGGGGAGAGATTATTTTATGTTATTGATTTCATTAATTTTCTCTCTTGCAACTTCAGGAAATTATAAACACCTTCTTGTGGTAAATTTTATTTACCACAAGACTCCTCCATGTGCAGATATAGTTTTTCAACTATGTCATGTTTAAATCATCAGTCATTTGGAGCACAACAAAAGGTGATTGTTGTGTGGTATGTGTGTTTACAAAAGGTTATTTGGTCATCTCATAGTTATTTGTAAAGTAAGGTCCACACACTGGCTGCAACCCCACCACTTACCATTTCGGTTTCCTCCTCATCCTCATCCTCATCCTCTTGGCATGGTGTCTGTGGGAACTGCCATAGACTTGGTCCTGTATCTCATGTCTCTTTGTCATCGGCTTCATTAACACTCATGAAAAATCTGCAGAAAGGAAACCCTACAGCTCTGTGGTCCTTCTGAGCACTCCATAAAGTTCATCTGGTAGAAAACACAGAGTGCCCAGGTCCAAAGGACTTTTGACCTTTGCTGGATCTATAAAGGCCAGCGCCTTTCACAGGGTATAACTCCCCAGATGGAACTTGCCAAGAATAGAACTTCCGGGGATGCCCACACCAATGCATTTGTGACACTCTCTCAGGTCCAAACGAGAAATTGAGGTTAATCTGCCAGCTCTGGAATCCACTGGGTCCTGCTGCCAGGATGGCTCCAGTGAGGAATCCATTTCCACAAAATTGACTTCCAACCCATATGTTTGATTATAAGAGAAGATGTTCAAGGGAGAAGCAAGAGTATCAGTATCTGAGGTTCACACCTTAGCATTCTTTTATTTCTCTCGGACTCACACCTAAACAATCCATGGTAAGAAAGAAGTATTTTGGTCCTTAGCAGGATGACATAGGTAGGTACTCTCTGTCCTCACCCTGATAATAGACTGCACCACTGAAAACATAAGCCCCCAATTAAACTTTAAATTAAAAAATAGTATTTAAATTAATCTGTATAAGAGTTGCCATGGTCATGTTGACTCTTCACAGCAATAGGAACCTCAATTAAGACAATGACTAATCTAACGGCCCCTCCTCTCTTCCCTACTCACATCATCAGGTTAGTCCAAACACCATCTCTTCTCTGAACTGACCTAGAATAGCCCCGGTCATCATTGGATCTTGCATCTCAGCACTCGGGTAGCCAGGGCTGGCCTTCCTCGCCGTAGAATAGGGAGTTTTCACTCTCTAGATCTTTTCTCATAGGGCTGGAATTCACTGTAACCCAATCTGATGCCTATACAATATAAGTTATTCGATATTTGATGTCAGTACTGTCTGTAACATCCATTGTCGCCATCACTGTATAGATCAGCTTTTGTCACAGTGACAAAATACCTGAGGCTAAAAATTTAAAAGGAAAAAGATTTGTGGGGTTTTTGTTATTTGGTGTGTGTGTGTGTCTGTGTGTGTGAATGTGTGCCTGTGTGTATGTGTGTGTGAATGTGTGCCTGTGTGTATGTGTGTGTGTGTATGTGTGTGTATGTGTGTGTATGTGTGTGTGAGTGAGCATGTTTGAGTGTGTGTGCATGTGTGAGGGTGTGTGCATACATGTGTGTGAGTGTGTATGCGTGTGTGAACATCTGTGTGTGGGGGTGTTTATGTGTATGTATGTGTGTGCATGTGTGTGAGTGTGTATTTGTATGTATATGAATGTGTGTATATGTGCATGTGTGTGAGTGTGTGCGTGTGTGTGTGTGTGTGTGTGTAAGTGAGTGAGTGTGTATGTGTGTGTGAGTGTGCGTGTGTGTTTGTGTGTGAGTGTGTGTGTGTGTATGGTATGGTGTGTATGTGTGCATGTGTGTGTGTCATAGTTTTTGAAGTTTCAGGCCATGTCATTTAACTTGTTGCCTTGGTCCTGTATATCATGATGAGAGTATATGGTAGAGGAGTCTAGCACACCTTGTGGCATCCAAGAGACAGGGAGGGACAAGGTCCCAACATCCTTCAGTAGCACGTCCCTAATGACTCAACTTTCTTTTATTAGGCCACACCTCCTGAATGTTCCAGGATTTCTCAATAGCACTATAGGCTGGGAGCTAAGCCTTCAGCATGTGGGTTCTTAGGATATGTTCAGAATCCAAAGCATAGCAACCACTTATGTAGACATAAATTACCTGGGTTTGTTTATATTAATTCCTCAGATGAAAAGTTTTATTTACTGAAAGTCTAAATATTCTTCCTAATTAAGCAAAGAACTTCCACATTCCTTTAATAAAATTACTATTCAGAATAACAATGTCCCAGGTGGAATTTTGTTTTCTCCAAAAGATATGTTGAATTACAGCCCCAAAGTCCCTCTGAATATGACTTTATTTGGAGTTAGGGTCATTGCAGATGTCATGTAGTTGAGATGAGGTCACACTGAAGTAGGGTGGACCTCAAACTGGTGTCTGTAAAAGGAGAGATTTGAACAGAAATATATATAAATAAAGAATGCCATGAGAATGTGAAGGCCTATATTGGGGTGGTGTATTCTTCCTCAAAAAGAAAAAAAAAACACACAAAGAAGGCCCACAAAGCACCATAACTTAGGAGAAAGTGGCCTGGAAGAGAATGTCACACTCTGCTGAAGTTGTGATACAAAATATTAGGCTTATAAACAGAAGCAGCGAATTACTTTGAATACTCACTGAGATTAAGAAATCCAAAATCAAGGAGCTAGAAGATTTGGTTTCTAATGATAGCTCATTTCCTTATTTGGCATGTAGTAGTGCCTTCTCCCTGGGTCCTCACCTGGTGGGAGGGGTGAGCTGATGAATAAGGATACTGAATTCTTGAAGCTTCCTCCCTTGGGATCTTGCCTTTCAAATGTCCTACCTCTTAGCTCATAATCATTTTTGTAGATTAGGATTTCAAATATGTAGATTGGAGGGTGAGGGGTATAAAAACTGATACCATCGCTTAGGGTCAGAGCCAATATAATTGGTTTTGAGTTTTTTTAATATATATAAGAAGGATACACATAGAACAAGGAACAGTGAGGGTAAACATTGACGCTAAAGATGCTATAAGCCAGAGGTGACCGCAAAATCACAGGCTAAGAGGTGGGGTGGGGACAACTTTCACCCACAGGTTTAGAGGGAGCTAGGCCATGCTGTCACCTTAATTTATTTCAAGCTTCCAAAAACTAAAGGAAAAAAAAAATCACTTTGTGGTTTGGGGATGTGTCTCAGCACTTTGTCCTGGGTCTCCAGCACCTCCAAAGGATAAACAAGGATAAGAAAGAGTAAGAATAAAAGGGGGTTTTCGTTTCTGAGTCAGGGTTGTGCTGCTGTGGCAGAGATACCAGCACCAAAAGCAACCTTAGGAGGGGAGGATTAGCCTCATCTTATAGCGTATGTCCATCGTCCAATCATCTGGGGACAGGAACTCAAAGCCGGAAGCTGGGAGGTTGGAATTAAAGCAGAGGCCATGGAGGAGTGCTGCTTACTGGCTTGCTCCTTGTGGCTTGCTCAGCCTGCTTTCTCATATTGCCCAGTACTGCCAGTACAGGAGTGTACACAGGGAGCAGAGTCCTCCATGTCAATCAGTCAAGACATGCACCCCAGGCTTGGCCATGGGCCACTGTAGTAGTAGGTGCATTTTCTCAGCCAAGGATTCTTTTCCACAATGATTCTAACCCAGATAAAGTTGCTTAAAACTAGTCAGCAAAGGAAGATGGGGTGGTGGGCATGGGAGGGGAGAGAAGAAAAAATAATAGGTTTTAAACACTCAATTTGTGGTACCAGTAGAGAAGCCCTAAGACATTGAGACAGTTGGTTAATTGCCCTTTGTCCTTAAAAAACATGGAACCAGCAATGAAAATGTCATGCATAGGATGTCTTGTGGATAAACTGTGCAATTACAGGAAAGGCCAGTGGAGACAACATTATTAGAGAAAGCAGGATTTAAGCTGGTTTCAAAAGGTCATGATGAGAGCCCACCAACATATTCGAAGTATTTTTTTCTCTGTGAGGTCTGTATCTAAGAGGGTAAGATCTATAATCTAACCCGAATGACCAAAACTTTCTCCTTCTGCATAAAATATACTCAATCAAATAATACCATGAATTTGCCTCAGTTTAATAGACACTCTTTTTATGACTAGTGGGTCAACAAAAATACAGGCTAGGCTAGTTACATAGAGGAAAAGGAATTTGAAACGTGGACTGGTGAAGCTGAGTGTCCAGTAGCTGTTTATCTACACCCAATATAACTATCCTAACCCAAGTTGCTATTTTAAATTTCAAATGACTAGGACCATATGAAGCATTCTTTTGAAGTACTAGAACAGATGTGGACTCCCAGAATTTGCTGATTTATTGCAAATTTGAATTCAGCGCCCAGCTGCTGGCCTGGCTGTCTACTGTAGCCTGCCCAGCAGGAAGCAGGCCATTTTGGTCTGGCTCAGAATGGGGCCATCCAGGGAACTCTGGTGTGCTCAGTGGCCTTCAGTCATTCCAGAGCCCTGCTGATCCCCTGGCATAAGCACCTCCTGCCATATGCCCCATCTGGAGTGCCGCAGTTATAATATCTTCCGGCCTCCCTGCTGACCACATTTCCCTTGTTTCTCATCTTCATTGACTCAGTGAGCTCAACCCCAGCTAATGTGTGACCCTGTGTAATCAGCCTCATTACCCCTAAGCCTCACCAGCCTGGATGTGCTTAAATAGTTGTGTTAATGGGAATAATTCAGATTTCACTCCCTTTTGCTCTCACCTGCTAACAGAGGGCCCTATTTTTGCAGGATTTTTAATAAAAGTTCAGTTTTAACAGAAGGCAAACCTTCTCTTGAAACGATGCTTCACTGAGCCCAATAGGAAAAGGATAGAAGCAGTCGGCGTGATTCTCCATTCTCCGTCTCCCTAACAGCAACTTTCCTCTTCTTACCCAGATCTTCAGATCTGCAGTTCTGTCTTCTTTCCGCAAATTTGTGTGTCTCTCGATTTGCTGAACATCTTAATTCAGAAGCCATGAAAACTGCACTCAAGCAACCATCAGACCAGAAAAAATTGCCCACTCCTCTGGGAGAAAAAAATAGCAATAATCAAAAGACTTGGGGTTTCTTCTATCCATACTTAACCACACCTTCTACAAAAGGAAAAATAAGATAGAGAAGATATAAAAAAAAACTGTTTAATGGAACAATAAAATTAACATAATTGTGAATAATTCTCAAAACTGAATCTGATAGAAGACACTAGACAGAAATGGTTGAGTAATGTCCACCACAGCCCATCTCTATGCTATTAAATAAGGTCACCAAACAGGAAGGGAACTTAGATGCTGTCTGTGGGCTCTCTGTGATGGAGAGGGGAGACAGGATCTAGAAGACCAAGATAGACATTTGGCAAGATATGAAGGGCCTGGAGAAGAGTCAGTTCCCATGGAATGTCACCTTGAAGTTTAAATCTCTAGTCCATAGAGACCGCTGAAGAGTTTAGGAGCTACCAGAGGAAGCTCTGTCTTCAAGAACTACAAAGAATGATGCATAGAATTCACATGAGTCAGGAAAAATGACTGTCCCTAACAGCCAGATTGGACAATTTCATAATTTACAGGAAATCAAGAGTACTTGGCAAGTGGTGATTTCATTTGTGGGAAACGTTCCTATACTAATCCGTGGTCTGGTCTTGCCTATCAAATAGTAAGAGTAAAACTTAAAAAAATTAATTGTTTTTAAATCAAATCTTAAAATGACCCATAGAACAGTAAAGATAAAATAAAACACATCATCATCGATCTATCTGTTAACATCCAGAATGCACAGCGCATTCTTAAAACTCAACTGTATCAAACCGGTTTTCAAATGAGAAAAAAGAGATGGTTCAAGAGATTATTCAGGATGTGCTTTCATAATCCTGATTTTACCCCCTCCTCAGCACCCACATAGAAACAGAAGCCATTAAGAGCAACACACATTTTTAATCCAAGCATGAGAGAGGTTGGTGGCCAGTCAACCTCACCTATTTATCCAACCTTCTGTCCCAGTGAGAGACACTGTTTCAAGAGATAGATAGACTAACAAAGAAGGAGGGAACTTTCTTTTCTATTTTCTTTTTTTTTTCTTTCTTGGGGTGGCGGACAGGGGTTCAAATTGCCTAGGCAAGCCTTGAACTCACTATGCAGAAGTTCAAAATGACCTTGAACTTTTGATCTTCCCGTCTCCATTTCCTGACTGTTGGAGCTAAAGACCTGCTCTACCATCCCCAGTGGATGTAGAGCTGAGGAGGTTTTATGCATGCTTGTCAAACACTCTGCCAGTTGAGCTAGATCCCCAACCCTCCATTTTTATACTTTCTTAAAATATGAATTGTGTACACATTCATTAGTCATCCACATCTTTCATGAGTGGCAATAGCAAGCCATAGTCACAAAGAGAAACAGCCAGGGCACTAGCTACATTGTACTGTGCAACCAAGTTAGGCCAGGCCTGTGACACATAACAAGTGTGGTGTTTGGCAAGTCAGGCAGATCCAATGAGCTTTCAATTCAACTCAACAATAGGCTCACTAGGGCATAACACACTGTCAGTCTAGGATTAACTATAGACCAAGACAAGTCCTTTGAAAGAATTGCTTCTTTTGTAAGCCCCAAATCACAGAAACTTAACACACTCCACTTTCTGTCCAGAGGTTGTTTAGTACCACCTGCTTTTAGTTGACTTTAACAATTCCCAGAGACTACTCCCAGAATGCTACCTCTGTCAAACCCCATTCAGAGCACTGACAACCAAGAATGATGGTGTACTATTGGCTGACCACCCAGACTAACATGAGCTCCTCCTGTGGTGAAAATTTCTGGATGTTTCTTGTTCAGTCTAGATTGGACACTAAAAGGAAGTTGTTAGGATGTCACAATCCAAGCATATCTGTGACATACATCAAGGGTGGCTCTCAGAAAGAATAAACCACTCCAAGAATTTTTAGCTATATTTAATGAATGCAGCACTAAGCTCTGAGCATGTCTTTATCACCCCAGTGGCTACAGGGGTATCTGGTAAACCTGTTTGCCTTCAGAATACATCATAGGATAGTCGGCAAATACCTTTCATAAATTTAGTCATTGCCTGGTGTCACAGGACAGGAAGTGGCAGAGCTTGGTTGAAAGGTTCCTTTGGTGGTACACCTCCACATATCAGTTTTGGGGGCCAGCCTCCTTCTCTCTGCACAGCCCGGGATGAATTGTCCTGCTGGTTCTGAGCCTGGCACAGGACTAGTCTATTCAGATGTCAATGGAGAAGTATAGAGTGGACCATCCTTCTCATATGGTTTCTCAAGACTATGCTGCTTTGGGTGCTGGTGGCTGGGTGGGGAGAGTTGATGGGATGCTAAACACCCTAAAGTCAACCTCTGATCTCAAGGTGGAAGAAAAAGATACACGCCTCTTTGGTATTTTAATGTTTAACACTGATAGTATATATACTGAGTAAAGGGAGAGCGAGGCATGTTTACCAACAGCCCAGGAATCTACAAAAAAAGAGAATCAACCCAAAGAGACTTATACCATCATCAATATAATGATAATGTATCCAAGGGAATTAACTTCACCAGGCCATTATGGTCTGTGCCACTATGGAAGCTGGGTAGGAGGACTGTTTGAGTTCAAAAGACTGAGATCAGCCTAGACACCACAGCAAGCTCCCATCTCAAAAAGGAAGAAACAACAACAAAGCTTCACTTGCTGTGGATACTCTTACCTCTATCTACAAAGCAAACAACTTCCAAACAGAAAAAATGTAGTTCTCTCCAGGTCCAGGGCCACCCCAGCAGAGCCTGTGAAAGCAAGAGCGCTATTCAGGGCTCTGTTCTCCCTCTGGCAGACATGCTTGAGCCCACATGAGATGCGTCACTCAGAGGATGTAGAGCTCCTTCCATCCTGCCCGTCCAGGAAGGCAGCTCTCCACCTGTGTTCATCAAGGAGCTTGTAGGAACCAGGAGTGGTGAACTCTTTATTGGGGGAAATGGAATGTGTAAGTGCCTGTGGAACTGATGTGTTACTGCAAAGGAGAAGTTCAAGACATGGGTTGAAGAAAAGAAATTTGAGGGCTGGAGAGATGCCTCCGTGGGTAAAGTACTTGCTGTGCCAGCAGAAGGACTTTAACTTGATCACTGGCACAACACACACACACACACACACACACACACACACAAGCCAGGCATGGCTGTACATGTCTGAAAGCCCAGCACTGGGAGAGTTGAGGCAGGGGGACCCATCAGCTTTGTAGCCTGTCAATCCAGCTGGAACAGCTTCAGGTTATTAATAGACCCTGCCTCTGGAGGAGAACAATAGAAGAAGCCAGTGTCCTTCTCTGGCTTTTGCTTGTGTGCTTCTGGTTCACACACCTATGAACACAGCGAAACAGTGCTGTACACACAGCATACACCTCCTACATGTCATACTACACACAAAAAAGTAGGATTTTTTTTTTAAATTTCATTCATTTCAAATGGAGGTTTCAAAGAATCTTTTCCTATGTTCCTTTTGGTGTGTTTTTACTCTTCCTCTACATGAGGCAAAGAGCATCCCAGTAAGACGGTGTTGATGAGGAGCCTGCCCTAATACTTCCGCTTCCTTGGCAGGCAGCAGGAAGACAATGGGAATTGGTTGACTTCCCACTATACCTTTGAAAAACCCTGGAATCTTGGCATATCCCAAGCAAATTGAATGGTAACAGTGCCAGCATCCTGGAGTGGGAGCCTACCATTTTCCCCTGAGGTAGCCACTCCAGACCCACCCCACTCCCATCTAAAAGAGATTTGAAACTTGGAAGGTCAACCTTTCTCCTGTTTAAAAGCTGTATCTGAAAATCACCCAGGAAATTTCTTTCCCCAGGAAAACAGAAATTCCGCTCTTCTTTTGTGAAGGGTCAGGGAATAACATCTTTGCAGAGTCCTTTAGTCTGTGGACTAACCCAAACTGAGGCTCGGTGCCCACAGTCACTGACTGTTAGATTTATGAAGCTATACATCATTCCCTACTCCTCCCTTCCTTCTCTTCGAGTGGATACTGGGCATCACTTCACTGGCCTATCTAAGCATCAGTATCTGCTCTTAACAATGGCAGTATGACATTTTCCTGACATGATTGACAATTTCAGCTTGCATCCAGAAGCTTGAGTTGACTGCTCAGACCCATTTATCAGGAGAAAGAAGTACTCAGGGTCCATGACATATTACAGGGACTCTGCTCCCCGCGGACAGTCATCCTTCTGCTTCATTTGACCTATGTCACAGCACAGGACATAGTACTCTCTCCCCAAGAGTTGAGGGCACAAGGAAGACACTTGGTATCATGAAGACATGATGACCATATATAACTGGTGACATAACTGGATGTCAGGATAATCAAGGGAGGGCAGTAAGGAGCACAGGGGGACTTGCCTGGCCCTCATGCCAGAGCAGTTTCGGGGACATTTGTGAGGCCATTCTACACACTCCGGAGGCTCAGAGTGGCAGCCAGTGCTAAGCAAACACAAAGCACAGCTCTAGATCAGAGCACAGGGTACAAGCATGGCCAGCTGCTATTATGGGATGCCTGCTCTGTCCTAGCATTTGAAACGGGTCCTGATGTTAGAAACGCAGGAAACAATTTTTAAGAGGAAAAAACAGTTCCCTCACTCCCAGACTCAATGCTTTAGAATGAGACTAAACAAATGTATTTCAGAATCTTTTATGTCATTTACGCCATCAGTAATGGGACATGTTCAATCATTTGTAGTTATAACAGATCGAAAATCATACCAAGTGTTGCTACCAGCATTCAGGCTCTGGCAAAGGGGAGGAGACAGTACCCAGAAACTAACTAATGGAGACAGAGTTCAGCAATCCAATTGCTTCTTTCTTTTGTACCTGGGGTACAGGTGAGGAGACTGCGTAGCAGCTTTGTGATTTTGCTTGCAGCAGAAACATTTCATCTCTGAGCTTAGCTGTGCCAGTTGGTGACTTAATAGCCACGAGGTAATGTGATACGGTCAGTGCAAAGGCAGTACACAATCCAGATTGTGGCCTCATAAAGACACACTCTGCCCATACATCAACGGGAATGGCTTGGAACTTGCTGCTGAGCATTCTGAAGCAATCGAACATGAATTCATCTTCAGGAGATTAGAAGCTGATGTCACCAGGAAAGTGAAGTCATCAGAAATGACCTAAACAAATGGGAACATGCCAGAAAAAAAGCCACACTATGCAGACACAGCTTAACTCCTTCTGACTCCTTCTGGGTTTCAGATTTCTTGGAGCCTCTGTGTTTCTCTCACTCTCTCTCTCTCTCTCTCTCTCTCTCTCTCTCTCTCTCTCTCTCTCTCTCTCTCTCTCTCTCTCTCTCTGCATGTGTGTGAGAGTGTATGTGAGAATAAGCAGCATCTTCAACAAATGATTCAGGTCAAAATGAAGAGCTACCCTGGTAGAAGAATTAAGAATAATCCTTATCATTCACCCTGCACAAAAGTCAACTCCAGATCAATCAAGAACCTCAGTATAAAACTTGATCCCTTGAATCTGATAGAGAGAAATTAATGAATATAATTGAACTCTGGCACAGTAAAGGACTTTCTAAAGAGGACTTATGGTGGCTTAAAAAACATGGGCCCCAAAGGGAGTGACACTATTAGGAAGTGTGTCACTATGGGGGCAGGCTTTGAGGTATCTTTTGATCAGCTTCCCTCAGTGTAACTTTCAGTCAACTTCCTGTTGTCTACAAAATGTAGGCCTCTCAGCTCTTCCTCCACACCACATCTGCCTACATGTCACCATGCTCCCTGTCATGATTGTAGTGGACTGAACCCTGGAATTGTAAGCAAGTCACTCCAATTAAATGTTTTCTTTATAAGAGTTGTGGTCACAGTGTCTCTCCACAGCAATAGAAGACCCTGACTAAGACAATATTCCAATAGCATTGGCTTTATGATCAACAATTAATAAATAAAAATTCATTAAAATGATGTTTCTGGACAGAAAAGAACACCACCCTTCAAGTGAGAATGAAGTCTATAGAATAGAGGAAAATATTCACCATCTATATATTTATCAGATGATATCTAAAATACAAAATGAACTAAAAAAGCTAAACATCAGGCAAACAAATAACCCAAATTTTCTTTAACAGGGCAGGGGAATAAGCAGAGTTCCAAAACTATAAGAAACAAATAGCTAAGAGACTTTTTTTAAAATGTTCAACCTCCTTAACCATCAGAGAAAGGCAAATTAAAAGCACTTTGAGATCTTACCTTACCTCAGTAAAAATGGCTACGGTCAAAAGAAAATGATGGACTATGTTTGTTGTATTTGGAACATTAGTTTAGCATATCAGAGATAGCTCCACACACTACCAAATGCCACACGAGCATTTATTCAGGGGAGTTGTCAAGAGAGAAAGAGAGAGAGGAGGGGGTAGGAGGAGTAAGAGAGTTTCACATGGCGAGTGGCTCCTTTTAAGAGAGCAGGTGGGCACAGATTTACATAGCCACGCCTAGGAGCGTGCCCTCTGTACTTGGTGTTCTGCCATTGTCATGTTGAGTTTATTACATGGCTGTTATGTGCCATGAATCATTACACGGAGTACCTACAAAGTCCGGGAATTTAGTAAGGGAGCATGTCTTGAGGTGTCTCAAGAAAGGGTATAAAGCAGTTGTATAAGTGTTTAGAGGGAAATAATGGGACAGGAAATGTTGGGATAAGAGATAGGAAGTCATAGTGGAACAGAAAATACACAGAGGGATATATGACTGTAGAGGCCTTTAGAAAAAGTCGTACAGAGACCTACTTACAACTGTAGAAACTGAGAGATACAGAAACAGACAGAGGCAGAGAGAGACAGAAACAGACAGAAAAACAGAGTTAAAATGGAGTTACCCTGTAACAGGATGATAATGCTTCTAGAAACCACAGGATAACAAATAAAAGGCTCCATGGTGATGTGGGAATGCCTTTCTGTATGCTATGAATATCAATCTTTAAATAAAGGAGCTGTTTGGGGCCATGACAGGCACCATAGAAGAAGTAGGAGGAGAAGTCAGAGCATAGGTAGGAGAAGCAGAGCAGAGTCAGGCAAATCAAGCAAGCCGCCCAAGGAGCAACATGTAAGGAACACAGGTGAGCCACGGGCCACGTGGCAGACAGATTAATAGAAATGGGTTAATTTAAGATGTAAGAGCTAGCTAGCAATGTGCCTTAACCATAGGCCAAACAGCATGAAGTTAATATATGCACCTGAGTCATTTCTGGGGGCCTGAGCAGTGGTGGCTGGCTGCTAATGGGTCTGATGCACAGGTCTGTGGGTCTGGGCCTCTGGCCGCCCAAGACCAAGAAACCTCATTGCAACAGATGATGCCCAAAGTGGGGCAAATATCCACTTAAAGCCTGAGAAAGATTAGAAAGGGTTCTAGATCACAAAAACTGAGCCAAGGCAGCTTCCAAATTGTGTATACGAAACAGGTCATTGTACAAAGAAAGCATGGCATCTGGGTCAAAATGGTGCCCACAGACTGGCGGCAGGCAGTATAAGCTGCAATCAGGCCTGAAGTCTCACAGAAGACTTGGTAGCATGTGATTGATTTAAGGTTTATGTTTACTTTGAATAAAAAAGAAACAGAGTCAAATGGTTTTTTAGTAGCAGCATTTTCTTGAGTCTGCTCTCTTTGCTGGCCACGAACAGAGATGCGGTCCCTTTAAGAGAACTTACTGATTCAGCTGTATCTGCAAATACTTTGTGGCAAGAGAGTGAGAGTATTTTAAAAAGCTCTTCTAGTTAGAAAATGATTAAGGATTCACAATAAAACAGATTCAGATGAAAAAAAAAACCTGTAAATGGGTTACAATGTGTGTAAAAGGTACATAGTCTTCAGAGAGAAAAGAGAGAAGGTAGAGAAAGTCTTTAAAAAGAGAAATAGAGTTAAAAAATATAATAAGTCACGTAAAGATGGAAAATAAACACAAAATCTGGATTTTAGTTGTTACTGTGTTTTCTTTTAATTTTTTAACTGTTAATGAGCTAACTGCAGAAAGACAATGGATTGCAAATGCAAAGGCTACTAAGTTAAACAAGAATATTTATTTTAAAGGTATTTTGATTTTGAAATCCGTGTCTAAGGATTTATTGCTTTGGAAGAGTTCTGCTTTTGTTTCCACAGATGATGAGAACCTTTGGATTGCTTCCAGGCTCTTATGGTTTCATCAACCAAGACTCCCTGAAAAAACCTCTGATGGAAAGAGATGTCCGTATCAGCTTCAGGGCTGCAGACTGATCCAGTCTTAACAACCGTGAAATTTTCAATGCCCCTTAATCAGCAGGAAGTAGTAATGGAAAACTATGCCCAAATTCCCAAAATATTGTTTATAAATGTTTGTTTTCATTATACACGGTTAATGGTCAAAAAAGGGGATATGGTATATGAATAGTTTTTTTTAAAAAAAATAGATTATTATATTTACTTAGATCAGGAAATCAGCTGTTAATCTCGAAATGTTTTACATTGGTATAGATTTTGGTTTATTGATACAAACTTAAGGTCAATTCTCTTATGCTGTATGTATTTTCTACTCTTGTTTAAGATATGATGTTTATGTAAATGATTTAAAATTATAATGTATAATTAAGAAATGCATGTTAGTTAGATTTTTAAGTATACAAAGATATAATTCAATTAGATAGGTAATCTTCAAACACTTCTAAGACCTACAGAATATGGCATTTAAAATAGCAGACAGATTAATAGAAATGGGTTGATTTAAGATGTAAGAGCTAGCTAGCAATGTGCCTGAGCCATAGGCCAAACAGCATAAAGTTAATATAAGCATCTGAGTCATTTCTGGGGGCCTAAGCAGCAGCAGCAGCAGGCAGCTAATGGGTCTGGTGTGCAGGTCTGTGGATCTGGGCCTCTGGCCACCCAGGACCAAGAAACCTCATTGCAATACCATGGGGTACAATAGATCCCCCCAAAACTACAGGCTGATGTTATTACTCTTGTTTTTCTTCCAGAACTTGGTGGTAAGACTCTACTGCTGAAGATACCTTATATCCAAGGTCTCAGAACATGGAGATACAAAGTCCTTACGGCTTGGGAGCTTCATGCCTACCTATTAGCTTTCACAATACCAAAAGCTGCTGTGTTCACTATTGAAAAAGAAAAGTAATTATAGGTCTGGCCTGACAAGACACGTCCACTAATGTCATAGAGGCACAAATGTTGTAGGAGTAACAGCCACCTTCTGATTTAAGATCCACTCCACGAGATAAAAATCTACACCTGGAACCATTGTCTAGCCAAGAACCTGTAACTAGACAACTCAAAAGTTCTAGGGGAGAACCTGCCACTTTTACTTTGTTGCTTGTAGGATTAAATAGCCTCTTGATGACTTATTGCTGTAGGCATAAATCAATATAGATCTCTAGCCTGTATCAGAGAAACTTCTTTTGTGGTAGATAATTAAGAGAAAAACGGGCTTTTTATCTTCAGCCTGCACACGCCTGTATTTCTTGGTGAAGAAGAGAAGTGTAAGAGCTGGTTAGCAATGCCAGCCTCCTACTGAGCTGCTCAACAGCCAGGAGCCACCTTCTTCCCTTGTTACCATAATTCTTAAGGACACTGACACTTGCAAATCTTTTCCCCTCCAATATACATCCTGGCTTCTGAAGATGTTAGAAGACCATCACACCACATGTAGGCCAAAGACCAGCCACCACGTTCAAAAGTTAATGATACATAGGAAATTGGATAAATGTATCTCTTCTAGGCAATGATCACATTAACACCGAACAGGCCAGGCACATTCAAGTTCTAGATGTGTCAGAGGCAGGAGAAAGATCTGGCTTCTCTTCCAGGATGGACTCAGCACCTTGTGTTAAGAACCCATAATCAAGTAGAATAACAGAAATCAAAGTGCCTTGTGAGCCAGAAAGTGTTAATTATTGTGTAATATTTTGATTTTTGTGATGAGGCCTCTACATAACAAGGAAAAAGGAGCTATACACAAAGGTGTGGCCTTGATGACTGGGTAAAGTGGCAGGCTGGCTAATAACATGGAATGGGAACCTTAACCCGGGCCATCTTCTGTCCCTCTGTAAGCCTGTCTTAAAAGCACCCGAATTCCACTTCAGACAACTTTCCTGCTGGTTCATCTCAAATGCTTCCCATCACAGCCCAGGTGAAGAACACACTTCATTGCAGCCTGTGCTTTCTTGTATGTATTCAGCAGAAATAAGAGCATTTCCAAAGTCAGCACTTCCCTACTGATCAGGACTTGCTGTGATATTTTCCACTCTGTTCCATGGGGGATCTCTTTTTTTATGCTGATTTGACACACTAATTAAATTTGGAAACCACTAAGGGGGTCAAGGCTCAGAACTTGGAAACCACTGAGAATTAAGGCCAGTTAGGAACAGAGGCAAATAAAATATGAATTAGAGCTTTCACCGTGGGGACTAGCCTAGGTTTAGGCAGGGATTTAGAATGCTTTAGGACCAGGAAGTGGGAGGTAAAGGCCAGCTGTTACCTTGCCATGAATTACTTCTAGTTACCAATAAAGACTTTTATCAGAGCTGATCTACTCACCATTCCCCAAACTCACTCCCAATACTAAACAGAAAACATGAACTCCTGCACAGTACCTAACAGAAGTCACTGTGCTGGGGCCACTAAACCAAGGATCAAAAGGACCGTGACCAAGGAACCTGGTGCTCAAAGTGACATGGACCAGTTATAGGAGACAATTCTGGTCACAATGATATGGGGTACATTTACTAGATCTACTCACATCATTTAAGGAAAGGCAAGATTTAGTATATAACAGATTTAAGTATCTATGGCAAGTCACCAAACTATTGGCCAGGGTTGTCTTTGAGTATCATTGTAATACCAAGAAACCTAGGCTAGCTCTACTGGATACACTAGTGTGACAAAACGCCAACAGATATTGAGCTGATCTTTAAAGCAGAGAACATATCTACTGAGCCTTTTCTAATCTGTGCACTATAGTAAGTTTGCTCAGCCTCTAACATCATCATGCAAGTGTTTGATTAAACAAATAGGACCCTAACTTGAAAGGTGGATTCTAAATAATGTTCAACACATGTTGTGCTATAACCAGATGCCATTGATCATCCTTTGGGTGTACTCTGTCGAAATATCAATAACTTTCAAACATGGAGGGTAACATAGGTATAAATAGATCTCTGCTGAAAGGCGGAGTTTATGTCAGGGGGTGGAACTTAAATGGGTCAGTTTTGTGTTTTGTTTCCATTGAAAATAATTCCCTTTAGGGTATACAATGAATGAGATGTTTATCTGTATTTTTTTCTATTAAGATCCATGTCAATTGCCTTTGGAAAGTGTTGCACCAGTCAGTAGGAGCAGGGGTTGACTGCTGGTGGGGTTCATTGCCCTTTCTCTTCTCACTGAGTCACCTTGAGCAGTTGATGACATGCACCTGGGCCCTGATGGGACTTGTCTCCTTTCCTATCACACAACACTCGGGTATGGGGTGTGCACATCTGAGTATGCACTGGATGGGAAAAATGTAACTGCTTCTCTTCCCAGAGCATAGTTTGTATCTGGGTCAGCAGGAGACCTGTGGAGTACAGTCAAAGGCAGGCCAGAGTAGGTATTAGATACATAGAGTGAGCTGTAGCAAGGCAAGAGTTATGGTAGTGTTAGTCCATTCACAGTGATGTGTTAGGTGTGCTATTTGCATGGTGATACCTGCAACAAGACAGTAAAACCCATTGTTGGGTCAATAAAAGAAAAATGTCCAGCTCTAGTGGAAGACTCAAGGTTTAGCATTTTTATTCTCAGAAAACATTAGAATTTTAATATGAAATACCACTAACTACACAAACGTATACACAGCCTCATGTTATAAGCAGTTAGTCCCCAAATGATGACAGTATTTTAGAAACTTATAGCATCTTTGGGTGCTTAGCAAGTAGATTCAACTCGTAGAGCATCTCAGGGTTCTAGCTGAGTTCTGCTTTTGATTCTAGCCTCTGTGTCCCGGTCCATCAAGATGTAAAGAGATGCTAGGTCCCATTCTTGCCTCTGTGGACAGAGCCGCATGCCTTCCTCACCGTGATGCACTGTGTCCCTGAGGCTGCATGCCAAATAGTCTCTCCTCCATTGAGTGGCTTCCTGGGAATTCTGTCCCAGGACCAGAAAAATAACTAAAAAGCCATTCTGTAAAAATACAGAGTTTTTAGTTGGATGCATTGCCACCTGACTAGGGTAGAAAAGAGTTCCCTCTACAACCTAACAGGTATGTGAACCCTGAGTCTCGGGTAAGCATTCCATGATGCTCCAGCTCAATGTATTTATGGCAAAGTGGCTTTACTTTGGGGCAAATATGGTAATAATAATAATACTTAAGACAATGAGCCTTTATCCATGCTGTCCCATGTTTCATGCACCAGGAAAGTTCTCTCTTCCATATTGACTTTCAGCTGGAGCTATTGTGTGTTGGGCTAAGTTGAACCATTTCCGAGGCCTTCGTTCCCACCAGCCTCACCCTATCAGGCCAGACAGAAGAAGCCAGAGATCCCTCTGAGTTGCATCATGACTCCAGCTGTCATGGCAATGGCCCTGGGCCCCTCCTCATCAAATAGCGTAAGAGATGATCACCTTCTCTGGCTGTTATCCTTATTCGTTTGGGAAGAAATCCCCAAGTTCAGACTCAATGTTAACTCTCTCCTTTTAATTATTAAGAAAAAAATCTCGATGTTGTTCAAGGTGGCAATGTGTCCAACTAAAAATTCCTGTATTTTCCAATTACTCTGGCAACTAGGGATGGTCTTGTAATAAATAATGAGAGTAGAAGCCATTGGTCAATAGGAAAACTCTTTATAAGAGGGGCCAAATGACAGCTTTTCAAACACAGATGATGGTTAACTGATTCTAAAATGCAAAAGGTCACACACAGTCAAGACCATCTAAATAGAAACAGAAAGCTGAATACAGACAGCACTAACTATGGGATGTTCTTTATGAATAGGTCCCCAAAAGTCTTAACTGTAAGGGAAGCACTGGTGAAGTAAACAGTGTCATGATTAAACATTTCCGTTCCTCAAAAGTCACCATTAAAAGGGCTGAAATAGAAACAGAAAAAGAAAATGCTTATGCTATACATGCTTGAAGAGGATTTGTCTCAGCATCCACAATACTCTAGGTTGACATATCCACTCAGAAGAGTGACTTTTTTTTTTTATTAGTTTTGAGAAAAAAAAAATACCTCAAGAAATAAACCCTGAAGCTGCAGAAAATACATGAGATATCGCACTGTTTCATCTCTGTTAGCAGTGGTTTCCAGCATCCCTCATCAACCCTCTCCTCCGTGTGCTTTGGGAAGTTGACAATCTCAGGAACAAGTACATAGTATGTATCCAACAAAGACTAATTATATTCCCATAAAATGTGTCTGTATGCAGCAATAAGTCCTCTAAAGAGCTAATTGGGTTGGAATGGGATCATAGAGTGTTGCCATTGGTCAGTATGACTGGTTTCCTACTAACATGGTGAGAACAAGATATACAGAGATAGCAGGGGTGTGTGTGAACAGAGGGATGAGCATGGGAAGGCCCATCTTTTAAATGTTTAAAAATCTATTCATTTACTTTTATATGTTTATGGTGTGCATGCTTGTGCCTATGCGTGTTTACATGCATGGAGGGCACAAGAAGCAGCCTACACATGCAGGCCTTAGGTTAGTACTGGGGATCTTCCTCAGTCAGTTAGAAAGAGAAGAACTCTCTCATTGCCCCTGCAACTTCCTCTCCCATTTCCTCTGCTTCCCTCTGAGCTCCAGGAACTCTGTTTTAACTCCTGCCCACAGTGGGATTACAAGGGAGGGGGCATGCATCCAACCGAATTTCAGATGGGTTTCTGGGGATCCAATCTCTTGTTCCTACACCTCAACCCCAAAGACATTACTCTCTGAGACATCTCCCCAGCCACAAGAACAGTGACCTCAGGAGAAACTACCCCTGATAACACCTTGTAGTGGGGCTTCTAGACAGCAGAACTGTGGGGAAAAGAAGTGAGCGCCAGTGTGGTGCCATGCAGAGGACAAAGGCCACATGCTAAATGCTGGTCTGCAGACAGACTGAGGAAGCCTCAGGGGTTGTTGAGTGCATTGTAAAGCTTTGGCTTACTCACCTCCAACCTTTTTGGCTCCATGCACACAGAAGTCAAATGTTAGTTTATTTAATCCATTATCTGCACAATTTTCTAGTTAATCACAGCTAATGCAATGTTGGCTGTGCTGGCTGATAGAGCAATCCCCGGGCAGCTTCCAAAAAATAAACAAGTAAAAACAAATGTAGAGTGTTAGGCATGTTAGCATGCTCGCCTAGCATGTCCAAGTCCCTAGGTTCAATCTCAGGCAGCACTGGAAACTGAAAGGGCAAACCAAGAAGAAAGTGTGTGCTGTGCATTATAGAGATGGCAAGCAGATGATCTGGACCACGCTGGAACCTGCCTCACCCTCTGCAACTGATATTTTTGAAACTAGCTATGTCTCAAAGCTAAACTCCATGAAAGGGATGTAAATCACAAGAACACACTGCCCGGAAGCCTTTAACAAGAAACTGATACTGGCAAAAAAGTCAGACATCAACACAATACTGCCAAAGTACATGGATTCTGAAAAAGAAAAGGGTAATTTGATGGATTTAACGTTGTTCTTATTGCTAAAACTCATTGTACTAGCAAAAATGTGTAAATGACATCACCAGATTCTGTCAAGAACATGAGGTGACAGGGATTTTCACATTGCCATTGAGTTTGCAGCTTGGGATACACATTTTTCAAGAAGAAAATACTGCCCATGCAAGTTGAACATGAACACATCTTGTGCCCTGGCAATCTCACCCCATGTACGTAACTCTAGAGAGAATCCAGCAAGAATGTTCAAAGAAATATGTTCAAGAAAGTTCTTAACCTCATGTTTTCTGTAACTAGGTAGAAAACAGTGGAATTTAATTGACATAAATCTCAAAAGACACACCAAGATATCACACACCATGGGTTTCACCTTGTCTGGTGAACTCCCTGACAACATAGGCAGACAGTCAAATAACAGTACGTTAGCGCTATATCCAAAAAGAAAATACAAAGGAGTAACTTATACAGAACTTAGGACAGTCAGGGTTACATATAGACAGAGCTGTCTAGAATGGCCCTGAAGTTCGGAGTTCTGAGTGACGGTCAAGTTCCTAGACTGATGATTTTTACAGTGCCTTTTTACAGTTTAAGTATCTTTTCAACTTATACTGGTAAATACTAAACCGTGATTAGAACCCATGTCTGCCTACTGTAAAGTGGATGGTGGTTTAAGTATCTCACTTACACATTGGCTCCCACAAATAGTCACATAAAAGTTTCAATCTTTAACTCCCAAGTCCATCCATCAATGAACGGATAAACAAATTGTGTGTGCTACATGGCAATAGGATTAAGCTTTGAATGTCAAGAAAATGCAGACATACACGACAATGTGGATGAGCCCTGAAGACATTATACACTAAGTGAAATAAATCAGCCATTAAAAAAAGAAATACTGTATGATTCTACTTACATACGGTATCTAAAGCAGTCAGAATCATATGGACAGGGAGTATGTGGCTGCCAAAGGCTGAGAGGGTGACATGGCGGGAAGTTACTATTTAACAGGCATATTTCCCCTTTGTGTGATGAAGAGTTCTGTAAATAGACATTAGAGATGATGTCCAGCATGTGAATGAACTTCACAGGGCAGCTGTCAGACTGTGCTCTTCAATGTGATTCAAATCAAGCTGGGGACATGGCTTAGTGCTTAAAACACTTGTGGATCAAGCAAGTGGATTAGAGTTCGTGTCTCCAGAACCCATGGAAATAAGGTGTGGCAGCTTGCCTGTAATTCCAGCCTCAGAAGGTAGAGACCAGGACACCAGAGGGAGCTGGCTAAGAAAGATAGCTGTATCAGCAAGCTCTGGCTTGGGCTGAGACACCCTGCCTCAAAGAATAAGCTAGAAGAGCAGGCTGAGAGGATTGCTGACGTCAGTGCTGGGCTTCGCCTGTACACACCTGCATGTGAGTGTGCGCCTGCGTACACATGGGAACACACACACACATGAAAAAAATATATTCCTATGTCTATCAAACTATTCTCATTAATGTTCACTCTCTAATACTCTGCACAATTCAGTCTAGTAGACTTGAAAACTGAAAATCTGCACAATATCTCTAAATACACATGAACTATTTTAAGATCTTCAAAGAACAAAACCCTTCTCTGTGGTTGGTGGGTCCCTGTACACCTTGCTGAGGACACTATTACCCTTTCCTTGTCTTTAGTGTTAGGCTGGAGGTTTGGGGACAAGAAGTCTGCAAACTAGGCATAGAGATTTCCTCCAGAAGCCACGACTTAAAAAATAAAATAAAACAAAAAACCCTCTTGAAACACTGGACAAAGTGTACACTTACTTACAGATTCCAAAGTGACACTGGAATCAGGACACACCGGTCTCCCAAACTCAGGCAATAAGCCAATACCGTATCAAGCATGTGACTGCCCTGCACTATCTCCTACAAAAAGTCCCTAACCCAGTCCAGCAGCATGACTTCATCCTCCAATAAACCTGCCTTTTACTTTAAAAAAAAAAAAAAAAAAAAAAAAAGTATTTTTTATTTGTGGATGGAAGTGCCCGTGGATACCAGAAGAGGACAGTAGGTCCCCTAGAATGGGAGTTACAGGTGGTTGTGAGCCACCTAATATGGGTGCTAGGAACTAAGCTCTGGTCCTGTGCAAGAGCAGTAAATGCTCCTAACTCTGCGGCATCTCTCTAATCCCCAATACTTTCTGAATGACCTAAATAGTAAATTTTCTTATGTCTAGTTTAGCATCACTTTTTATGAAAACTTTCTGGCATTTCATTGACACTTGACACAAATATATTGCATCTACCACCATTTTTCAGTCCTCAGCTGGATGGTAGTAGAGGTGAGTGGCACCTAGAGGCAGAGCACAAGAGAAAGCTTTTGGCTTCCCATCCTTTCCAGTATCCCTCCTGCTTTGTCCAGAAGTTGGTCTGTCAACCAAGGCAACTGCCTCTTCCAGTTTGCCCTGTCTGTGACCCCTTAGCAATGGGATGGAATGCAAAGTAGCTGCCAGATGGCAGGTGAGGAAAAGGATGAGAACTGGGGTTGATGGAAACAAGAAATAAAGGAGTAATGGATGCTGCTGGGGCCAGGGTGGGGCTGGGGCAGGGCAGAGCTGGATCTGGGGCCAGGTCAGGGCTAAGGCATGATCATTTTAGTCCTTCTGACTCCAGCCACATGAAGAGGGACACAAGAATAGATATGAGAAGGATATAGGATACACAGAAATCAGCACCTGAAATGCTAGAGCCACAGAGCCAGAATTTCCCAGAGCTGACCTGGAAGGCTGAACATATATCTTTAAGCAGAAGGACTAGGGCAATGTTGTAGTAAGAGTTTCTGGCCCAGACTAGCCTGAGATCTAGACCAGCAATTTCAAATAATCACACAAGATCTTATATTAACTATAAACTGATTGACTTATGACTTAGGTTCATTATCAGTTAGCTCTTGCATCTTAACCCATTTCTATTAATCTATGTCTTGCCACATGGCTACTGGCTTTACCTGTGTTCCATTACATCTTGTTCTCTTGCATGGCAGCTCATCTCTGAGTGGCTCTGCTCTTTATCTATGCTTAGATTTTTCTGCCTGCCTGTAAGCAGGATTGCCATAAGTTGAAACAGTCCCTTTATTAACCAAAGATATTCACAGTATACAGAAAGACATCCCATATCACAATGTACTACTCAAAACTCACTAAACACAACACAAACATAGCCTAAAACACAATGCTGGAAAAGATGTAGCTTAATCACAAAATCTTCCTTCACCATTTAAGAAGACAGAATCTAACTCACCCATGCGATTCTTCCTGCGTGGCTTTGTGTTATCACACAGACCCAGCCTCAGTGTGCCCCAGACACTTTGCACTGAATTCAACCTACTACGTGACTGTTTTTAAAAAAACAATGCAACAATGAAGAATATAAATTGTTTTAAAATGTAATACCACAGAAGAAGTAGTGTGCCTGAGCACTCCTGGAGCATTTTATACACAGAGACCCTAAGGACTCCATCCAGTAAATTTTTAATGCAGCCCCAGGAGGAGCTTCCGGTTGAATGCTCATGTGGCCATGAGAAAGGTGGAGGGATTGGTCAGTCACTTCCCAAAGCCACTTTGTAGTCCTAGCTCATACTCCCCAGGGACCGTGGCCAATTGATATTGGGAAGATATCACTCATGGCATCGGAGAGGATCTGGATTTCAGCGCCTCACTTGCTTCAAAAGACAGGCTCAAACCCAGTTCAGGTGGGGCTCACTCTGATGTGTTGGATCCAGTCCATGACCAATCAGAAAGTCTCCAGAATGATCAGATCCTCTAAACCTAATTTCCTCCAAGGGGACATTTATCACTCACATGCACTGAACTGTGAACTGTGACTGATTCTACTTGAGCACAAAACAAAGATTTTTACTCGGGGGAAAAAAGAAGAAAGAGGAGCAAAAGAAGAAGGAGGGAGGGAGGGAGGGAGGGAGGGAGGGAAGGAAGGAAGGAAGGAAGGAAGGAAGGAAGGAAGGAAGGAGGGAGGGAGGGAGGGGGAAGGGAGGGACGGAGGGAGGGACGGAGGGAGGAGGGAGGAAGGGAGGGAGGGAGGGAGGGAGGGAGGGAAGGAGGGAAGGAAGGAAGGAAGGAAGGAAGGAAGGAAGGAAGGAAGGAGGGAGGGGGAAGGGAGGGACGGAGGGAGGGACGGAGGGAGGAGGAAGGGAGGGAGGAAGGGAGGAAGGGAGGAAGGAAGGAAGGAGGGAGGAGGGAGGGAGGGACGGAGGAAGGAAGGAGGGAGGGAGGAGGGAGGGAGGGAGGGAAGGAGGGAGGGGGGAAGGAAGGAAGGAAGGAAGGAAGGAAGGAAGGAAGGAAGGAAGGAAGGAAGGAAGGAAGGAAGGAAGGAAGGGAAAACTTAGAAGAGTCAAGGTACATTTTCAAGTCTCTATTTCTCCAGTTTTCCTCACCCCACCCTCAACACATGGCCTAGACCTCCAGCTCCATAGTCAGTCCAAGATAGCAGAGGTTGATAGTTGTAACCTGAAGTGGTAGATCCCAGGCCTGTGTTTAAAAGGAAGTGGCCTGTGAGTTTGTGCACATATGTATATGTGTGTATATAAACGCTTACCAGCCTGTAGGTGTATGCCAGTATGTAGAGTTGTATGTGGATGTACGCCAGTCTATGAAGACAAGTGGAAGTAGGGGTGTGTGGGTGGGTGTATAATTATATACACCTAGAGATTGATATTTTATTTTCACTTGTAGGTGAAAACATCTTGGTTTATAAGGGTTCAGTGTGATCTTGGGTAATTTATATAATTCCTCTAGATTTCAGTTTACTCAGTTGTAAATTAGTGTATACACTCTGCATTGAACTGTACAAGATTTAAGACTTGCCCCACAAGCACTGATAAGCAGACTTCCAGAATAAGAGCATCGTAAGAAAGAACCCATCAAACAGGCTAGACAGGAAGCAAATTAGCTTTAGACAGTGTGGCAACTGGTGTAGAACGAACATGTCACATCACCTCTTTGAGCTCCCATTTGTCATTGTACAGTAATAGTAATATCGTTGGACTACACGAGTAGTAACCACCCTTCTGTTCCTCAAATTCGTCATCTCTGAGTTCATGCCACCATCAGTGCTCAACCCTGCCAGATGGCATGGATCCCCAAAGAGCTAGAGAAGGGACAGGGAAAAAATGGAGAAGAAAGACAGTTACTAGATTCCAAATGAGACCTGGATCTGATGTGTGAAACTGTGAGACATGATGTAGGGCACACCCAGCACCCTTGGGATTGTTTTTACATAATTGTATACATGATTGGAACAGCAGGTGGCAAATAGCAAGGCCTGCTATGAAGGGATACAGGGACTCCAAGACAGGGAATGAGTTGTCTGATGGCTGGCGAAGGAAGCAGAACCCAACGGTAAGTGATAAGTGAGCATTACTTCAGGGTTATTTGTATTCTGAAGCAGACCTACCAGCATCCTCTTTGACATGTTGATAGGGTTAAATATGAGCATGGGTTCACAGAAGGGGCTGTAAAGAAGAGGAAAAATGAAATTGCCAACACTCTGTGGATCTTCCAAAGGGAAATAATAGATGATAGGTAAGTCTGGAAGGGTCAGAGAATTAGAAACTGAGTAGGTAATGATGAGCATAGCCTTAGCCAAGAGTGTATCCCAAATATCTAAAGGCTGCATACTGCTCACCAGCCCCTGGGGCTTATTTTCTGAAATGAAGTATGTACTCTCCTTTGAGCCCCATGGCATCCCACAGCATAGATGGCTTATCTATATGGCACCATTCCAAATGCCAACTGACCCACTCTGTCCCACTCACAGACTCTCAGAATCTGTTGTATCACGGTCCTCAACAGGTCCTCTTCCGTGTTTATAAATTCTATTTGGATGAAGGTCCTCCAATATTGTAACCCATGATAAAGGATTGCTTTTTAATAGATTTTTTTTCCCCAGATTT